>JALBUQ010000030.1:0-194530 GCA_024364755.1 Pseudohyphozyma bogoriensis
AAAGTTTTGCGTTAGTTGGCATGTTTGTTGATCGGTTCGCCCTCTTGATCGGCCCCGCCACTCTCAATGACTTCCGACAACCTCTGTCCATCTTGCTAAACCACCACCCGCACTCCACTGCCCGTTTGGCCACGTCGTCGCCGCTTCCCATTATGCGCCCCTCGCACACTACCTTTGTGACCCCGCTCATCTGGGCGCCACTGTGAACTGCTTCAACCCATACATCCACCTTCCAACCTTCACCATTCGACACCCAGTTCAACCCCATTTTCGCGGCGTTTCCAGCACCGTAGGGCCGCCGGAAAAAAATTGAGAGACCGATCGTCCCCACGTGACTGTGCGGGCTCCCCTCGCCGCCCCGTAGCCCGCCCATCGACCTAAAGAAAAGCAACAAAAACGTAATCGAAGAAAGAGACGAGACTGACCACCAGAGTCCGCACTCCCCTGCGTCGCGGCCTGCGCCTCGACCGACTGCTCCTTGATCGCCTTTCCGGGCGCCCGCGCCTGCTGCTCGCTCGCCGCGGCCTGGGCCAAACTCTCGGGTGCTGCAACCATGATGGATGTCGTGTGCTTTTGGGTTATCGACGGGTTTGACGACGTCGATGCGGGGGGTTTGCCGGCGCGAGGGAGACGACGGGGGGGAGGAGGCGAAAATCCGAAGACGGAGCGACGGGAGGTGGGCTCTGCGGGAGGCCCAACGCGCGTGGTCAGCGGCCTGGACGGGTGCCAGTGATGCACGATCTGAATCTATACATACCTTTTAACGGGGGGTGGGTGATACTCTACCGCCTACGACGAGGAGGAAGCGAAAGGGCCGGCGGCGCGCTCCAAAGGGCGGGCGCATTTCTGCGTGCCCAGGCTCAGCAGCTCGACCGACGACGCTGAGGGACGCCGGCGCCGCGTTGCCGCACGCTGGGGCGGGCGGAAGCGGGAGGTCACCAGACGCGTTCCCGCTCTGGTGCCAGAGGTGTCGATAGTGAGAATAGGTGCTAAAGTGGATGCTATCGCTGGATACTCAGGCCGCTGGATGTGCCGAGTCGACCCAGTGGCGAACGGTGGGCGCGTCGTCGCGTCGTCATCCCGGTCTTGAGTGGTGCTGCACCTCGCGGCGAGAGCGAGCGGCGAATGGTGTAAGTTGTCGTCCGTACGACAAAAAAGAGCTGGAGGTGAGGGCCGTGAGCTGCCGAGAGGGTCGGTGGAGGGAGGGACTGGGAGGAGATAGAGCCACGACGGCCCTGCGTTTGGGGACTCTAAATTGTCGCTATTCCTTGATGCGGTTCGCGGTAGTACGACCCCTCCCTTGCGCCAGCAGTGACAACATGCATTGACGCACCCATCTTCTCGCCATCCTGTATTCGTCCATTTCCTGGGTCTGCACCCCACACTCGCTCGTCAGACGAGTGCGGGCCACCGCTTCATGCGATCGTTTCGACACGTGTGTCTTGACAACAGGACGCCGTCGTGGAGTTGCTCGCCCGCATGCCTCGAGGACGGAGACGAAGGAACACAATGTAATAAAAGTAAAAAACCCCCTGTACGAGCTTAGAGTAGAGCTGCTAGTCGAGGCTTGGTGATCAAACGAGGCTCGCGTTTCGCCTTGATCGAGAGATCTCCCTTCCGTCACAAGACCTGATCCATCAGCGAGATACCCTCACAGCGCTCACAATTTCTTGACTTTTGGAAATGTGAAGTTTTCGTGCCGAGGAGGTAGGTCCCTGCCGCCTCACGCACCTGTCCCGATCCCCACGGTCCTCCTCTTTCTCAACGTTGACCATCAGAAACGCTAAAAAACATGTTGGTTCATCAAAAGAAGTCGTGTAAAGGGTGTACACCCTCCAATCTACTCTTAGGCAGTCGCCTCCTCCGGCTTCTTGGCGAGGCCCTCCTTCTCCAGCACTGCGTCAAGAGGTTCCGGTCAGCGAGTTCAGCGAACAGCTCTGGAGCAAGGTAACGCGACAAACAGGCATCAATCTCGTGAGGCTTGAAGACGTGGGCAATCGGCAGTCCAGTCTCCGAGTCGATCGTGAGGGTCGCAAACTCCACTGCAAGACCAAATCATCGCACGTCAGCTTACACTCTCTAACCACTCCATGGCCCTCTGCATCGTGCTCCCCCGCTTTCTCGCCCCAACCAAAGCAAAGACCCAATCCACCACTCACACTTCTCCGAATCCAAGCTCGTCGAGTCCATAGTCTTGCTCAACACCTTCAAAGCCAAGCCCATAGCCTCATCAAGTCCGATATCATCGCGGTGGTCCTGCCTCAGCAGCGACTGCGCCGTCGAGTTGTTGGCACCGATGCAGGTCGCTTTCCAGCCGCTGTAGTTCCCTGATGGGTCGGAAGCGTAGAGCTGGAGCTGGTGGTGAGGGTCGTGGCCGGCGAAGAGGAACGACACGCCAAATGGTCGCAGTCCTGCGTGCATTCAAGGTCAGCTTCCACACGACCCTCTCTATAAAACGGGCAGGGGTTTGAAAGCTCACCTCCAAACTGTGTGTAGCCCTGCTTCAGGTCACAGACCTTCTGCACGAGCTGCTCGACGGGCATGTCCTCGTTGTATGACATGAGGTGGGACTGGGCGGCGTTTCGAGAAAAGTTGACGAGCGAGTTGGCGTCAGAAGTGAATCCTGCTGCCGCAGAGATGATGTTCCTGTTGCAACAGGAACAGTCAGCGAGCTGTCGATGTACCAGCGCAATGGGGAATGGTGGGGAGGGGGGATTACGTACCCGTTGATGGGGAAGATCTTCTCGCTACTTCCCTTGTCCTTCTCCAACAGCTTCGAAGTGACTTTCTTCTCAGCAGCCAACACGATACCAGCCCTAGCAGGACCAGGGTACTTCCTCGCCCTCTCCGCCTTCTCCTCCTCCTCCTTCTTCTTCGCGGCCGCCGACTGTGCAGGTGCCGGCGTCGCGGGCGTTTCAGTCTCGGTGGTGTCGACGGCCATGGCATCGGTCGACTCTTCGGAGGTGTTGAAGGGCGTCGCTGATGGCCCGGGAGCGAGGATGCCTACGACCGTTCCGGCGTGACCTGAGGGGAGGTGACGACGCGTAAGTCCACTGAACCAGCTCGAGTCGGGTCCCGCAAGTTGCGACCTGAGGCTAGAAGGGAGCTTACTGATCGACTCGAGAGCATACTCGACCTGGTAGAGACGGCCCTCTGGCGAGAAGATGGTACTGGACGACGACGATGCGCGCAACGCAGGTCATGCAACTCGTCAGCTCCTGAAGCGCCTACTGGCTCCTTGAGAGCTGGACAAGAAGAGATATGTACGTACGTGCGTGAATCGTACCTCCTACTTCCCATTGTTGCTGAGTTGTGCGAGGTAGGGTGAGGTGTGGAGGGGCGGAATGAGTGGAGGGAGGGAGACCAAAGGGGCCGCGACAGCGCGCCCAAGTCTTGATGCGCATGCAATGACGTGGCACGATATTCACCTGACAGCGGCTGTCGAGGGTTCTGGTGTCTTATTTTGTTGAACAGGCGAGATAGTAGCATCATTTGTTGGAGTCTGCCCTGGCCGTTGTTAAAGGTCGCTAGTCTTGACGCATGGGAGGATGGTACTTCGAGACGCAAGCTAGGACAGAACAAACAGGACTTTGATGGGAGAACTCGATATCATCATTGATCAAGCCCGACCAAGCTTCTTGAGCAAATACGGTGTCAACTCCGCCAGCGTCATCTCGTCACCCTTGCCAACGGCGTCCTCCTTGCCGACCTGCTCCTTGACCCTCACGTTGCCAGCCTTCCACTCGTCCGGCGAGACCATGACAGCGTATGGGATTCTCTCCTTGTCGATGGTGGCGAACTGTTGTGGTACCTTGGGCTTGACCTTGTACGCGAACTCGGCCTAAAAGTCGACCAGAGTGATTGATCAGCCACGTGCGCCTCGTTTCCATAAAGCCACCAGAAGGATGAACGCACCTTGATACCAGCATCCCAAAGCTGCTTGCACACCTTCATCCTCTCCTTCAAAAGTCCATCTCCAAGACTCATGACAAACACCTCCGTCGCCTTACCCCTTCCAGCCTCCTCGCCCTTAGCCTTAGCCTTGGCCAACAACAGCGAGAACAGCCTCTCGACACCAAACGAGATTCCAACGCAAGGAATCTTATTCGAAGCGGAGAACATGCCGACGAGCTCGTCGTAACGGCCTCCAGCGGCGATGGATCCAACGCCGACGGAGTTCTCGTCGACCTCGGCTTCCTCGCCCTCCTTCACTGGCTTCGCCGGCTTCTTCTTGGCCTGAGGAGCTGGTGGGATGGCCGCGTCGACAAGAGGGACTGGGGGAGCGGAGCCCTCTGTGACGGCCTCGTAGATGAGGCCGGTGTAGTAGTCCAGTCCACGAGCGAGCGAGAGGTCGAAGGAGATCTGAGCACTTTTGAGTCAGCGACAACGAAGTCATGAACATTCGAGAGACCAGCGTACCCTCTTGGTGGCACCGAAGCAGTCGAGGTAGCCGAAGAGAAGGGTCAAGTCGTCAAGACCCTCCTTGGCCATCTTGTTGGCCATGAGCTTCTCGTCCTTCTTGAGCTGCTCAACGAGCTCCTCACCACCTGCCAAATCGATATGGTCAGCTGAAGTCATGAGATCAAAGTAAGTGTAGAAACAGACCCTTCAGCTTGACGTATTCTCCGATTCGGTCGGCCACGTCACCATCGAGACCCTTGTCGTCGACCATCTCCTTGCGGACATCGGCCCAAGACATCTACCAGGAACATGAAATGAGGATTGAGAATCAAGATATCGTGGAAAGAGACGTAAAACGCACCTTGTCGAGCTTGTCGACCGCCGACGAGATGGTGCGAACCTTCTCGGGAGGTACTCCACAGACGGCAAAGACTCCGTCGAGAACCTTGCGGTGGTTGGTCTGCAAGAGACACGACGAAGACTGTGAGTTGGTGTTATTCGAACAAACTGATTGCCAAAGACACACCTTGACGGTGAACTCTCCAATCTCCAACGACTCCAGCACCTCGCAAGTGATGGCGAGAACCTCAGCATCAGGAAGCATGGGGTCGTATTGACCGGCAATGTCGAAGTCCTGAAGTTACATGTTGATTTATTCAGCTTTGTCAACACAGAAATCACGAAAAAAGTGGGCACGCACGCATTGGTAGAACTCGCGCATGCGACCCTTGGTCATGACGGGCTGGTCGCGACGGTAGACCTTGGCGATGTGGTACCTCTTGATGTTGGGGTACTGAGATCCGTTCATAGCCAAGAACCTCGCGAATGGCACCTGTCACGACCCTCCAAACGCGTCAGCTTCCTCTCCTCCAATTCCAAAAAAGCAACGGTCGCGCGCACCGTCAAATCGTATCGGAGCGAGCAGAGCTCTCCACCCTGATCCTGGAGGTCGTAGATGAGCTTGCTGTCCTCTCCGTACTTGCCCGACAGGATCTCCTTGAGCTCAAAGACGGGAGTGTCGATCGTCACTCCGCCGTGGAGCTCAAAGACGTCGGTAATCTTGCGGAAGATGGCCTGGCGCAAGAGCATGTCGGATGGGTGCCAGTCTTTGGTTCCCTACGAATTGTGTCAAGATGTCAGCTTCAGGTTCGAAGCCCGAACGGCGGAAACATGTGAGGACGTAGGACGCACTTTGGGCGTCTTGAGGGTGAACTTGACGGCGGACTTTTTGGGCGCCTTGGTGATGCCGGTCACCTCTGAGAGCTGCTTCTTGAGCTGTGCGAGGGTGGAAGCGGCAGTGGCCGTGTCCTGAGGGGCAGCATCGGCTCCCTTGAGCTTGAGGTCGGCGAGCACCTTGACCTGGTCGGCGATGGCGGCGCGAAGCTGCTCCTCCGTCTGGGACGACATGGTGGGCGTGGACGTGAACGGGCGAAGTGGCGGCGGGAGGGGAACTGGTGAGAGTTTTGGTCTGAGCAGAAGGCGACAAGTGCTCCTGCTGAGCATACAACGATGGTTGAAGCGAAAGGTCCAGCCGGCGTGAGATTTGACTCGGAATTCGAATGCGACAAATAGGATAATACAAACGCTTTGTATTGGGTCAATTTTGGCGATCAAGCGCGCGCGCGGGCATCGCTTCCCCTCGTTCTGCTTCGACCAGCTCCCTACTTCTCGCACTATCCTCACTTCTTACACTATCTAGGATGTCGGGATTCCGACTATTGGATGTCGTTAGGCCGTTCCTGCCAATCCTCCCAGAGGTGTCGGCCCCTGACCGCAAGGCGAGTTGAGCTCCCGTTCTGGGTCCACACGAGCGAGCGTTGTGGGCTTGCAGGCGGCAAAATGACCGGGCAAGGACCATGAACTAACGCCTGTTGCCTGTTCGCCAGATCCCCTTCAACACCAAGGTACGGCGGCGGGTGCGGGACGAGATATCGAGGGGGCGCGCTGCTGACCCCGTTGCTCCACGTTGCGCCCTTGCAGGTCGGATGGACCGCCGTCACGCTCCTCATCTTCCTTGTCTGCTCCCAGATCCCTCTCTATGGTATCGTCTCGTCAGACTCTTCGGGTAAGTTCTCGCTTTCCGTGCCCGCTGAGGGAGGTCACACCGCGAGACGAGCGAGAGCTCACGCGACGGGCGGCCGTTTTTGCTAGATCCTCTCTACTGGATGCGAGTGATTCTCGCGTCTAACCGTGGAACGTTGATGGAGCTCGGTATCACCCCAATCATCACCTCCGGCATGATCATCCAGCTCCTCGCTGGTGCTGGTTTCATCGACGTCGACTACTCGCTCAAGGAGGATCGCGCCCTGTTTGGTGGAGCTCAGAAGCGTGCGTGACTCTCGTGGGCTGAGATGAGGGGGATGGCGAAGCTAATCCGTGTATGTTGGAACGTGTGCAGTCCTCGCCCTTATCATCGCGTTCGGCCAGTCGACCGTCTACGTCTTGACGGGACTCTACGGCCAACCGTCGGACCTCGGAGCCGGAGTCTGCCTCCTCCTCATCCTCCAGCTTATCGTCGCCGCCCTCATCGTCATCCTCCTCGACGAGCTCCTCCAGAAGGGCTACGGACTCGGCAGTGGGATCAACCTCTTCATCGCCACCAACATCTGCGAGTCGATCGTCTGGAAGGCGTTCTCGCCCACGACCGTCAACACCGGCCGTGGCCCCGAGTTCGAGGGCGCTCTCGTCGCGCTCTTCCACCTCCTCTTCACCTGGAACGACAAGACTCGTGCCCTCAAGGAGGCCTTCTACCGTGACCGCCTGCCCAACGTCATGAACCTCATCGCGACCGTCGCTGTCTTCGCGCTCGTCATCTACCTCCAAGGATTCAGGATCGAGATCCCCGTCAAGAGCAACCGTTTCCGTGGACAGCGTGGAACCTACCCTGTCAAGCTTTTCTACACCTCGTGAGTTCTCGTATGGGATGTTGGTCGTACGAAGCATCTGGCTGACTCGCGCCTCGCTTCACAGCAACATGGTGAGCTCTACACCCGCTGAGGACCTTCCTGAGGAGAGAACAAGCTAACCTCTTCCTCTCCTACAGCCCATCATGCTCGAGAGTGCTTTGACCAGCAACGTGTTCATCCTCTCCCAGATGCTCTTCAACCGTTTCCCCGAGAACTTCTTCATCCGTCTTCTCGGAGTTTGGGAGGTGCGTCGTTTCGTCTGGTACACGGTTCCGAGTACTCTTTACTGACTTTGCCTATCCAGCCTCTTGAGGACTCTGCTCAGCTCTTCGCCAAGTCCGGACTCGTCTACTACATGTCTCCTCCCCAGTTCGTCCTCTTCTCTCCTCGCTCGAACCCAGCTAATCCCACGCCCCCACCAGCACCCTCAAGGAGGTCGTCTCTGACCCAGTTCACACCTTCGCCTACATGGCATTCATGCTCTCCGCCTGCGCCATCTTCTCCAAGACCTGGATCGAGGTTTCCGGCTCCGGCCCTCGCGACGTCGCCAAGCAGCTCAAGGACCAGGGCATGGTCATCGCCGGCCACAGGGAGGGCAGCATGTACAAGGAGCTCAAGAGGGTCATCCCCACTGCTGCTCTTTTTGGTGGTGCCGTTATTGGACTGCTCAGTGTCGTCACCGACTTAATCGGCGCGCTTGGAAGCGGCACCGGAATGTACGTGGCTTCTTGTCTTCGCGCGGCTGTTTGCTGTCATTTAACATGATTTTTCATAGTCTCCTCGCCGTTACCATCATATATGGGTATTTTGAAACTCTCGTAAAAGAGACTGGATCTCCTGAGATGCAGCAGCTCGTGCGTTGTTCTTCTTTTCTCTTCGGTGCGGCACGTTGTTCTGACGCGCGCGCTGGCCTCGCAGGGAGAGTTGATGGGTTAAGGAGAGATGGAGAGGAGGAGGAGGAGGAAGTTGATGTCGGAGGTGGTGTTAGCTACGTCGAAACCCAAAAATCGGAGGAGCTGGGAGGCTTTGGCGGAGGACGAGAAAGGTGTCAGGGTCATTGAAGGCGCAGAGCGCATCTTCCATTCTGTATTACCCCGAATCCCTTTACTCGACTTCTTTTCTTAGACTTCTGGTTTCCTCTTCTTCGCATTTCGCAACCTCTAATCAATAAAACACAAGAACTCGAAAGTGAATTAACAATCCCATCGCCGGCGTATGCTTCGCTGAGAGCTCGATTAGGGAACAACTTTCTCCTCCGACCACCCCTTCTTATCATCAAGGTCAAGGGACCACTTGATCCTTTCATTAGGCTGAGCAGCCAAATCGCACCTGTCAACCCAATCGCCGCGTCAGTTCGTCCCCTGCCCCTCTGACACGTAATCGAGAAAGAAGAACCCACATGTCCACCTCCCACGGCTTCAACACGATCAACGCAAAGTTTTCCAACGCCTCCTTGACCAACTTCTTCTCCTCCTCCGTCTTGGCCTCCAAATCCGACGGCAACTCCTTAGGGAAGTCATTCGGATCGACATCGCCTCCTCCCGGTCCAGTCCCTTTCAGCGGCGTTCCAGGGATCGGACGACAGAACGACGCCCTGAGCTCCGGACTCATCTTTCTGAAGATCCTGAGTCGCTCTTGCTCCCAATCAAACTCGGGGAGCGAGGCGGGCGCCAAAGTCGTCGATGGGAACGCGTTCGCGAGAGAGTGTTCAGGGGAGGGGAGGATCCAAGCCTTTGACCGGACCCTGAATTGGTGTTGAGTGACTGAAAGCCACCATGCGATCTCGACTTGCTGGCTCGCTCGGATTTGAGTGGCTTTCGGACCGCGAACGTCAGTCGTGACGAGCATGACTTCGGAGGTGAGCGCGGTGTCTTGCGCATCGGTCGACGGGTTCTTGCTCCACGACGTTGGTTCGGAAGGTCGACGTTCGTTGAGAAATCCTCGGTGGACTACGAAGCTGTGACGATTAGAATGGGTCAGCGAAAGAGCGAGGAATGTCCGATGTGGTGCGATCGCGGAGCGGTGGGTGGGGTTGGACGTGGTGTGGTGTGAGGACGAGGAGTGGGACGTACCGGACTCGTGGGCCATTCATGTCGGCCGTGGAGAGAGCGTAGGAGATGCTGGCTTTGTTCTGCTTCATGTTCTTGTCCAGCACCGTGTTGAGGAGCTCGGCCCATCGTGGGAGGGTCATCGTCGGAGCGGGCTCGGAGGCGAGGGGATGGAGATCGAGGGATGGGCTGAGTCGGTCGAAAAGTGGGTTCAATATCTAGGAGTCAGATTGTCGATAGAAGTGAGAGTTGATGTGAGTTGTGGCTGGTGTAAAGCAGAGATAAGCAGCGCGCGAGCGGCGTCAGCTCGGGAGTGATCCAAGCTCAAAGTCTCGCAGGCTGCAGCAGGCAGAGGATTGTTGTCGTCTTGTCGCCCTCCACTTCTCGCACTATCCACCCTCAGACACTCCTGTCACGATGCACTTGATGTACTCGTAAGTCTCACTATACCCTCCACTTCTCGACCCCAGCGCCAACTAACGACTGGGTGCTCTCCTGCAGCCTCAACGCCGATGGCACCCGCCTCTACTCGCTCAAGAAGGTCACCGCTAGCGGCAAGATGACCAAGTCTGCTCACCCTGGTGCGTACCATCTTCTTTCCATCTCTCTGGTGCTGTGAGCTTGTCAGCTCACGCGCGCGAAAACGATGGCGATGTCCAGCCCGTTTCTCGCCAGACGACAAATTCTCGAGACACCGTGTGACCATCAAGAAGCGTCACGGCAGTGCGTACCCTTCCTTTCCATTCAAGAGAATGGACAGACGATAAATGTTGACCCATCCACCTCCTTGCTGTATCAACAGTCCTCCTCACCCAGCTCCCCCAGAAGCCTCTTTAAAATCGTTTCGTTTGGGATGGGCACGCACGCGGCGACCCGGAGGATGGAGACAGAGGCAGGAGGGGAGGAGGGGATTGCTTACAGTGTTTTCACCATGTTTTTATTAGCGGGGACGAGGTTGTAAGATCAGCGCCATTACCCCCCCAACTCACACCCGCCGCACGACCATGCTTCAAACGCCTTCCAGCTCGGTTTCTTTCGAACGCTTCTGTTCTCCTTCGCTCGCCATCAATCTCGATCATCGAACCAGCACCCAAGAGATCTTTCTTACTCCATTTCCGCGACAGCTCCTCGTTACGCCTATCTTCTTCCACTCGACTTCTCCCATCCGGCAGCTCCCTCTTCAACCACCCCATGTCCCACGCGGTCCATCTTTCCAGAGATGACACGATCGATAACTCCGGACTGAGTTTGTGGTCGATCTGTTTGGGAAGGTTCTGGTTGGACCTACCCGGCAAATGAGAGGGCGCTGCACGGACGAGGGGCAAGGCCTACTGATGAAGGCACGCTCTACAGATACAGAAACCGGCAAGATAAAGCTTGAGAATAGCTATGAGTGCAGCATGTCAATCCTGCACGACACAAGCTGCCCATGGGCGCTCTAGTTGATCTTGAATACGTGGCCCGTTTCTTCCTTTGCCTAGCCTAGCGACAACGACAAGGTCGTAGACAGAACTGTCCAATTTCCACTCCCGACACTCCTCTGTACAACTCTCAACTTTCTCTCCAGTGCAATCAAGTTTGTCCCTCAATAACACCCAAGGGGAAACGTTTACAACAACGGTCGAACCAAGAGAGAAAATGTCCATGCATCTATGATCCCTTCTAATCCAGTTCCACCGCCTCCCCATCAGCGGACACCACAATAACCTTCTCCTTCTCTTCCAGCCCCTTCAACCCTTCTCTCAGCGTCTTGATCCTCTCCTCCAGTCGATCCAACGCCTTCCCGATCTCCTCGACCTCCGCCCTCGTCGTCACACCAGGCAACCCCGCCGCACCACCACCACCAATCACGATCTTCTCACCCTCTTCTTCAACCTCCAACTCCACCGCCGGAGCCTTGAAGTAATCCTGCAGAGCCCCCCTCACGGCCATCGCAATCTCGTCGGGGTTCTTCGCCGCTCCACCGCCGTCCCTCCCCAACGCAGTCCTCGGTGTCGGCACTCCCGTCTTTGGTCGACTACTCAGCGTCCAAAGGTTCGAGATGACGAGGACGGCGATAACGAAAGCGAGACCCGCGGTGGCAGGCGAGACGCCGTTGACCATCTCGCTGACGAAGTCGATCGCGGCAGCGAGGGTCGACTGCTTCTCCTCCTTCTCCTCCGACTCGGTGGTGCCAGTAACGTTCGTCGCGGCGGCGGTCGACTCGGTGACGGAAGCTGTGTCGGCGATCGAGGCAGAGTCGACGTCGTGGCCGTCTTCGAGGAACTCGGAGCGGTGCTGCTGGATGTAGCTACGCATCGCCTTCTCCAGGTCGGTGTGGTACGTCTTCTGGCCGTCAATGCAGGACCTTTCGATGATGCCTGTGTGGACGAGGTGAGGCAAAGTTAGCATCTGTGAGCAATAGGGAAAAAGGGGATGGGCGGCCACGAACCCTTGATGAACGAGCTCTTGCTCCATTCGACTCCAGTCGTTACGACCACGCGACAACTGTTGCCTTTCGCCCAAGTCATGCTTGTCCTCGTCTTGACGGCGAAAGCGCTCCCGCTTGGCACGTCGGGCGTCTTCGTCGTCGTGATGATGCACACGTAGTCGTCAAAGTCGACATGCATGCTCTCGTCCGTGATGAGGCACTTGGTTTGCTTGGGACCAATCGAGCCGTTCAGAGGCTTGATATATGACATGGATCGAGCGAGGAGGTTCGAGCCCGACTTTTCGGGCGCCCAGTCGGAGATTTGCAGCTCTGCAGAAGGAATGACCACGTCAGCCTCCTTCTTGAGGAACAAACTAAAACGACGAGGGAAAATGAAACGCACCGAGCAGCTTCTGGTTATTTGACCAGAACTCTTTCATGAAACCACTCGTAAACATGAGGTTGTAGATCTTCTCCGGCGCCGACGGGAACACCGTGTCCATGCACACCTCCTTCAGATTCTTCAACGTCTGGCACGTATCCGTCGTCACAGGGTGCACCTTGAGATCTTGCTTGCTCGCATGCCTCGACGCTCCCGAAATCGACGGCCGCGGTCCGGCACTCAACGTCGCTGTCTTCTCGCCAGTGTTGCCTGACGGGTCCGACTGCCCTCGTCGACGGAGCCCCTTCAATCGCTTGATGGCGGCCTTCTTCCCTCCGACAGCGGCGACAACAGCAGCTGCTGCAGCTTCCTCCTCGTTCGAGCCCAGCGAGCCGACGTCGGCGTGGTCTTCGTCGTCTGTGTCGTTGACGGCCGAGTCTGGGAGGCCGGCTGAGGCGGGCACGCCAGGGTGCATCATTCGCCAGATGTTGCCGACCAGGTCGTACGTTGTGTCTCGAGAGAGGAAAGACGCGAAGGTGTACTGAAGTCAAGCAGAAACACTGAGCTCGGATGGTCAGCTTCTTCGGCTGGAAAGAAAGAACGTACGCGGGCATGAAGGGTCGTGACCTGGATAGCGTTGGGAATCACGTAGGCCGTCATCCTCTTCTCAATCGAGACAATTTCGGCGAAAGGAAGAGTGTGCTGTTTTCGGGCAGTTATGTACGTTAGGGATGAGTTCGACGGCCATACGCCAAACGCCAAGACGCAAAGGGTCAAATGACTCACAGTCGTGACCCAGCCAAAGATATTAGCGTTGAAAGACAGGTGGTGCTCCGAGATGTACAGTCGGCCTTGGATCAGGATCTCCCTCTGCAGCGCGCAGCCGTAGTCTGAAAGCCAGTACGAAACCCACGTCAGCATCATTTTTCGTGTAGCTGCCTTCCTTCTCAAGAAAAACTTGCGCACCTTCGATCAAATAGTCATCATCAGGGATGTTCTTGAAGATGGCGTGAAAGTCGGCGTTCCTCTTGCTACTCGCAACGGCGTACCCTGTACCCAACTGGCTGACCACGTCGTCAAAGTCGCCGAGCGCGTCCATCGATACGAACCCTTGGTCGCCAATCCCACTAAACTGAGAGTGGGTATCGCTCTCGCCCCCGGTATCCATCGAGTCCCTCGTTGACTGCGTCGTGAGGTTCTGCGACGACGGCTGACGTACAAGCGGCAGTGGCTGGCGCAAGCTCTGCGACGGCGAAGCGAGCGCGACTCCTGAGAGAGCGAGCGCACCAGCGATGCCACTCATGCCAGTGTTGGACCGAGTCTTCTTGAGCGACTTGGAGATGGGGTTGAGGACCTCGAGGGTCGATGTGCGCGAGGCGGAGGTGGAGCGCTGAGTAGAAGGACGGCCGGGGAGGTTGAGGTGATCGCGGTCCTGGGAGGTGACGGAGGCGCTGCGACTGCCTGGTCGAGAAGAAGTGCCTGCAACGCTGTGCGAGTCGAGCGACTGGTTTGATGTCGACGGGGAGAGCGAGACAGAGGTGGGGCCGTGTACAGAGAGCTGGGACGTCGTCGTACTTGACCGAGGGCGGCCGACGGGGGTCGGGGCGTGGATGGAAGGGGCGGGGGAGGATGAAGAGCGCTGAGCCGAGCCCAGCATGGCAGGATGGCTCGGGGTCGGCGTGAGGTCGAAACGTTGCTCCGGGTTGGGTACGGGCGTGAGCAGCGCCTGGTCCTCGCCGTCGCCGAGGATGGGGCTCGCGAGCGAGGTGATGAGCTCGGGCGCCTGGACGACTCTGACTGGCCCACCTGCGCCGTCCTGCAGCTCGAGGTGCTCGAACGACAAGCTGCCCTCGCCCGGCTGCTGGGACGCGCTGAGTCCGACGCCGGCGCCACCGACGACGGGCATCGAGAGGTTCATGCTCCGTCGGTCTCCGGCCCCCATCGCGAGTGTCGCACCTCCAGCGCCAGTCGAAGCGCTTCTACCACGAGTCTGGACGTAGCGGTTCGGGGACAGGCTGCGAGCGGAGGGGTCGTCCGGGGCGAGGCGGCCGTTGGTGGTCGCAGCTTTGGTGCGCGAGCGGGACGACGGGGTCGGGGAGGGAGGAGCAAAGTCGGTTGCGACGACTTCGGACGAGTTGCCGTTCAGAGTTCCCTGTAGGCCACGAAGGAAGGGGCGGGCGCGGGCAGGGACGCGAGGACGGCGCGAGTTAGCGAGCGAACGAGCGAGCGCGCGAACGCCAGACGAGCGCGCACAAACGCCACGAAACTCGGGGGACGTACGTTGAGGTCGCGGTCACTGAGCGACTCGCGAGGCGATGGTGAGCCATTCTCGCTTGCTGAGGGCGTCCGCTTGCCCTTGAGCCGCGACAGCATCGAGCGAGACGAGGGCGACGTCGGACTAGCTCGACAGGAGCTGGCGTTCAGGAGGTGTACTCGGCAGTTGAGCGGCGCGACTTGGCGGGCCACTGGACGCTCTCGCTGAGGCGGGGGTGCTGTCCTCCAGAAGGATGCAGAAAAGTGATGAGAGTTGTGGTAGAGATCGGAGGGCAAGGAAAAGGAAGGAGGACTCTAAATTGACCGTGACCGCCCAAGTCCGTGGACCTGAGCGCTTCAAAGCCTCCATTTGCCCGGATCGGAAGGGCGCCAGCGCTGGCTTTGCCTGTTGCGACCATCACCCGACCTCGCACAAGTCACTCCATTCCCCACCTGGAAAACTATCTAGAGAACGATAGAAATGAGCAGCGTCGAGGAACTCGTCGGCCAGTCGACCCGTCAAGCCGAAGTCTTTGTCAAGGTCCGTCCGTCTGCACGCAACGCTCAAGTCACGCGTTCCTCACGCTTTGCACGATTTGGTAGCAATACTACGCCGCGCTCGATTCCGCACTCGACCTCCGAACAGCCAAGCTCGCTCCGTTCTACTCCCACGAGGCTCGCGTCTCGTGGAACGGCAACCCCGTCGCGTTCGTCGAGCTGCCCGGTTTTGTTGATGCGCTCCCGAAGAGCGACCATGCCATCCAGGCGTTCGACTGCCACCCCATTGCCGGTAAGTCGTTGATTGGTGGCTGTACAGGGTAATCAAGAGGAGCAATGGAGCTAATCAAGCGTGCGGGTTGCGACGGAAACGCAGGCTCATCAACAGACTCACCACCATCCCTCGTCCTCTCCGTCACAGGCCAGGTACCTTCCTCTTACCTGTACTCCTCCCAAGTTCCTACTCACTTCTCCTCCAACCGTTCAACTAGGTCGCCCACGGCTCCCGCGGTCATCCACCACCAGGCACGGCACCAAAACAACCATTCGAAACGCTCCCGCGCGTCTTTTCCCAGACCTTCATCCTCGTCTTCCAGCCTCCGGCAGCCAACGGATCGACACCCCAGGGAGAGTTGACGTACACCATCATGTCGGATTCGTATAGGTTCGTGTAAGGGGATATTATTGTGGAGAAGGGACGTTTGTTCTGTATAAGGAGATTGTTTCAGAGGAGGGAAGCGTTGTGTGTGAGTGTCGTGACTCGTTCCTGTTGTAGAGATGTCGATACAAAGCTGATATCTTCTCTTCAGATACCATTTACGATGTAATTACCCCTTGTGTGAACTATTTACGCCGCACACCCACCCACCATTCGCGCAAGAGTTGGAAAATGTCAAGTCACGCTGCCTGTCGCATCAGTCTCTTCAATATTGCACTGAGGAGCAGGCACTGAAGAGTGACCGCCAACTCTGTACACTTCGATAGTCTGCACGGAATAAGAGCGAGAGTGCCTGGAACGACCTGCACGATGGAGACACGTGTCTCTTTTGCGTTATTTTGGCTTGTTTAGGGCTACGACGAGACGAGAGCTGAAAGAGACAGCCTATGGATATGCAATCTATAGTATCTTGACATTGTGCTCCATGCCTCAAGAGTTGCCAGACTCGGTGCACCTTTCAAAGTCCGTGGGGCTTCAACGAAGAGAAGAACCCGCAGCACGAGAATAGGGGGAACGCACTTTGGGCGAGGGGGAGGCAAAATTCGAACGGGCGGACGACGGCTCGCCTCTTGCTCTCTCGTCGCCCTCCTTCAAAGATGTCTGCGTAAGTCTGAAGCGACAAGTTGCACGACATCCTTCTCCATCATCAACACTCTCGACGATACTCGCTACCGCGCCGGACGACTGGGTTTTGGAACGAGCGAAAACGGGCGACACTGGGAGGTGGTTGGAGGGCGGCCAGTCGAGGACCAGGACGACGATGGGAACAGCAACGCTAAGAAGGGAGCAGAAGGACAGTCGAGACTGACTGGATTTTTTCTATTCATTGAAAACAGCACCACCGTCCCCTCGCACCAGGACATCCTCGTCCCCGAGACCCTCCTCAAGGTCCGTTCCTACTATCGCCCTCTCCTGGCGCGCCACCGCAGGCCACTGACTTGCTGTCTTGCGATTCAACAGAAGAGGAAGTCGACTGAGAAGAGTCGTGAGGAGAAGAAGTCGGCTGCCCTTGAGGCCCGCAAGGTTAGTGAGAGGCCATTTTCGATTGGCGCGAGGGCGCCTTTTCGGAGGGCGCGGGCGCACAGGCTACAGGGAATTTTTTGGGGGGCGACGAGGGTGATGCACGGTGTGGATAGGCTGAGCAGGGAATAATGGGCGTGGTCGGGAGTCTGGCGAACTTTTCGGAGGCGCTCGAGGGGTGGATTCAGGGGAGGGCACGCAACGCACCACGCAGGCGACCAGGACAGACGGGCTGACCTCTTCGCTCTCCCTACCCACAGGCCCGCAAGGCCAAGCGTGAGGTCATCTTCAAGCGTGCTGAGCAGTACGTGAACGAGTACGCCGCCAAGGAGAAGGAGGAGATCCGTTTGCGTCGTGCCGCCAAGGCTGCCGGTGACTTCTACGTCCCCGCCCAGCCCAAGGTCTACTTCGTCATGCGCATCAAGGGGTGAGTGAAGAGTTCCGTTTCAACCTGGATGGAATTTGGTGGACGGGAAACGGAGCGATGTTTTTTGGGCGCGGACGGATGCGCGAGCGCGAAGAGGGCAGCGATGCTGACTGGATTTTGCGTGCGCCTCGTTCTACAGTATCAACAACATTGCCCCCAAGCCCCGCAAGATCCTGCAGCTCCTCCGTCTCCTCCAGATCAACAACGGTGTCTTCATCAAGGTCACCAAGGCCACCTCCCAGATGCTCCTCGCCGTCGAGCCCTACATCACCTACGGGTGCGTTCTGCTTCCTCCGTTCCGTCCATACTTCTCATTCTCACATTTGAATCTTCCTTTTTTTTTAGAGAGCCCAACTTGAAGACCGTTCGCGAGCTCATCTACAAGCGTGGATACGGCAAGATCAACAAGCAGCGCATCCCCCTTTCCTCCAACGCCGTCATTGAGTCCGCTCTTGGCAAGTACGGCATCATCTCGATCGAGGATGTTGTCCACGAGATCGCCACCGCCGGCCCCAACTTCAAGGCCGTCTCCAACTTCCTCTGGCCCTTCAAGCTCTCCAACCCCCTTGGTGGTTCCAAGGTGAGTATTTCGTGCTCGCGATCGCGAGACCATGGTTCCTGGAGTATGGGAGCAGGCAGCTGACGAGCGGTTGTGTCTACAACAGACCCGAAAGTTCAAGACCTTCATCGAGGGTGGCGAGACCGGCAAGAGGGAGCACTGTGCGTTCCCCTTCCCTGAGCTCCTGTTTGCGCCACGAATTTTCGCTGACTCTCGCCATGCGATCCACAGTCATCAACGACCTCGTCCGCAAGTCCAACTAAAAAAAGGTCTAGCGAATGTTCGTATTTTGTGCTGGTGGAGGAGAGGTGGTGTAGCTGTGGGTGTTGGGTGGGCACTCGGGATGGATGTGGTAGTGCCAACAATTGCAAAGCGAAAGCTTTCTCTTCTGGTCATTTGGTTTCTAGGTCTGGGTTGGGAGTGCTCAGGCATGTGAGAGAAGAGGTTCTGGTCGGCGGAGCTGTCGAGGCACGGGGAGCATTTTTTTCGAAGGCGCGCGAAGACTGGCCGCACACGACGTCGCCGCGGTGGACGGCAACGGCCTCGTCCCTAAACAAGCTCCAAGAGGGTACCTCCAGACTGTTTCCTACAGCCCTGTGGTACATCGTGACTTGCTCTTCGAGATTACTTGCGAAGTCCACGGCTTTCCACCTGCCGCGAGGCGGAAGAAGCCAGCACACGACGCGCGCCGCGCACCGAAGTTGACTCTCTCGCTCCCTCCATCTCCTCGCTCAGCTCACGATGCCCTTCGCACTCGTTCTTGACACCTCTTCAAACTCTGCTCTGAAACTCTCCGTACCTTGTACTCGCACCCCGCACCCACCATCTCGTTCTTCCCCGTTCCTCCTTCCTCCCTCCCCCTTCTCCTCCCCTCTCCTCCCCTCTCCTCCCCTCTCCTCCCAAACATCCCAGGACGACACCATAAAAACCCACCGGACAGCTCTACCTCCTTCCCCTCCCTCCCTCTCCCCCTCTCTCTCTCTCCTCGACCGTGACCCACAACAAACCGCGGACCCCTCGGTGCGCTGTGTCTGTTGGCGGGGTTCTGCGTCTTGGAGCTGAAGGAGAGGGGATGGTGTGAAGGGAGTTCGAGGGAGGAGGTATTGATCTTTTTTGCTGAGTGATGGTTAAAATTATTAGTTTGCAATCGGAGGATGTTTTGGGAAGGGATTGAGCAGGCTGCTATTAGGAGGAGGTGGGGTTTGCGGAGGAAGCTGAGGAAATACGCAATGGTATTCGACGCTGGTGGGCCAGTGCGAGAAACGTTGAATGATATCAATTTTTTTTTTTTTTTTTTTCCTGATGTCGGATTTGCTATCTAGTAAGAGAGAGAGAGAAGGGCCCACGTACGTTCGCCGTCTCAACTCACGTTCCCGCACCAACTCGGTCAGTCGACAAACAAGGGTCTGTATATTTCTTCTTCTATCGTTAATCACCAACGACGGGGGAGGGGGGGGGGTATCCAGGAGCTGCCAAAAGAAGGGGGGCGGGGAGGGAGTATCAAAACAACAAGTGCGCGGGCCAACGGTGAGGTGATGCGGATGAACTGCTAGGTTCTATGCTTGCGAAACAACAAACGACAAAGGATCACCAGAACCAACTCCAGCTCCTCTTCTGCCTCGCGAATCGCGAGCTCGAGTCGCTCGTCGTGTTACTATTCCCCACCAAGACCACGTTAGTCTCGTTGCGCCAGCTTCAGCTCGCAGTGCAAGTGCGCGGGACTCACGAGATGGTGTAAGTCGGGAACATGTATGCCGATGGGTCTCTGAAAGGGGTTTTAATCAGAGGTTAGGAAGGAGTAGGGGCAAGGGAGGGAGGGAAACTTGGCTGACTCTGAGACGAGGTACGCGCGAGGGAGGAGCGTGCCGTCGTATTGCGAGAGCTGGGCAAAGAGAGGTGGAAACGTCAGCACTTGCGTTGGGCACTCCCATCCTTCAACAAAGACGAGAACCCCGCAAAGCCTCACCTGGAGCATCGTCTTGCCCTTCCACTCGGACACCGCCCACGTCGAGTAGATGGTTTCCTAACGAGCCATGTCTCGCGTCAAAAAGCGAGCTTGCGACCACGACCATGAAGACGCACCTCGTTGTAGTAACTGATGACACTCGAGTTGGCGGCACAAGCGTCCTGTATCTGCATCCTCCCATCTGGAGCCTGTGAGAATACTCCGTTAAAAACGGAGGAGTGAGAGAGCCGGAAAAAGGAGGGGGACGCACGAACGCGGTCCCGTTGGTCGAGATGGTCCCGTTCTCGTTCTTGGTGTACGTCCCATGTTGCCAAAGGATCTGAGCTTGAACGCAATGCGGTTCGGTAGCGTTCGAGACCCAAGTGACTGCACTCGACAATGACCGTTAGCACTTCCCCCCCGAGGTGACGGACGGACGGAGGGAAGGGGACGGACACGAGGCCTGTTCAAAGTAGCCGTCGTCGGTGAAACTCCAGGAGTAGCCCGCTACGGACGGGTAGTTGAACGAGTTTGAGGCGGTTGGGTCGCCAAAGGCCTGTAGAGGGGACAGGGAGGGGAGGGTCAGCTTCTTGTGGTGCCGTGCGTCGCTGGGACGCCGTGGAGCAGTGCTCTTGATGAAGGCCTCCCTTCTTTCTACGAACCCTCTCTGGGTCGCCGCAGATCCCTCCGTCCCTCCATTTTCTTCAGAAGAAGCCTCTCATCACCGGTCCCTTCCAGAGTCCTAAACCGCACCACCCCTTCTTCTGGCCTCGCATCACACCGTGTCGCAGCACCACCCCCCAACCCCTCCTCCCTTCTGTACGCCCCCTCGCGCCTCGCCGTCAAGCCCAAGCAACTCCAACTCACGCTCCCAGTCAGGACGGCACCCGAGCCAGTACTCCAAGTCCCGATGATGCTAGAGACGTCAATCGCCTCGCTGGTCGTCAAGAGGAGAGCGAGTAGCGGGAGGAGGAAATGAGGTCGGAACATGGCGTCTTTGGCTGGTTGCAGGGTTGTGGTGGGGTCGTCGAGAGCGAGTAGCTCGCTGGAACGAAGCAGAGGGAGTAGGATTAGACTTCAAAGAGTGTAGAGACCAGAGCAAGAGGAGCGAGTTGGTTCGACAAACTCAGGACTCAGGAGCTTGCGCCCCCGCGTTCGCAGGGACGGAGCGCGCAAGAAGCTGCGAGAAAACACACAGCCTCCTGGTCAGCTCCCCCCAAAGGAGGGAGCTCAGAGGGTTGACGTGGTGTATACAGAGCAGGAAAGGTGGTGCAAAAAGTGCGGTGTTCGCTACAGTAAGTGGGAGAGGTGGCTTTGGTTGAGGGACTCGCATTTGGGACGCAAGGTGGGTTGAGTCCGCCGAAAACTCCGCTTACGGTTGGGCCACGTCAGCTTTGGGTTTGTCACTGTTTCCACGCTAGGGATAGGGAAGGAGTGTATTCAATTCGGCTTTTTTTTAATCAAGTCCCCAGCTCTTGGATGGGATGTTCCGGTCGACCAACGGTTGAAAGCAACGCTCGAAAAGACTCTCAAGGGGACGGAGCGAGAGAGGAGGGAGCAATCACGTCTTTATCAAATGGTCACTGCAGAACTACAAATTACTACTCTATTCCTTCATTTCTCCCTCCCTTTCATTCCTTTGTTCCCCTCCTTTCTGTTACCCCCCTCGCGGCCCAATCCCCGAGGAGAAAGCGAACTCCGTCAAAGCGGAGGGAGCGGCGGACAAGGGCGACGCTCTCGAGAGCGAAAGTCCCGAGATGGTGGTGGTGGGGTGACCTCGACTCCCTGCCGATGGTGTGGAAGGGCAGGGTGGGCTTCGGTGCGAGCGATGCGAGCGAGGCCGGGGGCGCGCGCGGCTCGGAGGACCGTCGGTGGTACCGAGGGTCGAGTTGGGTTGGGTGGGGGTTACGTGGGACCCGAGTTGATGCTAGGAAAGGGGGGAAGAAAGTTATGTCCTGTAGGCAGAATTGAACATAAGTATATGTAAAAGTGACGAGGGAAAAAGAAGGGAAAAACGCACCTAAAGGACGCGGGCGGGTGCTCGCTCAGCCAACTGAGAGCGGCGGCGATCTCGTCCTGCCTCGAGCTCGAGGGCGAGTGCGATGGGGTGGTCGCACCCGAGGCGGATCCCAATCTCGGGGAGGGGGGAGCCGAGTAGGTCGACAGCTGACGGTCGTGCAGCTCGTTGGTGGTCGAGTCGAGTTCGGGGAAGACGAACGACGGCAGGCCGGCGTACGGCGAGCGGAAGGTCTGGGTCGAAGTCATCATCAAGGCGGACGAGGTGGACGGGAACGCAAAGTCCATTTAGAGAAAAGTAGAAAGTAACTTGGAGTGGATGAGAGGAAAGAGAGAGAACCACTCGATCGGGTCCGGAGAGGATTTGTCGGCTTTTTCACCTGACTCAGACGAAGCTCAGCACCGCCGAGGTCCGACGCCAGCTCCGCGCCGAGCAACGAGACGGGCGCGAAAACGCGACGGTGCGCGCGAGTCGGCGCGACGGCATCTCCGTCAGCTCGGCGGGCGGCGGTTCCATCTGGTCTCACAAAGACGAGCGCACCGATTGCCGAGCAGACGAAGATCCCACTAAATAGTTGTCTAGGCTGAGACATGACTATAGTCAGTTGAGGTCTGTACCTCCGACCCAAAAGTGCGAGCGCTCCGTCCGATAGCCCACGCACCGCCTCCCTCCCTTGTTTCCGAAACACCAGCACGCACAGCCTGGCCATGAGAACATACTGTCTTTGTCGTGCACTTCGTACAAACTCCAGCAACACTCGAGACGAGACAACAAGGGCAGTGCACCCAAGTCCGCGGATCAGAAGAAAATGGCAGCACAAATAAGAATTCCGTCCCCAGGCCTCGGCTCGAGAATTTTCCGCGCGTCGCTCTCTCGCTTCTGCCCACCGACCCCCCCCCGTTCGCTTCGTCGGCGGGGGTTGCCGTCAACTCGTGAGTGTGCCTCTACTACTACTAGACTGCACCACAAGCAACAGCAGCAGCAGCAGCCCCCAAAAAGGAACAGCAGCGGTGAAGGGAAGGAAGGGAAGGCGCTGATGAAAACTCAACATTCTGACTATCGACGGGGCCCAAAGCTTCCTTTTAACGGGGCTGGGATCTCGACTGAGAAACAAAATATCCAACGCTTAAACTGAGCCTCTTCCAACCCTACTCCCTCCCCCCGCCGCTGGGGCTGTTGCTGCTTGTCTGGGGCTGAACACACAAGAAGAACGAGAAGCAAGGAGCGCGAGCTGACATTTTTTCTCCCCTCTTCTCGTGGTGCTTCGCTGCTTCAGGTCTTTGTGCAGGGTATTGGGAACGACTACCAACTGGGCGAAGGGTCAATTTGGTGGAACAGAGGAGGAGGGGTCAACGACGACTTGAGCGGTGTTGGGGACGGAGCGCAGGGTGGGGCCACGGGGACGGACACTCTCGCGTGCTGGGTTTCTCCTCTTTTGCATAGGGGAGGAGGAGCTCAGCCATCTTGAAGTGTTCCGACCCGGTGGTAGCTCTCTGCGGTGAGGATTGGCGAGGCGGGCGAGCGCAGCTTTGTACCTTTGTTTATCTCGCTGGAACTTTGCCCTTGTTTCCTACTATCTTCAGAGGGATTTTTTCATCTCATCACACTGTCCCTCGGCATGGCCGGCGAGACTTTTATTGGCGTTGGCGTCCCGGATGGCGCTGGCTTGCCTGACCGAGGGCGTCGGCACGGCATCGCGTAGGTCTCGTGTCAGTGCAAGACCGAGGGCGGCGAAACCACACGCACTTGCTTTGGAACACGACTCCCGTCGAGCATCGTTTTGAGTGAAGTCACCTTTCGTTCAAGCGCCGGAGACATGGGCTGCCTGGGTTACGTGGCTCGTTCACGTCCTCGCTGTTACCTCTTCTGGGCTGCCTCGCTCAAAATTCCATCTCGGCAGACTTGATAGCAGGAGTAACTAAATCCGTCTCGCTGAGGACTTAAGCTCGGGGTTTCGTCGTTTGCGACGACGCCCATTCGGTCTCTCCACAGCTTGCCTGCTCGCTGGCGAAGAGCAAATCCCCTCGTTCGGCGTTCCCTTTCTTTTCTCTCTCTTTTCTTCCAGTCCTCCTCTTTCCTTTCTCTCAGCACCTTCTTCATACAGCGAACGTTTCGAGCCCCCTCCGCCCGTATCTTCTCTTTCCCGCGTCTCCTCCTCACCCACACCACGTAAATCCCTCCCCCCTCCCAACCCTCGCAAAAGAAAAAAAAAAATGGGACTCTCCGATCGCTCCATGGGTGCGTCTCCGTTCCCTCTCCATCTCCATACCCCCAAGCCCAAACTAACCGTGCAATAAAAACCATCTCCCAGCGTGCCGCGTCTTCGTTTACCTCCTCATTGGGTTCATTGCCCTCTGCTGTGTCCTCGCCCTAGGCCTCGGTCTCGGATTGGGCCTCAAGAGCCCGGGAGCCGTCCAGACGGCTTATGCGAATGGTTCGATCATTGGCGGACCTTATAGTACGACTACCGCCGCTGCGTCGTCGAGTGAGGGAGCGGTCGCGAAGAGGGCGGGACCGACGGCGATGCCTGCTGGGGTTGGGAGGAGGGAGATGCTCGCTGGGCGTGTGGCCGCTCGTCAACTCGATTAGAGTGGGTTCGTTTCCTCTCGTTACTGTCTATGTGCGTGGGACGCTGACCTGTGAGTGGTCACAGCTGGTTGTTTGATACTGCCGACGCAGAGGAGGAAGCAATGTGATGGAGTGGAGCTCGAAGCTGTCGAAAGAGATGAAGAAGACACGAATGATACAGAGCTAGAGGTTATCTACAATCTCCGTTTGACAATCTAATACTACGAGCTGTTTCGTTGACCCCGAGTGCGATGCCGAGATTGAGCTGAGTAGCGACGAGACCGAGGGAAGAAACACGTGTTCTGAGAATCGAAGCTCGCGAGTCGGACGTTTCAGCGCGACTTTCCTTCCGGTGTATTGAACTGATGGCATCTACCATTCTTCTTGATCTTAACTAAGCCTTCCACCCAACACTCCACTTCAGTCCTTGTACGAAGCCTCCGCCTCCCCCGTCAAGCTCGTCAATGGTGGACGCTCAACCTCTCCCTCATCCTTACTCCTCGTGACCTCCCCCACCAAGATCGCCAACGCAGCCTCGATAGCCTCCAACCTCGCCACCACGCCCGGCTCCAACCCTCCACCATCCCTCTGCTTCTCCTCCTTATCCTTCACCTCCTTCGCCCTCACCGGCCGCCCAGGCGACGCGGACCTCAGCCCGTCATTCACGTCTGGGACCGTGAACATTTTGGCTAGGGGCGAAGCCAGGGACCCCATCCTAGCGTGGGAAGACACGCCAGGCAACTTTGTCTGCCTCGCTCCACTCGCGACGGTCTTAAGCTTCGCCTGCGCGTCGATCGACCTCGTCCGCGTTGGCGAAGTATCCTCCTCGTCCTCTTCATCATCACTCTTGTCGATCGACTCGACCTTCAACCCTGCCTCCGTCACGTCGTACTCGAAGACCTTTCCGAGGCCGTCAACGGTGCCATCCCAAGCGATACCGCGAGGGAGGGAAGCGAGAGCGCGAGCAGTCTCGAGAGTGATCTTCGCGGCGGTGCCGCTCGCTTTGCGGTAGCGGAGGCGGGTGTGGAGAGCGAGGAAGACGAGGACGGGGAGGTTGAAGGTCTTAATGAGGAGGACGTTGAGGGAATGGAATTTCCTGAGTGGGGAGAGGACGAATCCTGTCGTGAGTCGCGAAGACGTGGGAAGGCGCGAGCGTTCATGGCGACTTACCTGGGCGTGACGAAGGGTTTGGCGACAAACAAGATGGCAAATGCGGCCAGGTTGAGCGGAGGTGCGTAGGACGTCAGAGCATCGCTCTTGACTCGCTCGATCGTTCCTGAATGAGTGGCGTAGTCAGCCTTTGGAAGGCCAGATTGGCAAGGTCCGGAACTCACGAAGCGCCTTCTGGTTGAGTAGCTCAGTCTCCGCGTTCGCTTGCACGGCAGCGAAGGTGTTGGAGAGGAGCGAGATGAGGATGGTTAGAACTGGATGGGAGCCAAGTCAGCTTATGGACGAGTGGAAAATTTGCCCGACGCTTACGCAACGTCTGCGAGAGAACTGATTACAGCGCCTCAAAAGTCAGCAGAGCACGTGGTAGGAGGGGGGCTTGAGACACGCACTCGCAAACATAACTGCATCAAGTGCCGGTCAGCTTCGTCCTACGCATCGGGAAGTGTGATGACGCACCGATCAACAGCGGTCCATAGAACGGGTGGAATTGCTGAGCAGCCTCGAAGCCCAGGAAAGAGTTTCCGAGCCAGATCTGTGGCAGATCGGCAAAGGTCAGTACAGGTGAAAGAAGCGATAGGTCCAAGCGACACACCTTGAACATGAGCCACGAAATGTTACCGATGCTAGGCAAGGAAACGAGTTGAGTCGTCACGTTCGAAGTCGCAGAGATAAAACTACTAACTGCCAGACCCCTCCCGGCTTCGCAAGCACCCAAAGCGCGCAAAGGAAACCGCTCGCAGTCTGTTTGAAGAAGCCAAGTGTCAGTAACTGAACCCAGACCTTAGAAATCAAACGACTTGCCAAGCAGGCGAGCATCATGAAGAAGAGGAATTCTCGAATCATCGAAGAAAGGGCAAGCAAGATGATGTTGCCGCGAAGGAGGGAGACCGTAAGGCGAGGGAAGAGAATACAGCCGGCGAGAGAGAGGGTATCGAAAGCCAAGAGCGAACCGTCGAGGTCCCCGCGTACGAGGCCTTGGATGCGAAGTCCGAGGTAGGCGAAGAAGACCAAACTGCGGGTTCAGAAGTGAGTGTCGGGCGTCCTTTCCTGTGAGAGGGGGAAGGAGCGCACAGGAAGGTGAAGTCGAGAGCGTTGTAGACAGAGAGAAAGTATGCTGAGATTCCGTTCTCCTGGATCGAAGCTAGCTCGTCCAGAGCGAATCCAAGGGACCAGAGGACGAAGAGAACTTCCCAGAGAGTGACGTGGTCGGCACTCCGAGCTGCAAAACCCGCCCAAGTCAGATCTAGGTCAGCGATCATCAACACACGGCAAACCCTAAGAAAACTTACACGTCTGTGTCAAGAGGAAAAGAACCATGATGGTCGTGAAGGTTAAGAATTCCAAACGGTTCCGAATTGCTGGCACTCGCAACCGGTAGTGATCGAGGAACGGCTGCTGTTTCCAGTCGTAAACTTGGACGACAGGTCGGGTCTTGTAGTCGTCATTTAGCAGTGAGCTGGCAACAGGAGAACGCCTCGCGTCAGCATCTCTGCGTTCCGGGTACTGCTCCACTCGACGCCATCGCTCAAGGTCTTGATCGAACTTACTGGGTCCCACTCGACGGCGTGTAAGTAATCGTCCCATCGTAGATTGCGCCCACGACTTGCATAACCAACGGACTCTTGACGAAGCGCTTGGCCTTGGAGAAGACCGCGAGCTACGTGTGAAACACGTCAGCGCGAGACCGCGCTGCAGGCTGCAGTAAGGAAAGATCGACAGACCTCTAGAGCGTTCGCCCTTTGATCCTGTCCCCACGCTTGGAGATCTTCGATGTCCTCTTCTTCAGAAAGCATTTCTTTGGTGATGCCGTTGAAGGGCGAGAAGTCGGCCGTCAGGACGTGGAGGAGCTCGAGACTCGTCGGAGCAGTTTCGTAGGCGGAGAGACTAATGACGGGGGAGTAAAAATCAGTTAGAAGCAAGGTGCAGAATCACGAAATGCGAAACGTACAGCTTGACAGCAAGAAGTTCGCACAAGTCGGCCCTGGTAGTGTTGACGCCGAGAAAGGCGAGATCGGAGTCGGCCTCTGAGAGGAAGTGGATGCGGTTCACAAGCAGTGCTGGTGGAGATAACGGTTGAGAAGGTCAGCACAACAATTAGACTTCGGTCCATTGTTCGCCAGAGGACGCACCGTAGATCAAGGCGCTAGGCGGTCTCGGTCCCTTCGATAGCTTGATCGAGAGAGGGCGCACGATGCTGAAGTTGATCGTGGGCGATTTAAGTTGCTCGTAAGCCAGCTGATCAGAATGGTCAGCTTTTAATCAGTCTGTGAAAGTGAAACAGTTACATACCACCGTATCAATAACTCCAGCGACCTCTGAGCCACGCAAACAGACGCAGTCACAAGGTCAGCGTCATCTAGGTGCTGCTCCACGCGACAAACGTCTCACCATGGCGAACCCTCTGGATCAGAGGGAAGACAGGTTCAGTCGGCATGGCGGAGTACTTCCTGCCGATGAGCGGGTCGAAGGCAGAGTGGTGGTAGTCTTCGACGGGACTTTCGGGGTCGAACGAGGTGCTTGAGTACGTTCCTGCTCCGACCGCTGACGAGGGCATGATGGCTATCGAGAGCTGGACAAGAAGAGGCACAAGTTGTCAGTTCTGTCCACATATCTCCGGACTGCTCCGGGGCGCATGGTGATTTGAGGGTGAACTTCAAAGGACGTGACCACAAGTTGCGCCCGTGTCAACGAGCAAGATCCCTTGTCGCACGGGTCCCACGCCAGATGACCATCACACATTCCTTTCCATCTATTCACCCTTCCTGTGGAAGCAACGGTCGCGACGCACCTGCTTGTAGTTCTTGGCGTGTGGATGTGGGGTACCAGATGTGGGCGACGGCGCGTAAACGCGACTGTCTAGAGGTGAAGCTGAGACGACGCGAGGCAGTTCTCCTTGAAATCTACTGTAGCAACTTTTTGATCGAATAACCGAAAGGTTTGGTTGAACTTGACGCGTTGCCGAGGCGGTCAGGAGGACGTGACGGTCGGAGGACAACCCGAGATGCGCCACAAGGTCGAAGGGTCTGCTTCTTGCCGCACACTTCGCATCACAACTTTCGTCGTCTTTCTTCCCATCACTATTCAAACGTATCGACATTCAATGCGAGCAAACTCGCGAGCTCTGGCTTGCACTTGCCGCGCTTTCCGACCCATCGTCCGACCTTCGCCAGTCCGCAAACTCCACCTCGACGCTGCTCAGTCAATCCCATCAACGTCCGCCGCACCGCCGCCGCCTCCTCTGTCGACGAGAGCAAAGAAATCATCGTCGAAGGACCGGTGGCCGGGATGGACGCCAGTCATCGGACTCGAGCTGCATGTCCAGCTGAAGGGAAATGTCAAGATGCTCTCGTGTACGTAAACAACGCGCGGTTCGCTTTGAAGAAGGGGAGATTCAGCTAATGTGCACTATTTATAGCTGCTCTGGCTGCCTATGACGACTCGCCGAACACTCATGTCGCCTTGTTCGATGCGGCTCTCCCCGGTTCTCTGCCTGTTCGTCCGAAACTCCTTTGCCGCTGCTACGACTGCTCACGTTACCACTCAATTCTCAGCGACTGGGAGCAGAACCTGTTAGGCTTGCTTTGCTGGCCTGCCTGGCACTGAAAAGCAACATCAACCCCGCGTCGACGTTCGACCGGAAGCATTACTTCTACCCCGACTTGCCTGCTGGCTTCCAGGTCACGCAAAAATATTGTGAGTCTCATGACTGAATCAACTACGACTTCTCCGCTGAGTCTGGAACGTCTTACAGCACCGTTGGCGAAAGGAGGAAGCGTGAGAATTAGACACGAGATTGAGGGGCGATCCCACACCTTCGACGTCCGTATCGACCAGATCCAGCTTGAGCAGGTAAAGTGCTCCATAAAAACTTATTTACATCTACTGACCGGCATAACATAGGACACTGCGAAATCATCCCACGACCCCACCACCGGTCTCACGCTCGTCGACCTAAATCGCGCCGGTGCAGCTTTGGTGGAGATTGTCACGCAACCCGACATGAGGTAGGCTTCTGATCCAACATATACTTAAATCATCACAACTAACCTTTCTCCTATAGTACACCGGAAGAAGCGGCGGCTTTCGTGCGACAGCTTCAATCCATACTACGCCACGTGGGCGCCTCGGACGCCAACATGGAGAAGGTCAGTGTCTCCCTCGTACTTAGAAGCGAGGCCTCCACTCATTCCACTATAATCATAGGGTGAGCTTCGATGTGACGTGAATGTTTCAGTCCGCCGCACCGATGCTCCTGGCACTTTCGGCTCGCGATGTGAAGTCAAGAACCTCAATGGCGTACGCTTCCTCGCTGGTGCCATTGGTTCGTCTCGTCATCTCCATTCCTTCAACTAAGCTCTGACTTGAATCTCTCTTGCAGAGTCGGAAGTGGCTCGTCAGATTGCCGAGTTGGAGAGCGGCGGAACGGTGCAGCAGGCCACGAGAGGCTTCAACGCCGTAACGGGAGAAACGTACCACTTGCGGAGCAAGGAGGACGCTCCTGATTACCGATACATGCCTGACCCGGAACTCGGCGCCCTCGTCATCACCGAGGTTCGCACTTCCTCTCTCTTCCTCCCATGACTCGCGGAAACACTCACGTGGCAACATCTCAGTCACAACTCTCGACTCTCCGTGCAGCGCTTCCGGAACTGCCGGATGAAGCTTTTGAGCGAATCCAATCGGAGTACGGGCTGTCTCCGCGAGAGGCAGCTGTGCTCGTAGCGCTGGGAGAGGGAGCGGAGGACGTCGTATCGGGAAGTGCTGGAGCGGGAGTCAAGTACTTTGAGGACGTTGCTCGAGGAAGGGATTCGAAGCTGGCGGCCAACTGGTGAGCTTACGCTTGTTGATAGACCGATTTCATGCTCTTCTCGTATTGACTCTGGTTGCACCCAGGTTCATTCACGAGTTGCTGGGACAGCTGGGGAAGGCCCACATCCCGTTCCTGGCATCTCCGGTCAGGCCAGACGACCTGGGCCTCCTAGTTGATGCTGTTGCCAACGGGAAGCTGACAGGTGAGTGTACCATCCAGTTCCCGGATTGCTCTTTTGACTAAAGGCAGCCACGTTGCAGGTACTGTCGCCAAGAAGCTTCTCGCATCCTTCATCTCCGACTCCTCCACGCCAATGTCGTCCCTCGTGGCGTCTCAAATCGATTCCGCACCATCAGCAACCGACATCGACGCTTTGTGCCAGAAGGTCGTGGAGGATTTGCCAGTCGAGGCGGAGAAAGTGCGGGCGGGACAGAAGAAAGTGTTGATGAGGCTCGTTGGGGAGGTGATGAAGCGATCGAGTGGGAAGGGAGACGCCAGGAAGATCAAGGAGACTCTAGAGCGGATACTGGTGTAGAAGTTATACATGTCTGCATGCTGGAAAACACTCGAGGTCGAGCATAGAGAACTCGTTGGAAGGGTCTTCCTGGCGCTTCCTGCATGGACCCGCATCGCCTCCTCGGCTGGCCGAGCGTCAGAAGTACATCTTCCCCACCCCCACCATCAGCCCTTTCTCTATTTCTCCTCATTCAATCTTCGAAAAAATGACCGACAGTCCAGCATACCTCTCAGCACCTCGCGATTTCACCTCCGGCGTTGACACCCCCCATCACCCGCTGCACACGCCTCTCTCAGCGCACTTTGCCCAATCCTCTCATGATCGGAAGCACGATCTCCCCGACGGCGTCTCCAAACACTTTTCAGAGAAGTACAACCTCCCCTACTGGGTTGATGCGAGGAACCCCGCCCAGCCCATGTCATTCTGGACCGACCCGGTCGAGGATGCTTCGCAAGAGAAGTTGAAGCTCGATGGCGCGCGTCAATGTGAGGGACGACCGGTGGCTAGGAAGAGCTTCAGCTACGAGGACCACAAGTCGTACGACTCCTTGCGACTTCCAGAACTATCGCGAGGGCGCTTGTGTGCCGTCTCATCATGGTAGTTTGGAGTACCCGAGTGGGGAGCAGCCACGTCATTCTGTCGAGGTGCGTCCAGCCTTCTTCAGACTTGAGCCAAATTATCTAGCCGAGTCTCAACTGATTGCGGTCCTTTCCCTTCTGGCAGAGACCTCACAAGAACTCGTGGCTCAACACCGGAGCGATGGGGATCGGCGGCATGGCTCTCGGCGCATTCGCGACGCATGAGTGGGAGGTGAGCACCTCCTCTCTCTGACGAGCAGCTGTGATCAATAGATCACTAAAGCTCATTTTCTTTCTCTTCAGAAACATCAGGCGGAGGAGGCGTACCAACGCGGTCGAGACGATGAGCTTGAGACTGGTAAGCCCAACTTCACTACTCTTACCACTTGCATGCAGTGCGCGTTCGATCAAAACCTGTGCTTATTTCTCTTTTTTCCTAGTCCATGCTCTCCAGGCCGAGCTAGAGCGAGTCCGCCGTGGCCAAGCCCCCGTCTCTGACCGCGCTGACGTGGCGGAGCCTGAAACCCTTCACTCGAAGGTGGGAGAACCGGTTGGCCGTCTCTGATGTTTGAAAGCACGGAGGAGACCAGCCATGAATGGCTTGGGCCTCAGACTCGAGTCAAAAGTGATGGAAGAAGCGGTTTGTGCCTCAGCCCTTTGGCAACGTCTGTACATGTAACGAGCGACGCCATCTGTAACAGAGTTTCGAGAAACGAGAACCAATGAACCAAAAGCGAATAACGGGTATCAATTGTCAAGCACAAAAAGGGTGGCGATGCGGAAAAGAACTAAAACAAATATAGACGACGGGGGGGAAGAAGCGCCATTCGAGTGACTAGACAAAGTTGACGACGAGCTTGAGCGAGAATGGCAAGCCCGAGTCGGTGACGGTGAGCTCGTCGCCGGAGGAGATGAGCTCGCCGAGGGTCTTCTCGAGGTTTGGTCGGGTGAGGGCTTCAAGCTGCGGTGGTGCTTGGAGGTAAAGGTTCTTGCCGCCGAACGAGAAGGAGGGGCGACGGATTTGCCTGGTCAGAAGAGATCATGGTTAGGCACGCGACACTGAAGCCTCGAGAAATTGACTCACAGGTCTCCACGCTCGAGGAGGAAGTCGATGAGGTCCTGAAGTGTTGATGTAGAGGGCCGGGAGACTTCGACGGCTTCGCCTCCACAAACTGGGCACTCGGGCTTCTGCTGGTGCTCGAAGGTGTAGGTGTAGATGCTCTCGTTTCCGGTATACATCCTGTAGTCACCTCTGTCAGCAAAAGTTGGGGTGGCAGCATAGAAGAGACGCGTACATGTAGTTGTTGAGGAAAGGGTTCGACGACGTGGCAATCTTGAAAGCCTCGTTACAGCAAGCAGCTGAGGAAAAGGAGGTGTCAGGGGGTTGGAGAAAAGTGCACCTTTTTCTGAACTGATGAGACATACCAGAGATGATGGCGTTGGTACTGGCGATGGCAGGGATGATGCGCTTGACGACACCCTGGGTCAAACTCCAGGTCACGCCCTCGATGTTGTACTGCTCAGCCCGAGTCCTCGCCGTGTCGAAAAGCCACTGAATGTGCTCCGGGTCGTCGTTGTCGACTTTCTTGTCTGCAAATCGTTGACGAGAGTGAGCCACTCGCTTCTTCGAGTCGAGGGGCATGGAATCGGGAGAAACGCGGGGGACACACCTTTGAAGACTCGCGGCCATTCGAGGATGCTCGCCCACTCGATGCAGTGTTCGGGAAGTCGAGGGGTGTTGGCGATGGTGCAGATGGGGAAGGCGGTGGGAGGGGTGAGCATGTCCATGCTGCACTCGTAGCAAGAGGTGATGGTGGGGAGCATGACACGAGCCTGTCCCTTGAAGCCTACCAGCATCAAGCGTGTAAGCATCCATCTCCACCACAACCAAGATGCTCAACCAGCTCGGAAGAGCTCACCTTCGGTTCCTCCGTCAATCAAGGGCTTCAAGCTTTCCGGGTTCTCGGGATCAACGAGGTTGACCAACGTCGCGCTCATCCACCTCCTAGCATCAACGGAATCGAGACCACATATGACAATGTTGAACTGGAGGTAGTAATCATCGTCCTTGTCCTGGATCTTGCCGTGGTACCTTCGCGCAGAACGCAAGCGTCAGCTTGGTCAGCTCGGCCGAGCTCTTTCGCCTGAACAGAACGAGGACTCACGGAGTGACAGTGACTCCAGGCACACGGTTCATGATGAACTCTGCCGCAACCGTCGCCTTGGGCTTGCCGACGTCCTTTGGCCTGCGTTGCTCCACCCAAGGTCAGCTCCTCCGCGCGCGCGACGTCATGACGAGCTCGTGTGCACCAACGCACCGGAAAAGGAACTGGCGGTTCAGGTTGGAGATGTCGATCGTGTCCATGTCGATAACGTGGATGTCGCGGAAACCGAGCAAGGCGAGGTTGGCGAGGATCTCACATCCGAGTCCTCCGGCTCCTGTGCAAGCGTGGCGCGAGCAGCCGGCAATCAGCTTTCTTTGGGCGATGCCAGAAGCTGGAATGAGAGGATACGAGCCGATGACCAGGATCTTGCACTTTTCGCGCAGGAACGATTGTGGCTCCTCGCCGGGGACCCAGGACTCGTCGGTGAAGGGACCTGGCCTCGTAAGGATGCGGTCAACGTGATGGTAATCTGTCGCGACCTGCTCGCATTTCCATCATTTTTAGCTCAGGATATATAGCTGTTCATTCGTGAGAGCTTGCGCACCATCTAGAGCGAGAAGTGTGTGGATGAATGTCAACTCCCACCCAACGCGCTCGTCGCTTCGCCAAGTTGGCCTTTGCGAAGCCCCTAATTCTTCTCGCGAGTTCGGGCCACGTTGTCCCTTCCATGCACATACATGCACTTATCGAATGACGAAGCACTTCAACATACAGCTACAGAACCGCCTCACATGCTTCAAGGTCTCCTTGCCCATCTAGAGTCGACCCAAGCCACGTAAGCGCATACACGCTTACCTCTCTGCATGGAATGAGGCTCCTGCTTGCTCCAGCTCTCCATGAGCCCAGACTATCTCCTCTGCTTGACTACAAGAGGTGACAAAGGCCAGGCTTCAGCGGAATGGAAGGAGGCCGAGCTTGGAGGGCACAGACGCGACGCGTGTCAGATCAGCTGATGCGGCGAGCTGTTTACTCCTATTTTGTCCCTTTGTCGGTGGTGGCAAACTCTGCTGGACAGTAGGACTGTAATTGGCACAAAGGGTGAAGATTGAGGAGGTTGGGGTCGCGTTCGTGCACCAGAAGACACGTTGCGACGCGTACTGAGCGGCTGGGGGTTTGTACGCCGCTGCTGCTCGCTGGCAGGACGTTGCGAGCGGCGTGGGAAGCAACGGGTGGGCGGCAAGCACCAGCTGAGATCGAGGCTGCACTGTGCCGGTTGAGCGTGATTTTATGGTATGAGAACAATAGGGTGAGAAAATGCGGCAGCAATTCGCTTGTTCGAGAGGACTGAGCAGAAATGCAGCCGGCCCAAACAACGTTTGGCCTCCTCCCACTCACTACTTGTGCTTATCTCTGAGCTTCAACAGCAGCAGCACGCCAGCGGTTGGCGGCAAACTTCGCCTAAAGTCGTGTAAATTTTGGCTTGGGGACATCGGGATCGGGGGCCAGGCGAGGACCTCTGCTTCCGTCAGTCGAGAGGCGGTCCGCGCACGCTCGACCTCGCGCTCGCGCTCGCGCTCGTCCGGCGAGCCGCTTCCTCGCCTCCTCCCCCGTCCATCGCCCCCCTCGACGCCGTCAAATCTAGCACGATCCAGAGCACAGCAGCCGGCTACATCCCGCTCGACTGGACGCACCCCTCGTCTCGTCGACGTCGCGACTGCCCGGGGCTTCTGTTGTGAGTCGGGGGCACCACCGTTGCGCCCCTGTTCGACCAGCGAGCTCACCCTTCCTTCCTCCCCCAAACGCCATCCTTTGTCCTCGTAATCCATCAAGAATCTCATCAGTGTAGGCAACGATCACCCAGTGCACCCACATGTCGTCGCCACCTGTCCTGCCCGAACTCCGTACTTCCTCGTCGTCCTGGTTCAACTCGACCCCACCGACCTCGACGCCTCCCACGCCTCCCGCCGCCCACTCGGCCCAAATGGACGCAGCGAGGTATGGCACCGTGCCCGGCAATGGTCGCAAGGAGAGGGCGAGGCTCAGCAAGGGCGTGTTTGATTCCTCCGACGCCGTCAACGTCGTCGCAGGGACGGACCGCGAGCGCCGCGACGGAGCGGATGACGAGCTCAGAGGCGTCCACGGCCTGCGCAAGGAGGACGAGAGCTGGATCATCTCGTTGGCAGAGTCGCGTACGACGAGCACGAGGCAGTCCAAGAACCCTCGCAAAAAGGTGAGCCGTCGTCCTGCACCTCCAGCACCGTCCTCAGCTCGTTCGTCGCTAAAGTCGCACCAAGCAGATCATCACGGTTTATGTTTCGACGCCGACCTCTTCTTTGACTCTCAGTCGATCCATCAACTCGATTCTGGAACTGGACACTCGCGTAAGCCGCCGTATCACTCAACTTTCTTGCTCCTTTCGTCTGTTTGAAACTAACCCACGTTCCGCGGATCCTCCCCTCTCTCCGTTTCTCTCCATCCAGCTCCGCACCCAGCTTCCCGACCTCCTTCCCCTCCGTCCATCATCCCTGTCGACCGTCTCAACTCCCTCGCAATCGAGCAAGCAACGCTCCAATGTCCTCGCCACCCTCTCTCGAACCCTCTCGCCACGTCGCCCTTCCGCGTCCGCGCCCGCCTCCAAGTCTCCCCGTCCTCTGGCACCGTCGACGATCGATGTCCTCGAGATTGGAGCATACCTAACAGTTCTCTCGGCCAACTCGTCAATCAGGAGCTCTCAACCCTGGAGGTCGTTCTTCAAAGTCGGCAGCGACGATCTCGAGAGCAGGAGGCTCGAACGGAGGATCAAGCGAGCGAGAAGCGACATTGGGTCGCGGTTGTCCACAACTATCGAGACAGTTCCTCCTGTTCCGCCACTGAAAGGAAGCGAGGACGTGGTGCGAAAGGAGGCTAGTGCGGGCGAGGCGTCCACCTCGACCCTCGCGAGTTCTACCGCAACGGGAGAGACGACTGCGACCACGGCCGAGAGTTCGAGCATCGACGATATGCTCGTCGACACTACCAACGTCCAGCATCTTTCTCTCGACAATCTCGCGAACGAGAAAGGCTTTGCCAGCGAGCGGGACGAGGAGGAGCTTGGGGAGGAGGCCGACGAGGGACAGCGGAGAGCGGCGTCGACGGCCGAGATGACGGACTCGTCTGAGCTCTTTGAGATCCCGAGTAGGCCTCATACGACTGATGGAGGAGCGGTGGAAGAAGGACGCAGGACGTCGAGGACCATCGAGATGCCGTTGACGGCGTCGCCAAAGACGAAGAGGAAGGAGTCCGCACTCACGATCAACGACTTTGAGTGCATGAGGGTCCTGGGGAAGGGATGTGCAGGAAAGGTTCTTCTGGTGAAAAACAAGGAGTCGGGCGCCCTGTACGCTCTCAAGGCGATCCACAAGCACCACGTGCGTCCTTTTCGTTCGCAGACCCCATCTGCTGACGCGCAGTACTAAACCTTCGTCTCTGTTCTTCACTTCGTCCTTGCAGGTCCTCGCTCATCGAGAGCTTGATCACACGAGGACGGAGCAGGCAGTCCTTAAACGATGCTCAAAGGACCAGTCGAATCCTTTCGTCGTCCGTCTGCATTACTCGTTCCACGACAAGGAGACGTTGTACCTCGCGCTCGACTTTCATCCTGGTGGTGATTTGGCGACTCAGCTGGCGAGATGGGGGCGGTTGGGAAGGGATCGGACAAGGTTCTATTGTGCTGAGATGTGAGTTCACGAGGCTTGATCAGGCAGAGGAGGTGCAAAGGCGCTGACACGTCATCTATTCCAGTGTCGAAGGAGTCGAAGGTCTTCACCGCGCCGGCGTCATTTACCGGTGCGCCATCTAATTACACTGAGACAATGCTTCGAAAAGCTAAGCTTGAACCCTACAGTGATCTCAAACCCGAGAACATCCTGATCAGCGAGGCCGGACACGTCGTTCTCACCGACTTTGGTCTTTCGAAAGGTCCGATCTTTCTTCTCCCCTTTCCCTGATCGTGCTAACATAGAGAGGCTCTAGACTTCGGGCACTCCAACATACCTCCTTCGAGCGCTGAAGGTCGTCCGGATGCCAGCCTGTCGTCGTCGGAAGGCGCGCCTCCAGCACCCCGTCCTCACTGGCTCACTACGGCACCCGGCGGAAGGAGCGTCTCGACTCCTCCAACTGCTTGGCTCGCGGGTAGGAGGGAGACGACGATGACTTTCTGCGGCACGGCGGAGTACTTGGCGCCAGATGAGCTCTTCTCCTTGTGGGTTGTTCGGAATGCCGTCCTCACGTTTTCGAGCGCCTGTACAGGTGTTGCTCGGAGAGCCTTACTCGTACGAAGTGGACTCGTGGTCCCTCGGAACCATGCTTTACGAGATGCTGGCTGGAGTCGTGAGTAGATTCTCCTTTTTGGGACAAACGCCTCGGGCGGAGACTAATGTATTCATTCGTGGGACAGACGCCCTTCTGGAGCGAGGACCACTCGACGATGTACCGCAGGGTCTTGCACGAGGAGCTCTCGTTTGACGACCAGGTCCGAGTGTTTGACGAAGACACGAAGAGCCTTTTGAGGGGTTTGTTGCAGCGCAACCCCCTGCTGAGGATGACGGATTCGAGGATAAAGAAGCACCCCTATTTCGCCATGATTGAGTGGGTGCGTCGATTTTAAAACCTCTTTTTTGTGTTTTAATGGCCGCTGACGGCTGCTGCCACAGCCTCACGTTTTCTACAAGGTACTACGTGGCTTCTTTTCCTGTATCAAGCTTGCGCTAACCCGATTCTGTTCGTAGCGATACGTACCGCCCTTCATCCCGAACCTCAACCCTCTTGATCCTACAGACACGAGTCAGTTCGACGACACCTACACTAGCCAACAGCCGACGGTCGAGAACGAGAACCCGCCAGATGCGCCTGGTGCCGAGCGAGACGAGCCAGAAGGACCCCCACAGCCCGCTTTCGACGATTCCGTGAGCTTTCGTTCTACGCTTTTTTCTTCGATCACCGCTTATCCAACTCAACCGCAGGGACGCGACGTCTTCGACGGCTACTCGTACTTTGGAGGCCGCGACGCCGACTCGATTGTGTGCGCGAGCGACGATGAGGACGAGGCGGAGCTGGGATCGATCGATGTCGACCATCAGGAAGACGAAGCAGGCGACACATCCCTTGCCGATACTTCCATGGCTACCGACCTTACTTCGACGTCGTTCGCAAGCGACTCCACCATGGCCACGTCTGCCGCCGGTTCGCCAGAAGTGACCCTTCACCGTCAGCCTTCGACTGTGCTCCACTCTGTCGTCGAAGGTCCTTCCTCGACGGAAAGCGTTAACGTTGACGAGGACCACGACTCGGATTGGGACGTCGTTGAGACCGAGGTTGGAGGCGAAGCTCGGAACGGCGGCAAGGGGACGACGCTTTGGGCGAGGGGAGTGAAGGACAGGTACCGCCTCCTCGTCTCTGGGACCGGAACCCCCAAGATTCCGTCTCGTGGTACATCGCCCTTCCGTCCGAGCCCACCAAAGTCAGCTTCGTCGGGTCGTCGCAAGGAGTCGTCCGGCTCCGCCCAGTCCTCCCCTTCACCTTCCATCACACCAGAGCCTCGCACACCGCTTCGTCGACTCGCTTCCGTCCGTTCCGCCAACAGCTCAAAAGCAGCCCTCAAGACGAGCCGCTCCGACCGATCACTCACGGAGAACCGCCAACAGGCCAGGAGTCGTCGCAACGCCGATACGAGCTCCGTCGAGGGCACGCCGAAGAAGGCAGGCCACACGATCAAGCGTCTCGCCAGTGCTTTCTTGCCGGTCCCAAAAGAGCGCTGAGGAGCTCTCGTCTACCCCTCGCTTTTCTTGATTCGAATCTGTGAGACTTTCTTCCGCTTGCTCCCTCTCGTCTGCCAGCTGATGATCACCGACCTTCAGGTTCACCTGCATCCTACGACATGACGACCTACGGACGTCATCAGAACGTGCCCACGACCCGCTTTTCTACGACTACTTTGCTATTCCGTAGCTATAATACACCTCGTTGCTGTTTCCCTTTCCACCATCATTCGCTACCTTCTGGTCCATTAGTCTTTTTTGTTTACTACCCTCATCTACTATTCCTCGTTGTGGTTCGCAACCCTCGCAATTTGATGTTCACATTTTCCTTCTTTCGTTCCACGTCCAGGCTCGTCCTTTTTTCGGTTTGGGTCCTCCTTGCTTTTGAGCTGTCTGGCTCCGCAGAGGTCACGCCACAAAAGCTCTGGAACAGAGGATCAAAGAGCACGTTCAAAGTAGCATGGCAGATCGACAATAAAGGTTTGAAACAGTATTGACACTAGCCTCCACCGGCGTGAAAAATACTGGTACTGCGAGAGAGGTCTCCTCAGCAACAAGCTAAGACGGGCCACGTATCACCACGCTCACCTCGCTGACTCCTATGGCTTGTTAGAACCTCTCTCCAACAAGCTTCTCACTAATCTTCCACATCTTATCTGCCTCCCTCTGTAAGTAGAATGGATAGTGAGCATCCGTGCAGTGTCCGAGGGAATCGAAAACGGGAGTACCTTGCTCAGAGCGTACTCGCACGCTCGCTCGTTGTGAATGGCAGAGTCGCAGAGGTATGAACCGCTTTCAGCTGAGAAGAGGAAAATATGTTCGTGTCAGCGTGACCCCATTGGCTGATACAGTCTAAGCGACGCGCCTGCAATGGACTGGTCGAAAGCGGCGACAATGTGCCTAAGGTTCGAAGAGGTGAGCGATCGGACTCAGAAAGGGGGGGAAACCGGACCATGACATACGTAGAAGCTCCTTGCTCGATAGTCTTGAAGACTGTAGCATCGAAGTTCAGCAGAGCTCACAACTCAGAAAGAAGAGAGATGGCTTACAAAGAGGTGCTCCGGACAAGTTGCCGGTAAAGGCACGAACGGTGACCATCCAGAGGAGCCTGCCAATGGCCTTGATGATAGGTCCCGGCTTAGCAATGTGCCTTGCCAACTTGGTCGGGACGTCTACAAAAGACACGTCAGCGCACAAACTTTGACAGGGGGGGGGGGGGGGGGATCCAACCGTGAGCCAAAAGGAAAAGACGTACGTCCAGGATGAAGAGAGAAAGAAGTGGCGCCAATGTCCCTCCACCTTTCAGTCAAGGCGACGCTGAACAGCATGTTGCAAGTCTTGGACTGTCCGTACCCTTTCTCCCCATCGTAGGTCTTTCCCGTGCTAAAAGTGGTGTCGTCGAGGAGAGGCGAGAAGCGGTGGCCAGCCGAGGAGACGTTGACGATGCGAGGGGCCTTTGAAGCAGCGAGGCGAGGTTTGATGAGGTTCGTGAAAAGGAAAGGGCCGAGATGGTTGACCCCGAACTGCATCTCGATGTCGGTGCCGGGGAGTGTCGTGAACTTGGGAAGCATCATGATCGCCGCGTTGTTGATGAGCACCTGGTCTCAAGAGGAAGTTAGCTCTATGTTGAACCGACATGGCGAGCTCCGCTCACGTCAATTGGCTCCACGTAAGCGTTGACCTCTGCCGCTGCCTCGCGCACAGACTTGAACGACGCGAGGTCGAGTTCCAGCACTCGCAAGTTGGCCGAAGGGGTCTCCTTTAAGATGGTCTCTTCCGTTTCGCGGATCCTGAGGTAGAGGTTATGTCAGAGGTCTTTTGTTGTCCTTCCTGGGATCAGACTTGGAAGATTCTACTGACTTCGCAAGGTCTCGCCCCGCCAACACCACCAAAGCGGCATACTTGGCAATCACTCGAGCAGATTCGGCTCCAATCCCTCCAGGCGAGCCTATTCCCATGTAAAAATGGTATGAGCGGAAGGCTCACACAGCGACGAGAATGCAGTCGTACAGCCGGTGACGAGGACATTCTTTCCGCGAATGTCGGCAGCCAGCGCGGCCGCTGCTTCTTCGTCAGTAGTGTGGCCGTTCATTTGGGTGCAGAAAGGATGAAGTAAAGAGCAAAGAAGGGCGTGAAGTTGAAGGAAAGATGAAGAAAGCAACGACCCCTCTGCTTTTATACCGTCAACTTAGCCCCGACCTCCGACCCAATGCCGTCTGCCGTGACGGTACGTGTCCCTCCACTCACTGCGCACGCGGGCCTAAACACTACACTGGTTGAGCCCGACGCCGTATACAACAGCTTTTTACACCAGTAGCACGGAAGAGCGGCGAAAGACGGACATAGCGTCCCTTTCTCCATTCCTCGCCGATGGCCGTCAGGTCCCGAAGCCCGTCCTGTTTTCGCGCACGTGGCTGGCACGAGTTTCCGTCACGGCGACACCAGGCCGCCCTTGCATTATCGTCAAGCACAAAAAATACTACAGCGTATCACTTTCCTCCGGCTCCGCCACCAACACCGGCTCCTCCACCATTTCCGGCTCCGCGACCAACTCCCTCGACCCATGCAGCCCCTCACTCGTATTCGGCGTCGACACCGTCGGGGTCAAGCTAGACTCTGACACCGCCTGGCTCTGCAACGAGCTTCCCGTATCCTTCCTCTCCGGCATCTGCAACGTCGCTTTCCTATTCGGTGTCATCGCGCGGTTCGGCGAAGGCGAGGGAGAAGGTAATGGTGAAGGTAAAGGCGAGGGAGTGTTGCTCGAGAGGTCGCTGATGCTTCGTCGGTGGGCGGAAGCACTGCCCTTGAGGAACGCTTTGGCGGCTTTCGCGACGACGGCTTTATGGCGGAACGCTTTCATCGCGTCCATCTTCTCGGCTTCTGTTGGTGCGACTGGCGTGACGCAGTTGTCCTCGTACGACTCCATCGGCAGGGTGCCGTCCGCGGTAACCCATGGTTCTTCCCAGAGCTCTTTGATGGTGATGCGTGTCGAGGGGTTCTTGTCGAGCATGCGGCTGAGGACGTTGATGAGAGGGGCGGAGAGGGTGGACGGATACGGGACGCTGATGGAATGCATTCTTTAGTTCTTGTTCAAGATAGTGGAAGGAAGTGGAGACCCACTCGTCCTTCTGAATGGAGTCCCACAGCTCCAAGAGAGCGCCCGACCCTCCACCGTTGAAAGGCAAGGTGCCCGTCACGCATGCGAACAGCGTCACACCTATGGCCCACAAGTCAGCTCCAGTCACTTCGAATACAGACCCAGAAGCTCACCTAGCGACCACACGTCCGTCGGGAACCCGTGCGTATCCTTGTGGTTGGCTGCAGAGCGTATTGTCAATAACAGTTCCATGACCCGCAAAAAGCGCACGAGTGCAACTCACGAGCAAACAGCTCAGGCGCCATGAAGGCTGGACTTCCAGTACTCTTATCGAGCGTGTCCTTCCCCGGGTCGGCAAACATCTGACTGACACCGAAATCGACGATCTTGACGTGGCTCATGTCGTCCATAAAAAGACAGTCTGGCGAAGGTCGCAGGAGTGAGCGGAGCGTCTACTAGGTAGAAAGAAATAGACCATGTACTGTCCGGCTTGATGTCCCTGTGCACGATCGAGTTGTGATGGAGGTAGGCGACACCTTCGCGCACGCACAAAGATGAGCACCCCGGGAACCTCGTGACGTGTTCAAACGGAATCTCACCAGACAACATCTGCCTAAACACGCTTCTCGCCTTCTCCTCTGGTATCGGTTTTGCAGGCTCCTTAGCATCCAACGAGACCTGCGTTATGGGGCCACCAGCGCACAACTCCATCACTGTGAGAAAAAAGGGCGCCTCGGACGTCAGCGCGGCTGGAGCTTAAAGCTGGAGATACGGGACGGCGACTAACCGAGGTAAAGCTCGTCGCCATCAGTCACGTCTATTGATTCGTAGATGGTTGCTAGATTTGGGTGGTCGAGCTGTAAAAAGCGAGCGAGAGAGGGAGTGTAGGCGGCAAGTGAGCAGGCGGAGCGGATGCACGAGGTAAACAAACAACGGGGCGACGAACCTTCTTCATGATGGCGACCTCGCTCCCTGCGTCACCGTAGCACAATCAGCTCTACTCTCACAATTAACAAGAGGAAAGAGGACTTGCTGGCCAACTCGAGATTCAACGGTCCTTGCTCGTCCTTGTCCGGTTCTGGCTCGGCTTTTGGTGGGGGCCGGCGCGGACCTCTTCTCGCCCTCAGCGACTCCTGCGCGATCCGTTTCCGCACGGCTTTCTTCGAGAATTCTTTTAAAGCCTGTAGAAATCCAAATTAAGCTCCTGTTTGCTGGGAATGACAGCCCGAGAGCGAAGTGACGGGACGTACATAGTCGACGCCGTCCTCGCGATAAGTCGCGCGAAACACGTTGGCGTAGCTCCCTCTGCCGAGCTCGGTCTTGAGGGTGTACTGGTTGACCGTCTTGATGCCGTCCTCTACGTCCAAGTTGGTGAACGCGTTGAGGGTTTCCCTGAACGAGCGTTGGGACGACGCAGAGGACGTGCGCTTGTGGTGCCCTCTGAGCGACGGCGAGTTGGGCGTGAGCGAGCTGCTCGACGGGGATGGCGAGCGTGGTGGAGAGAGCGTTGGAGATGGGGATAGTGGTGGCGAGGTCGTGAGCGGGCCAGCGAGGACCTGCTGGGTCGGCGGGAGGGGCGAGGGGACGGAGGCGGAGGCGGAAGAGGAGGTGAAGAAGGGCAGCGACGCCGGCGGAGGGCCGTCGATGGGGGTTGGCGGGGACAGGGAGATGGACGTGCCGCCTATTCTAGCCAGCTGGGGCAGTTTCGCGGGTCCGTTGGTCGTGAAGGTCGGCACTGGAAGTGAGCGCGGGGTGAGCTCGTTGGCGTCGTCGAGGCTGCCGACGAGGGACGACGTTGGCGACGCGCTGAACTGCTCTGGCTCGCTCGCGATGACTGGTGCTGATGACGGCCCTGCTTCTGGTTCCTCCACCACCGTCCCTGCGGCTCCCTGGGCCTCCGCGACGGCGTGTTCATCTGGCAGCTCGGGCGCCGGGTCTGGGGGAGGAGCGAGCTCGACGGGTTTGATGGACTCGGGCGACGGTGCGCCGTGTCGCTCTGAGCGGCGGGACTGGGGGATGCACGGGATGAGTTTCGACCATGCGATTGCTGGTGCCATCGGGCGGACGAGGGCGACGCCGGTGCTCGGGTGGGACGGAGGAGGACGGACCCGTCAGCGTCGACTCAGCTCGCGCCAAAGTTTTGGCCGGCGGAGCCACGCGTGCGTTGTTTACTTGGGGCGGTTTTGGGCCGCGTGTTCGCTTGGACGGCAGAGCGCACTCGAGTCTCACAAGATGAGAAGTGTAGAGAGAAACTTGGCAGAGTGAGTTTACAGCAACCTGATACCATAGCGTGCGAGCGAATACCCCGTCAAAATCTGCGAGCGAACCCGCGAGCGAGCAAATGAGCGACCGTCAGCGCGCGCTTCTCGTCGGTCTTTTGCAAGTCTCTCGGATCAGTGCACAAACTTACGGTGACAATTCCAGCCGGCATGAACTTGCCAGAACGCAAGAAGCGGCGGCCCATCATGAGGAACAGCAGCGCCGAGACGGCTGTTGTCGCATCCAACGCCGTCGCAAGGCCCCCACGCTCGCATCAGCTTCCTTCCCTCTGCTGTCCAGGAATCCACTCACCAAGGACCACATAGACATCTCTGTACCTCCTTCCCGCTCTCAAGACTCCGTACGCGAACGCGAGCGCGCTGCCAGTTCCAGCGAGGAGCGACGCCGTCGAGTGGGCACGCAGGAACCCGACAAAACCACCGAGGGCGATCAGTCCGGCGATGACGAGCTACGTGCAAGGATGTCGGTCAGCGTCCAGTGATGGATGGGTTGGAGGGAGGGGCATCCCGACGGCGCGCATTTGAGGTCACGCGCGACTGTCGGAGCACCGTTCGGAGGTCGAGTAGCTAGAGCAACTTACGCCGACGATCGTGTCAGTGTCTGGGCTGTCTTTGGGCATTTTTATATGTGGTGGGGCAGCGAGGGCGAGATGGACGCAGAAAGCAAGGAGCAACGCCCGAGAGACCGACTCTGGGCTCAGGCGCGCCCGCGTCGGCTTCGGACTCGGACGAAATCCCTCATGGAAAGCAACACGTGTTCACTGCATGTCTCTGGTGCAATCGAAACAGATTGTATCGCTTCGAATTCTCAAAATGAGAAATGACGGTCTGTGCGGTGGTGGATGGTCAGCCGCTCGATGAGGGGTTCGCCGAAGACCTTGCGCTGGTGCGCCCACTTGAAGCACTCCTCGACGACGCCGATCAACGAATCCATCAGACTTTGTCTCCATTCATATGTTTGGCCGAATTGAAGTGGACATACAGACGAGTTCCGCTGACCTGTTTTGTGGGAGGAATTCTTAGTAAGTCACCGCGCGACGGAGGGGAAAATACGGCGTGACGGGCAAGAAGAAGTGAAGGGGAGAAAAGTATAGGGAAACGAAAGGGTACGTACGCTGCCGCAGCCAATCGCCCACCTTTCGTGGTTGAAATTAGAGAGAATGACTTGAAGACCGCGACCCTCCTTGCCCAACAGGTTCTCCACGGGGACCTTGACGTTGTCGAAGGTGATGTAAGCCGTGCCAGCAGTGGGAGAATACTGTGAATAAAGAAAATTGAGTAAAGGAACAGCAGCGAGCTTAGTTCGTGGACATACAGAGGTCTTGATAGACCTGGAGCAGCAAGGACCGTGGGCCCAAGGCGCGCGACGCGTGGCAGGAACATTCAAGCACTCACATTGTCTCAACACCCTCGCCATGCCCATGAGCTTTATCAACTTCCTCATCATGCTGAAAGACTCACCATGCTTGTCCTTTCGTGTAGGCAGACTTTCAGGGCCACGTGTAGTGGGTCTGCGCACCCTGCTGGACCCTCCGCGGAGATCTGCAAGGAGGGAAGGCGAGCAGTCAAAACAAGGCGGGAGCTTGGCTGCTGCTTTTGGCCAACAACGACGACGCTCCGCCTGTGAGCCTGCAGCAGCACCCCCACCCGTTGGCTTGAGCACAGATTAGAGGAAGATACACATCGTCGTAAGTCTCACTACCTTGTCCCCACGTTGCTGACCTCGCCCGCCCGGTGCTGACTTGATCTTGGTGGGTCGAAAAACACCCAGCTCGCTCGCCACTTTTGCAGCCTCGCATGGAGGGGGCAGAGGAGCAGCAGTCGGCGCTGGACCTGCTCAGCTTTGCGGCACTCCAGCAGTCTGAACTCACCTCCACCGCACGCTTCCAGCTCCCCGATGCCGACGAGCCCGCCTCGGATGCAGCAGACGCCGACGCGCTCATGGTCCTCCAGTTTGCGAGGGCCGTCACCCTCCCGCCGTTGCCGGGCGAGCTCCCTCAGCACGACGACGTCAAGCCGCTCGAGCAGCAGCAGCCAGAGACGATGATCGACGACGGCGAAGACACGGAAGAAGAGGAGCGGATCCACGTCGATCAGGAGCACGACGACAACGAGCCGGCGGGACGAGTGCACGACGAGCAACAGAGACGCTCCGCGCCAGAGGTCGAGCCCCGGACAGACAGCGACCCGATCCAGCCGTCACCGAAACCGTTGCTGTCGTTTCCTCCATCGCCATCTACAGACCGCCAGTTCCCCTCCTCGACGTCCATCGCCATCCCGCTCCAATTCTCCTCCTTGCCCCCGCTCCCCGCCCTCGCCCTCGCCATCCCTCCTCAACCCGACTCTCTTCCGACCCCCTCAACTTCAACAACCACACCGACTTCCCTCCTCCCGCCCCACCTCGTTCCAGAAGACGCCGGCGTGATCCGTTGCATCTGCCCCTACACCTCCGACGACGGGTTCACGATCCAATGCGACCTCTGCAACGTCTGGCAACACGCCTCGTGCATCAACATCTCCCCCGAGGCCGTACCAGAGGAGTACCTCTGCAACCTCTGCGACCCAGATGGAGCGAGGGAGCGCGGCGTCGACCCCGTCAAGGCGGAGGAGGGTCAGCGGAGGCGCATGATTGATGAGAAGCTGTCAGGAGGCGAGCTCATGCGCAGAGGCGGCAGCATCGGCCTCGGCGCGAGAGGTGGACTCCCGCAGAGGGGAGGGAAGCGACGGAGTCTTCCAGGAGAGGAAGCGAGGGAGGAAGTCGCGAAGAAGCGGAGGGGAGGCAAGGTCGGCACGGGGGCAGGAGGGAAGCAGCGCTCCGTTTCTGGGATGGTCCCTGCAGCCGAGAGCAAGGCGCCCGTCGAGCAGCCGCCGGTGGAACAGCCCCCACCGAGGTTGGCGGCGATGGGACTCGTCAGGTCCAACTTTGCGGCCGCGATAGCGAACCAGAGCGCAGGGAACGTTTCAGAGGACGACGATTTCGACGAGAACTACGAGGTGTGGCAGTACGAGTTCACGCCCGTCGAGAGGAGCTTGTGGAGGGAGAATGCGGTTGTCGAGCGGCTGGTGGGTATGTTGGGGGACGAGGAGGCTACGGCGGCGCTGACGGACGAGCTCCGCGAGTTTGGCGAGCGACAGTCATTTGCAGCATCCCTCTCCTTCAACACGCCTTCGAAACGCAGAGACCCTCTCCTCGCCTCTCTCTTCGACCTCTTCCCCACTTCTCACTCCTCACTCCCAACTCCGACACCGACGAAAGTCACGCCTCTACCCTCGACTTCATTCCACCTCACGCCCCCGCCAACCTACTTCCCTACCACTGGCGTCCCCTCTTGCCCCTACCCTCACGCCACCGTTCACGCCCTCTTCTCAACCGCCCCTATCCCAGCCGGCACTTTCATTCTCCCTCTCGTCGGCCAAGTCACCTCCCTCGAGGCATACATCCGCGACCCTGTCAACCAGTACGACTCGACAGGCGTGCCGAAACAAGGCGTGCGATTCCTCCCTCGCCCTTGGGGACTCGCGATCGACCAGAGACGGTTTGGAAACGAGGCGAGGTTCATCCGGAGTGGATGTCACCCGAATGCCGTTATCAAGGTCATGTGCGTCGGAAAGGGCGAAGATGGGAAGGAGGTGCCGAGCCAGTGGGGAGATCAAGCTCGCGGGCAGGAGCTCGAGGACCTCGGACTCACGTTCGGAGTCTTCGCGTTGACCGAGATTGGGAAGAAGGAGGAGATCATCCTACCCTGGGATTGGGATGACGCGCACCTCATCCACTCGCTTCCGGCGCTGATGAACTCCCCGCCGTTGCCGTCGATCGACCTCGAGTTCCTGTCGCGCAAGATGGGCATGGTGGCGACTACGATCCTCGGTCTCAACCATTGCGCGTGCGACAAGAAGCGTGATTGCAGCTTGTTTTGGTTGTGTCGCGCTGCTAGTGCTGGGTCTGCGGGGAACGGTGTGGGAGGCAAGGGGAAGAGGGATAGGGAGCCGTTCGCGCAGTTGCTGGTCAATGCTCTGGGAGGTGGGAAGGAGGAGAAGGCGAAAGGGAGGAAGGGGCGGAAGCCGGATTTGGGTCCGTTGGTTGGCGTCGAGCGAGGGTGGGTTGAGAGGGTCAAGGATCCTGAACCGGAGCCTGAGCCTGAGCCTGAGCCCGAGCCCGAGCCCGAGTCTGAGGTAGCGGAGGAGCAGGAGGAGAAGGTCGAAGTCGACGATGTCGAGATGGGTGTCGAGGAGGAGCAAAAGGTCGCCAGCGTCGACGTTGAGGAGGCGGATCCCGAGGAAACCGTCGAGGAGGACAGGATGGACGTCGAGAGCGCTACTCCACCAGTCGCATCATCGGCACCTTCTCCAGCCCCGACTGCGACATCCGTCAAACCGAAGAAGCTCGTTCCGCCGAAGATCTATGATGGTGACGAGACGGACGATTCGGATCTCACGGAGCCGTTGTCGGATCAGGAGGAGGAGGAGAGGGAAGCTGAGCTCGAGAAGGAGAAGGAACGCAATGAGAAGGAGCGTAGGGAGAAGAAGAAGGCTGTCGAGAAGGATGATGATGATGAGGACGCCGATTCCGAGTCAGAAGAAGAGGTCGTGCGGGCTCCTGTGCGAAAGAAGTTGCTGGTGGGAGGGAAGCGAGGCGTCAAGGATATCGGGCCAGGTCGGAAGAAGATGGTCACCGTCATCAAGCGAAACAAGGTCAAGCCTCGAGAGGCCACCAGTGATGACGAAGAGGATGAGGACAAGAAGGAGAAGGAGAAGGCTGATAGGGAGAAAGAGCGTGAGAAGGAGCGGGAACAGGAGCGGGAACAGGAGCGGGAACGTGAGCGCGAGAAGGAGCAAAAGGAAAGGGAACAAAAAGAGAAGGAAAAGAAGAAGAAGGTCGTTCTGATCAAGAAGGTGTGTTTGATTAGGTCTAAGAGGAAAACTCGGAGTGCTGACGTGTGTTATCAATCAAGGTCGTCACCGTCACCCAGAAGCCTGGCGACAAACGCGAAGTCCCCGACTCGGCTCGCAAGAAGCCTTCTCTGCCTTCCGCCAAGCCTTCGATCAACCTCCCCTCTTTCAAAAAGACGTCTCGCGCTACCACTCCCGTTCCGACTCCTGCCCCAGCTCCCGTCCCCGCTCCTGTCGCCGCCGCTGTTACCACCGCTTCACCAGCACCGTCTCCCGCCCCTGCCGTCTCCACGTCTACGGGTCCGACTCGGGAGGAGGCTGCTCTCGCTGCTGAACTCTTCGACGACGCAACGGAGGTTGTCGATCGCCCTGCCGCGCCTGCCCCTGTCGAAGCCCCTAGTCCACCCAGGAGGCTCTCGCTGGCAGACTACAAGGCGAGGCGCAAGTCTGATGGTGGTGAGAAGAAGCTGGACGAGGACGTTGTTATGGAGGACGCACCAACCGGTTCGTCCACTCACTCCTCTCTGGGCGGTGTCGCGTCGGAAGTCTCACTTTTCGATGTAGCAGTGCCAGAACCAAGTCCTGCGACGTCTGCTCCACCTCCGCCCTCTGAGGAGCCTAAGCCTGAAACCGTCAAGGAGCCAACTCCTCCGCTCAAGGAGCCGACCCCGCCGCCAAAAGAACCTACTCCACCGCCAGAACCTCCAAAACCCGCGCCTCGCGCTCGACTTTCGCTCGCCGCCTATCGTCAAAGGCAGCAGGCGCAGAAGGAGTCGGAACCGACGGCGTCCTCAGCAGCAGTCACCGAGGAGCCGGCGACGACAGGAGGAAACGCGTCCGGTCCTGGAAGCGGCCACACGTCGACGGCTGCGTCACCGAAGGCGATGTCCGCCGAGTTGTTCGTCGAAACTCCTCAGTCGCAGTCTCAAGCAGGCTCTCGACCTTCGACAAGCGCTGGCACCGACAAACCGGTCAACTCGACGGCGGAGGATGTGCTGAAGCGTCTGGGAGACTATTTCTCCAGTCATTCAGCACCAGCGCCTCCCATCCCTGCGCCAGCCCCAGCACCTCCCGCCGCTGCTGCCCGCCCTAGCGCTCCTCTTTCCTACAACCGCCCAACGCGGTTGTCGTCTCCCCGCCGGTCTCCTTCACCGGAAGGCTTCTCGCCCCTCTCGCCGCGCTCGCCCCGTCCTCTGAGCTCGAGGCTTGACGGACCACGCTCGCCCGCTTATCAACCGGCTTTTGACATGCCCAGTCGATCAGAAACGGGAAGGTCTGTGTCGACGCCAGCTCCGTACTCGTCGGCGTTCCCGTCAGCCTCGCGCCCGTCGACGAGCGCCTTGGGACTCGATGCGGAAGTGCCTTCTTCGTCGACATACACCAGATCGACGTCCAACTCGTACTCGGGTTCAAACCCCCCGAACGAGCGGACGAGCCCTTCCCAGCCAAGAGGATCGCCTTCGCTTCAGCCTCTCCCATTGCCGTCGGGACCATCGTCTTACAACGGTCCTAGCAGCCGCGAGCCTCTCCCCCCTCCTCGTCCATCACCCCCCATCCGACCATACGACATCCCTACTGGTCCCAGAGGCGCCCTCTCACCGGGCCCTTCCGGCGGTCGAGGTGGCTTCTCCGGCCCAGGCCGAGGCGGCTTCAATAACCGGCCTCTTCCCGACACCTCGTCGTCGACGCCAGCGGCATTCGCATCGGGCGCCAACGCCAGCTTCGGATCAACGTCGGCGTCGTCACCCGCTCCCTCGAGGGGTCGTGGTGGGTTTGGAACTCCAGGTGGGTCGACGCCTGGTTCGAGTCACCGTGGTGGATGGGGAGGAGGGCCACCGAGAGGCACTCCAGGGTCGTTCAGAGGTAGTCCAGCACCGCGCGCTCGATACGATGGTGAGTTGGCGTGTCTCTTCTTGTACGTTCCACCATTCCAGTCACTGATTCCTACTCTGTCTTCTTAGGTATTCCTCGCGGTCCTGCGGCGATGCGAGGAGCTGGTCGTGGAATTCAACCTGGACCAGGGTGGGGAGCTCGGGGCAGAGGGCGTGGACGAGGCGGTGATTAAGAAAAGTACATGGGGCTTCTGGGATCTTTATTTGTGGGATTAAGTTCGCTAGTAGTTTGATTTGAATTGTTGTCACAAAGGTACTTTCTCAAACAGACCGCTTTCCGCCCACGTGATCGTGTTGATTGTTTACGTCTCGCGCCATTTTCTTTCGAGGATTCTCATCACGCATTGCTCGTCGACAGTCGCAACAAAACATCCTTTCTTGTTGCAAGACCTCTGAGTGACAATTTTTGAATCGTGCTGAAAGGGCAAATCGTCCGCTAGCTTGAAATTGCGCGCCGAAGGTGGCGCCGGGGGCGTGGATCGCCTTGGCGACGCGCACGGTGAGTTCCTTCGGATTTCGAGCCGCACCCCTTTCCCTTCCGCTGTAACCATGTCTGATCCGGCTCCACGGCCATTCCCTACGCCTTTCGTAGAAGTAGAGGATTATGCGTACGATGTCCCAGAGTAGGTGTCCATTTCGTCGGACTTTCACCGCCAGTGATTGACAATGGTGCTCAGGTTCACGTCGCCGTTCCTGCTACACGAGAGTACGTTCCCTTTCGATTGATTCGTTCGCAGTGGCCCCCTCTTTCCATCGTCGCTGACCATGTGAATTTTTGGCCATTCCACCTGTATTTCAGTACGCATGATCTCGCTCAGCTACTCGATCCGGTCCACCAAGGCCAACTGGGAAACCAAAGTCCGCGACCCCGCAATCCGCGCCAAGTGGAAGGCAGAAGTCCTCGAGCAGCAGGAGCAGCGGAAGGAGGAGGCCAAGAGGAAGCTTTCAGAGAGCTTTGAGGATGGGGCGGAAGAGAGGTCGCCCGAAGCGTTGGAGAAGGCGTGGCGCGAGAGCGACGCGTTGTGGGAGGGATTGTCGGAGGAGATGATCGACTACGTGTTGGACGAGCTGGATGGACATGCCTCGACCTTGTCAGATCCGTCTGGCATCAAAGTGAGTCCGATTTCTTCGCTCAAAAACAATGCAAATCGCGCGCGTACTCAACCAGGGCAATGCTTGTACCAGGCGAGCTGCTTCGACATGATCTACGAGAGCGACACCCTCGTCCCAGCCGACGTCCGAGCGAAACTCTTGGATTCAGCAGCTCTTCTCGAAGACACCGACGAACCCGACTGGCATCCCAACTCGAACGAGCAGGTCCTCAACCTCGTCCACCCTTCCCTCTACTGCCTCCAGTACGGCAAGACTCCGGTGTTCAGCCCCGATGGATCTCTGCAGCTCAAAACTGCCGAGCCGCCTGCCTCGTCTGCCGGCCCAGAGCACTCTCTTTCGAAGAAGCACCAGTGGCTCCCGACCGACTTTGAAGTGTCGCCTGCCGGTGAGGTCGAGATCAAAGGGTGAGCCGTTCGCTTTCTTTGGTGGCGGTTCGAAGCTTGCTGATACGTTTGTGAATTTTTTCAGCTACATCAACAATCTCCACCCGGATCGCCACGCCTCGGTCTACCCTGTCATCCGCGACGTGTTCTCTCGCTTTGTACCGCTTTTCGAGAAAGTACGAGTTCCTCTGACAAAGGCCTACTCAAAAGTGATGGGCGAAACTCAACCATCTATCCACAGGTCCTCTCGGATCTCCAGAGCCCGCCTCCTCAACGACTTACGGCCAACCCTTACGCATGGTACGGCGAGGAAGGCGAGTGGGATTGGGACAACGAGGACAACGAGGAGCAATACGAGGAGTTCACCGCCACGAGGGGCTTCCAACTCCCCAAGCCCGAGCCTTTCGTACCCCGCCCTCCTCCTGCCGAGTCTTTGTTCAAGCTGCGTGGGCGAACCGTCCAAGTCATCGTCAAGCTCGCCAACATCCTGTTGACGCCCGAGAAGCCCGACTACCCTGGCGGCGGATGGCATGTCGAAGGAATGGTGAACGAGCGGATCGTGGCTTCCGGGATCTACTATTACGATCAGGACAACATTACGGAGAGTCGGTTGGGGTTCAGGGGCACGTTCGACAACAGTTTGCTGGGCTACGAGCAGTGTGATGACAGGGGAGTGCGAGTGATGTATGGGATTGAGAAGTGAGTTTGAGCAACGTCTCAACTTTCACATTTTGACTGACCTTTTGTTGGTTTCTCTAGCGACGGCCCTTGCGTGCAGGCTTTCAACAGCCTCGAAACCTCTCACGACCGCGCCATCGCCTTCCCCAACGTCTACCAGCACCAAGTCTCGCCTTTCTCCCTCCTTGACAAGACCAAGCCTGGAAATCGCAAGATCTTGTGCTTTTTCCTCGTCGACCCCCTCCAGCGCATTCCCTCCACCACCGAAGTCCCGCCTCAGCAGCTCGACTGGGGCCTCAACGAGATCAAGAAGGTCATCGCCGCGAAGGGGACGCTTCCGAAGCTTCCGAGCGAGATGTGGGATCAAATTTGGGACGATACGGGATTGATGACGCTTGCTGAGGCGAAAGAGGTCCGGAAGGAGTTGATGGAGGAACGAGGGCGTTTGGTGCAGCAGAACGGCGAGACGGTCTTTGAGTGAGTTCAGGGTCTCTCGGTGGCGGCGAACCTGACTGACAGCCAACTCTTCTTCCATTTTCTACTTTACAGACGGCCGTTTTCTCTCTGCGAGCACTGAGGTCTCCTTAGGCTCCATCTGGCTGTAAATAATGAGAGCGAAAGAGGGGTGACGTGGCGGCCTGAAAGGTCTGGTGCGAAGCGAGAAAAGTTCGTATGAGCCCTGGAACTTCGTACTTGCGATGACATATCACTCAGGTGCTTTCGTGAGAGCCAGCGTGCTACTGCAACTTGCAAGACGTAACCCTCAGTGTCAAAAAGCTTTCGGAGGCCAGGAAACATTTCACCCGCGCACAAGTCTACACGTGGCACACCGCGCTTTCCGATCAGACTGGTCCGAAATAAAATGCTTGGCAAGTCACCGAGCTCAGAGAAAGTGCAACCCTTCTGCAAAGTTCGTCCCACAGGAGCTTAATCATGGCAGGAGGCGGCGCAAGACCTTTCCTGCAACCGACGCGTCGGCCTGACGAAGAAGCGTGTTCATTCCCATGACTGTGCTAGACTCAAACCATGTCGGCATGAGAAGCTAGTGAATGGTCCCGTAGGCTACGGCCTGGGTGTTCATCTTTCGTAGACCTTCCCTTGCACTACTTCCTTCTTCGACAACGCTCTCCATGCGTCTCTCACCAACCGGAACCTCTCGCGGCGTCATCCTCGCTTTCAGCCTCTTTCTCATCGGATCAGCAGAGGCTTGTCAAGAAGATTGCCGGAGAGCGATTTCAACTCGCTACGTTCGGCTGTATAATCCGCTGATCACAAAAGTCTTCGACACTTTTGCCACCGAAGTCCAGCGCCGAATCCTTCCTGGGCATCACATCTCCGAGGTCGAGTCTCTGGTGGTAGGTGGATAAGCTGAAACTGACGTTCACGAGTGAGGGGTCATGGCTGAACCTCTGAATCGACGTGTCCTCAGCGTCCAGTGGAGTCAAGGTGGAAGTCCGGAGAACAAACAAGGACCGAAGACGCGGTTCTAGAAGCATCCTACACAATTTGTAAAGGGTCGAAAAGATACTCTTCCAAGCGCTGTGACGGTTTCCGGTGCTCAACGTAATTGTTCCGGTGACGTGGTCCGATCAGAGCTGACCTCAGTGCACAGGACTTGCGCCAGTTCCGAATCCCTTGCACGCGGCTACAATAACCTCTACACTACCATCTTTTCTTCCATGGAAGCCTCTCTCAAGCTGGGGTTCTCACCCGCGTCGCCCTACTACCCGACTCTGGAGGCACACATCGTCAGCGCTTTCGAGGAGGGCTCAAGCACCTCCAGCAGGGCCACACGGTACCAAGCAGGACGAGGAAAAGCAGCTGAACTTCTTCCTCTCCGGCGACAAAGAGGGCTCGATTCGCTCGCAGTCCGCCCGCGGATGGCCCGGCGAGCGACCGAGACCACGAAGGACAAAGTTAGGACGACGCTGAGGGAGATCCTCGGCCATGCGAGAGACCAACTTCGTCGAGAATGTGGTTTCAAGCTGGAGTACTGTCGATGGGAAGCAGACATGAAGGTACGCTCCCACCATAGTGCGCTCATGCGATCTGTGGACACTGAGTCGTCGCTCTCAACTCCAGCACTTCATCCGACAACAGCATTGATGTGGCGGTCTCCCATAGGCTGAGCAGTAGTACACTCCCTGTGATCCTGCAATAGCAATTTGTCGATAAAATAGCAGTAAATCAACACGTTCGGCAAGTGATCTTGTAAAGCAAGCATCTTCCACAGCGTCGCGCATAAAGCAAACACCTTCACTGCGTCTTCTCCATCTTCTTCTTCGTGAGACTGACTGTGAGAGCCAAGAGGGTTAGATGACGCTCAAACCCAGAGAGAAGGGAGGACGGGACGCACTCTCTCGCGACAGCTGATTCGTGTTCATCAATCCCTCAGGCCAGAGTGCGGCGATCTGAGAGTGGCAAATCAGCTCAAGTCCAACGAGAAGGAAGGTTCAGGACAAGAACTCACCTTAGTGTAGAGGGCTTTGCGAGCTACAAGAGCCGAATGAGGCTTCTCCCTGAGCGGCCCCTCCTTCTCCGTAGCCTTCTCGAGTGTCCTGCCGAGGTTCCGTCCGAATGAGCCCGAGCGCGTTCGCAGTCTACGACCAGGGAAAAGAGAACGCACTGCTTCTCTGTAATCAGCTCCGACATCTCGTCCTCAAGCGTGTAGATGTAGTAGAGCGCGATTCGCATGTCCTCCGTGAATCGGAACTTCCACTTGGGCGCAGATGGGGCTGCACCACGCAAGCGAATTATCAGCTCAGCCTAACAAGTCGGAAAGCAGCAAAGCCAACAGACCTTCACTCTCAACGCCCTCAATAGGTCCCGGCGACCCCATCGACATCGAAACGTCCTCACCGGCGATCGACGGCGTGTCCTTCGGCGGGACCGCGGCGTCGCTCGTAGGCACAGGAGAGCCATCAACAGCCATCTTCTTCTCCCTATCCTCCTTCCCAGCTTCCCACTCCGCAAAGTGAGCATCAAACTCCCTCTTCTGCTTCGGTAGCTGCTCCTCGATCCCTTTCCTGAGCATCTCGATGTGCTTGTCCTGCTCCGCCGTCATCCTCGCGATCCGGTGTGGGAAGACCTCACGCTTCGTGAGCTTCTTCATCGTGAAAAGGTTGTACGGGAGGATTTTTGGAAGCATGGCGAAAAAGTCGTCGTCGTACTCGTCGAGGTCGAGGGCGCGCAACGCGACTTCGACGATGATTGGCCGGAGACGGGGAGGGAACTTGTTTTTGACAGCGAAGCTCTCTGTTTGGTGAATCAGTGAGAAACGGACGACTTTGAAGAAAGAGCTCAACCAATGCCGCACCTTTGGCGACCTCCTCTCTGAGCATGTCGAATTCGACCTGCATCTCCAGCGAGTATGTGCCCTAATTCCGTACACGTCAGCTCAACACGTCAGGCCGCACGGGATAGATTAGCACGCACCTTCTGCTTCTTGGGCTTCGCAGCAGGCACAGCAGCAGCCAAGGGTTTCAGTGCGCCATTTCCGAAAGCAGGGACGGAAGACACGAGGGGCATCGGTGGTCCCGAGTCGACGGCCATGGCGTTTGGATTGGCAGCGGACCCGTCTGGAAACAAAAGAAGAAAAGTCAACATGGAAGGAGCTGATTGCGAAGGGGAGGAGGAGACGAACCGGCAGCAGCAGCTGGGTCCTTCTTCTTGCGCGTCGCCGGGATGAGGTTGCCATGCTCGTCGTACTTGGGCTTGTTCTTCGATCCTGGCTGGCGACCGCGTCTTGGGCTGGTTTGGAGGCAAACAATGAGAACAAGGAACTGTAAGAATGGTTCTGAACGAGACATCATACCCTTTGCTGATGAGTTCGAGCTCTCCCGTGCACACGAAGTAGCCTTCTCGCTTGGGACGGTGGTACCATTGAGGCTGGCGACGCGATAATCAGCTGAAGTCGTCGCTCAGGAGAGGGAATGCTTTACTTCGTAGAGACCGGCTTCCGAGTCGTCGACAAAAGGATCATCGACATCGTAACCGCCAAAGCGTCCGAGCACAACATTGGGGCCACGTTTTCTTCGCTTCTTCTGCACGCATCGGAAGTCAGCCTTCGAGAGTTCGACATTGGTCAGGAAACATAGAGAGAAGCGTACTGGAGGAGGAGCACCGTCAGCGCCTTCCGTAGGGTTCCCAGCTTCGGTCTTGGCCTCTCCGTTGACGCTCGCCGATTCCACGCCCTGCATCTTGTCCTCCCTACCGCTCTCTGCATCCGTTCCCTCAGTCTTCTCCTTCTCCTTTCCCTTCTTCTTCTTGCCGTCCTCATCCTCACTCCCAGAGCCATCGCTTCCACTCCCACTCCCTTGCACACCATCCTCTTCGTCCTCCATGTACCCAGCTTCGCGTGCGAGCGCGGCGACGGAGAACTCTGGGACTTCAGTGACGGTCGAGGGAGGCGGGATGGCGAGGGTGAGCCGGATCGTTGGTGCGGGTGGTTTGGGTTTGGGGAGCCCAGGAGACGACTTGCGAGACTTCTTTGTCGGCGCGGTATCTTGAACGCCTTCCGGGTCGCCCTCTTCGCCCTCGTCGTCGTCGTCTCCGTCACTACTGTTGTTGTCTTCGCCCTTGTCGCCCTCTCCTTCCACTTCTCCCTCTCCCTCTCCTTCACCCTCCTCCTCGTCGCCCTCTCCTTCAACGCGCGACTCGTCGTCGTCCTCATCCTCGGAGCCAGAGCCAGATCCCGACTCGTCGTCCGAGACTCCCGTTCCACCGGGCGAGGAAACGCGAGGCGGCTGAGGAGAAGTGAGAGCGCTGCTCAGGGATTCTGGCGACGACTCCCTGGGCTGGGTGACGACCTGGGCGAGCGGGCTCGCGAGGACGGGCTTGGTGGTGCTGGACGGGGCAGCGAGTTCCGGCATGGCGGGCGCGTCGGAGCCGGTCGTCGACGCGTTGCTGCTCTCCTTGCCGTTCGCCTTGCTGAGCTCAGCCTCGACCTTCTTCACTTTGGCTTCCTTCGCCTCCGAGTCGTCCGTATCCGAGTCGTCGAGCACGAGCACGGGTACAGCGCTCGACTTGGGCGACGTGCCGATCGCGGGTTGCGCCTGCGCCTGCGCTTGAGCCTGAGCCTGAGCCGCGTTCGAACCCCTCTTGGTCGTCGTCGAGTAGTTGGGGGTCCCTCTCGTGCTCCTCACGGCGCGCTCTGCTCCTGGTGGCGTCGCTCCCACGCCGGACGAGGCCATGGCCGCGAGACGCTGCTCCTCGGCGAGCGCGCGCGCCTCCATGCGACCGAGCGACGAGTTGGCGAACCTGGCGGCATCCTGGGCTGCGAAAGGGTCGCCGTCTGGGTGGTCTCCGTACGCGGCGGGCAGGACCATCGTGGTGATGCTCTGGACGCGCGCTGGTTCGAGCGGAGGCGGTTGTTTTTGTGCGAGCGCTGGTGGTGGTCGAGGCGAAGGGGAGCTCTGGCAGGTAGAGGTCGGGTCGAGGGAGATTTGTGTCTACTTTTGAGCGTTTGCGTCGGCCAACGTCGCGTCTGTGTCGAGGCGAGCGAACGAGATGAAGGTGCGGCAGCCCACCCTGCGCCCAAACAAGGCAACCCTGTGCGGACGCGCGCCAACATTTCACACCACACGCGAATTGGGCAAACAACCGACACGTTCTCTCACTTGATCCACACTTCACTCGACTCACAAATTAGTGAGATTCTTCATAGCTTCACACCTGTCTCTACTCAGCTCTGACGCGCCTTGTCCCAGTGCTGCTCCCGCGTGTTTACCCCAAAGACGAGCTCGAACTGTCGCCGCGCCAGCGGGGCTCTCAGTTCGCGAATCCGTCCCACTCCTCGACCCAAGCCTACCGCGACAGGAAGCAGTTCAAGATGCAGAACGCCAAGCAGCGGGAACTGCAGGCGATAGAGGTCGGCAGGCAGAGAAGGGCTCGCTTCGACGCACTCACGTGTCACGCTCATGGCGGCACTGTTCTCCTTGGTCGAGGTGACGAGAACGCGGCCGGGATCCAGTCCAGTCTGGATGGGTTTAGCGATGATATGGGGGAGTGTCGGGGCCAGAGGAAGGTATTGGGGGACGTCGTCGTCCAAAGGAAGGAGGAGAACGCGTCCGATGGTGGGAATTTCAAGGCAGGCGTATCAAAGCCAAAAACACCCCTACCTCGCCTCCGACACTCGATGAGCCTGCCCTCATTCCAAAAACTCGTCGACTCTTGTCAGCAAGCCTTCGTCGACAGTTTTCACGACTCGTACGACAGCGTCGAACCACGGGAAGATCGGAAACAGGAAGCGGCTGGAGAGGGAGAAGCGGGGGAAATGGTCTATATCGACGAGGTGGAAGACATTGACGGCTACACGGACAGGATCCTGCTCAGCCATCTTGTATACAGTCGTCGACTTTGACACTGGTGAGCGCCTCCGTTATCCAGCTCTGTCGTCTGGAAAGCAAGTCGGATTGGTTTGCGAGGGCATCGCTGAGCCATGTTCTTTTTTTGCAGTTGGACTGTTAATATAGTGTCATCTTTGGAATGTTGGTATTGTTTGACGGGAATGTATTCGGACTTATTTTATTCGCTCAAACGTGACGGGAGGACCTGTCACCTCTGGCTTGAGGAGATGAACCTGCAACCAGCGAGAAGCACACAACGTCCAATGCTTCAAGCAACTTTTTGGACAGCTCTTCTTACGATATTTTGGCTACCAATTTCCTGCTTCCAAAAAAGAACACGGACACGTGAGCGCCCTTGCGAAAGGTCCAGCAACTTGTCACCCGCGAAACCGGGTCGAAGTACAAGTCGTCAGATCCCGCCTACCCCTCGCTTCCTCACCTCCACCACTCATCACCATCATGTGTCCAACCGACTCTTCACATCATCATCCGGAGCCCTATTCGTCCAGCAGCTCTGAGCCTCCGGACGCAGCGATCCTCTCTCGCCTGGTAGACGCGCACGCGCACCCGACTGATGGGCCGGACAAGTCGGGCGTCAGCACCATGGATAAATGCGGGTTGAAGGCTGTTGTGCGTGGGCTGTGTTTGTATCGATTTAAGCTTGCTGATCGATAACTTGATGTCTGTAGTGCGTGATGAGCTCGACGTTGGTGAATCAGGACGACACGTCAGCTTTGTACAAACGCTTTCCCGAACACGTGATCCCTTGTTTCGGTGCGAACTCTCTCCTCATCTCCAACTCCAAATGCTGTCGCTAACTCTACTAGCTTTCAGGCGTACATCCCTGGTTCCTCCATTCATTAACCGACGACCCCTCCGCCACGAAAGAATCGCACTACTCGACGATCTTCCCCTCCGACTCGCTCCCCGAATACCTCTCGATCCTCCCACCCCCCTCGTCCCTCTCCTCCTTTCTCTCCGCTTTAGAATCCAACCTTGCCTCCCACCCCACCTCCATCCTCGGCGAGATCGGCCTCGACAAATCCTTCAACATCCCTTACCCTCGATCCGACCCGACCAACGAAAGAGAGCTCGTCAAGCGGACAACCCTTTCCACACCAATGTCGCACCAAGTGAAGATTGCAGAAGCTCAGATCGAGGTCGCGTTAAAGTTGAGGAAGAACATCTCGTTCCATTCGGTGCGGGCGGCGCAGGATACGGTGATGCTCCTCGAGAGGATGAAGAAGAAGCCCGGGTGGGACAGGATCCATATCTGTCTTCACTCTTTCGGCGGGAGCGAGCAGACGGCTGTGCAGATTCAAAAAGGTCTGCTCTCAACCTTCCCTCCGTCGGTGTCTCGCGGTCAGTTGACCCCCAGCCTTCCCTTCAGCGCACCCCAATGTCTTCTTCTCGCTCTCGACCGTTGTCAACGGCCGATCCCCACGATTCATGAACCTCATCAAGTCCGTAGAGTCACATCGACTTCTTCTAGAATCAGACTGGTACAAAGACCTCGACGCCAAGGTCCGCTTTCTTTTCGCTACTCCGTCGGTCACAAGGGAAAGAGCTGACGTGGCTTCTCGCAGGTGTGGGAAATGTTCCTGGCCGTCAAGGAGGCCAAAGGGTGGACCTCTGAAGACGCGATCAAGACTCTGGAGGAGAATTGGGAAAAGTTCTGCTCGACTCCGGAGCCGCAGGAGCCCAAGTTGACGCGGAAGGAACGTAGAAAGCAAGCGACCGATGCGCGGGCAGCCATCGAAAGTGATAGTGAAGAGTTGTAGAAGCGAGTAAAACTAAATTACGTGCAAAGCAATACAAAAACACAATCTTCCAACACTCAGAACCTCACCATCCCCTCACTAAAGTAGCAGGATGTCAGTGGCACCGAAAAACCTCGCGAAGCCTACTCACTCACCAGCTCTCCTTAATCGCCTGCGCCTTCCACAGATTGATTCGTTCGAAGAACAGCTCAGTCACCGGTAAGACCCACGAGTCGGTATAGCCCGCTGTAGTGAAACCACCGTCGCTCTCGTCTCGACCGAGAATGCCCTCTCGAAGGCGCTCGCCGGTCATGAGTCCGCCAGGCCATAGCGCAGCAACCTAAATTTGGAGGATCAACGCAGGCTCAAAAGAGAGAGAAAAACAGAAGCAAAGGGTTCTCACTTTGGTATACAAAACCGTGACGTCCGCAAAAATCGAGTCTGGCGCTGGTGCGCCCTCATCAAGGAATCTGACGGCGGATCCCGTCTAAATCAGCACGGTGGAAGAAGGTCAAGAGGCTTTGAAAGGAATGGACGCACTTCAGCTCCTCAATTAATAGCTCCATCTGACTTTGTACCTCGAGAATACTGCGCAGCGCCGCGAACATCTCGACTGTGCATCGGATGATCCTCGGACCTGTTTCACGCAACCAAACTATCAGCGCAACTCGAGACGTTGAGCAACAGCGAGCCCAGCAAACCTTCAATCTCAGCGCACTCGATAGGTCCCGGCGATCCCATCGACATCGAAACGTCCTCACCAGCGATCGACGGCGTATCCTTTGGCGGGACCGCGGCGTCGCTCGTAGGCACAGGAGAGCCATCAACAGCCATCTTCTTCTCCCTATCCTCCTTCCCAGCTTCCCACTCCCCGAAATGAGCATCAAACTCCCTCTTCTGCTTCGGAAGCTGCTCCTCGATCCCTTTCCTGAGCGCCTCGACGTGCTTGTCCTGCTCCGCCGTCATCCTCGCGATCCGGTGTGGGAAGACCTCACGCTTCGTGAACTTCTTCATCGTGAAAAGGTTGTATGGGAGGATTTTTGGGAGCATGGCGAAAAAGTCGTCGTCGTATTCGTCGAGGTCGAGGGCGCGCAAAGCGAGTGCGACGATGAGCGGGCGGACACGACGAGGGAACTTGTTTTTGACGGCGAAGCTCTCTATTCAACGAAGTAGTGAGAAAAGGACGACCTGAGAGAAAGAGCTCAACCACTGCCGCACCTTTGGCAACCTCTTCCCGGAGCATGTCGAACTCGACCTGCATCTCTAGCGAGTACGTGCCCTGATTCCGTACACGTCAGCTCAACACGTCATTCGCACGAGATGAAATAGCACGCACCTTCTGCGCCTCGAGTCTCACACTGTCCGGAGGGTTCTCAGCTTTGATCTTGGCCTCTCCGTTGACGCTCGCCGACTCGACGCCCTGCATCTTATCCTCCCTTCCGCTCTCTGCATCCGTTCCCTCCGTCTTCTCCTTCTCCTTTCCTTTCTTCTTCCTGCCATCCTCATCCTCACTCCCAGAGCCATCGCTTCCACTCTTACTCCGTTGCACGTCGTCTCGCTCCTTCATGTACCCAGCTTCGCGTGCGAGCGCGGCGACGGCCTTGGTCCTTGCTCGATGCGCCGCTTTGCGATTCTCGTTCGCAAACCGCTTCCTGGCTTCTTGTGGGGTAAGACGAGGTTTGGGGGGTCTAGAAGCAGCAGCGGGAGCGGGTGCTGGCATGGGGTGAGGTGGAAATGGACGCGACGGGCGAGACGAGCGAGTCGACGGTGGAGGATCTGCTTGAGCTCGCGAGCCGGGAGGGACGAGATTGAACCTCAGAGGCTGCCGTCTTGCGAAAGGCGGGGCCGAAGAAGGTCTGCCAGCCAAAAAAAATCAACCACAGGTCGGGAGGAGCACACGAGCAGAGAGAGCGCACCCTGTAATCCTACCAGATGAAGTGGACTCCAAGTGGACGAGCTGTGCTCCATGAGGCGTCGTCGTTGCCGTTCCCGCCGGATCCTGCCCACCCTGCCTCTCCAGCCCTGCGTGCTTCAACCCATCCAACTCTCTTCGGTGTCGGTCCCACAAACTCCGAAGCTCCGTCTGCTGACGCGCCCTCAACGCGAAGTACTCCTCCTCGTACGTGAGCTCTTGCTCCATTCTTTTGCCGTTTGCCTTCGCCTTCGCCTCCTCTTCCTCCATCCTTCGAGTGTTGACTTGGTGACCCTAATTTGTTAGTGAGAAGACAAGGAAGGGAACAAGGCCGCAGGGTGGCTTCAGTATTCCAAGAGACGCGTCGGGCGTCCGTTCGGAGACTTTCGGGCACCCGAGATCACGTGTCAATAATGCTTTCTGAGATGCCAAAACGAGGAAGATACAAAATCAACACAAACAGGTGGATGGGCGAAAAGTGTCTCATCCTTCTCAGGCAACCAGTCGCGCAACCATGTCCTCCAGTTCCGCACCACGTCTCTCCGCCCCAACCCTCTCTTCCTGAGCCCTCTTTGCCATCGCGTCGAGCTCCACATCCCTCGAGATCAACCGCTTCTCCATCGACCTCAGCATGAGCTGCAGGGACTCGAGATGCGCCTTCAGCTCTGCACCGCCTGCTCCACTCGCACCAACACTTCCACCAACGCCCGGCGAGGGAGAGGCCGCTATCGGGGAGTCGACGAGCTCATTCTCTTCCTCACCAGATACCCCAGCGCTCCCACTTGACAACCTGCCAACCAGCGGCGTCGTCATGAGGCTCGGTCGACCTCTCAGCCCAGGGGAGGAGATGGAGTGAGGTCCAGGGAGGGGGAGGTTGGCGATCCCGTTGCGGTCGAGGTGGTTCGCAAGCTCGTTCTCCCATGCTGGACCGTAGAGCTTTTCGACGAACTGCGCGAGGCGGCCGTACCTGTTTGTTTGTTTGTTTACGTCGCGTGAGCGCGTGTGGAGGTGAACAGAGGAAGAGGCACGAACCGTTTTTTGAGAGCTTCTTGCTCGACCTGGCCTTTCTCGAGCTCTTTCTGGTACCCTGCTAGCAGCTGCTCTTGTTCCTGTGAGCAGCCGTGCGTCAGTTATCTCCCGCGAGGTCCTTCAACAAACGCTCCAAAAACAACAAACGAGAGAGGACGCACGGCAAAGCTCCTCGAAATGTCCTCGAACCGCTTCGAGTCTGTACCGAATCCACCACTGACAGCCTTCTCCTTCTCCAGTCTCTCTGCTCCGGATGCTGATCAGCTCCACCCCTCTCCCAGAGCGCCACTACCAAGGAACACGCACCTGCTCTCCTAGAGTTGGCCTCGCTCTCCTTGGACGCCTGCGCGAGCTGTCTCCGCAACCCAGCGATCTCGTTCTCCTTGTCGCCCAGAATCGTCCTCAGCCTCACGACCTCTGCGTCGCTCCCTCCCGCACTCGGACCCGCACTGGCCCCGCTACTCGCGCTCCCCGCTGCCGCCGCCGCCGAAGCTGACGGAGCGAGAGTGCGACTGGCCGGCTTGGGCGTCTCGTCGATCAAGCTGAACTCTGAGCTTCCCGAAATCCCCAGGCTCTCGAGGATGCCCGCCGTCTCCTTCCTGCTCGCTTCTTTGCGCTCCTTGGTCGTGGACGAGTAGGACGACGAGTGCGCGTGGGAAGGGCGGGGGCCGTGGCCGCGAGTCGTGGACGCTGCCCGAGAGACGTACGTCCGTTTCGAGCTGATCGTGTCGAGTAGGTCGACCGCTACGTAGCTGTTGTCGGGGTCGGCCACTGTGACGCTGGGTCAGGACGAGCCAAACAAGCGGATTGGGGGGTTGATTGACTGACTTGAGAGGTACGATGAGGGGGGTAGAAGGGTGCAGTGAAGTCTTGATAGAAACTGTAGACGACTTTGCTAGAATGTGTGCTGATAGGAAGGAAGAGGTGATGTACAAAAGAGCACGCGCATTTCTCGCCAGACCTGTCCATCAAAAGTCCGCGGACGTTTCGCGCAGTGGTCGCGGTACGCGTCGGCTGCCCGGGACGGAGTTATCTCACGGCGTCGAATTCCTGATTAGTTGGTGGCCTTCGTCTCCTGTGCTCCTCCCTCTCATTACATTCTTCCCATTCCTCCCACTTGTCCTCCACCCACGTCTATCCTCCAAGCAATGGCCTTTGAATTCTCCGACGCGACCTGGCAGGATGCGGCTGCCATTGAGTCGTGGTGGAACACTCCGAGCCAGAAGGACTGGCACCGTCCCTACTCGGCTGAGCTCGTCGCCTCCCTTCGGTCCCCCATCCACGACTCGTTGCCTGGAAACAAGCAGGCGTTGAAGCTTAGGAACGTCCTCGAGGACCACGAGGCGAACGGGACCGGAACGCTCACCTACGGTATGTCAGCGGTGCTGAATCTTCCTTGACGTGCTTCCTTACGAGTCATTCCATATAGGTGCTCCTGATACGACGAGTATGTTTGTTTCTGACCGGTGAGCAATCGAAACGTCCACGTGGCTGACCCCCCCTGCCCTCCAAATCCAGCCGCCGTCCTCATGCAGGAATCTGGTCTCTCCACCATCTATGTCTCTGGAGCAACAGTCTCCTTCACCGACGTCCCTGGCACCGGAGAAGTCGGAGCTGACCAGGCCGGTACGTCCAGTCTTTCCTCCACCCTCCGCCATCTTCGTCAATCCCACTGACCCGCGAAATCGCACTGTATTCCCACCCAGACTACCCTTACACCACCATCCCCGCCAAAGTCAGCCAGCTGTTCAAAGCTCAATTCCTCCACTCTCGTGTCGACCAAACTCGTCTGCGCAACGGCGCGTTGAAAGCGGAAGAGATCAAGGATCGTCTCGTCCCGCTTGTCGCTGATGGTGATTCGGGTCACGGCAGTCCGACGGCTACGATGAAGATGATGAAGCTATTTGTGAGTGCTTGCTCTTTTCATTGTTGAAAGATGTGTCTCGCGGTGACAAAGGACAAAGCTGATTGGTATCCCACACGTCACCAGGCTGAGGCGGGCACCGCTGCCGTCCACATCGATGATTTGCTCAGCGGTGTCAAAGACTACACCAGGTCCTACAACCACGTCCTCGTCCCCGTGTCGGAGCACATCAGGCGCATGCTCGCCGCCAAGCTCCAGCTCGACATTTGCGGGTCAGTGTTCCAGGTCTCCCCTCCTCAAACTCACGAGAGACTGACTCAACCACCGTTCACAGTTCCGAGCTCCTCCTCATTCAACGTACCGACGCCGAAATGTCCTCGCACATCACGTCCACCATCGACCCCCGCGACCGCCCCTTCATTCTCGGATCGACGAACCCCTTCCTCCCCTCTTTCATCACTGCGATGCACGCCGGTCAATCCGAAGCCGACTGGAACGCCGCTGCAAAACTCATGACGCTCGACGAGGCAGTCGCAGCCAACACCACCAAAGAGCAGTTTGACGAGTTCCTCAAAGCGACTGAAGGGATGAACACGTCCGACGCGGTGCGCTACGTGTACGCGCAGAAGTTGGATGTGTTCTGGAGTGATGCCGCGGCGAGGACAGTGGAAGGGTGGTATAGGTACAAGATGGGGCAAGAAGCCGCGGTGTCGCGGTGTGTCCACCTTGCGCCTTATGCCGATATTCTGTGGAGTTGCACGCCGGGGTTGTTCATGGACCACGCGAAGGAGGTTTCGGAGGGGATCAAGAAAGTGTTTCCTCACAAGCTTCAGGCTTATAACCATACCGGTGCGCCGGGTACCATCAAGGGCAAGCGTGAGTTGTCCTTTTCTACCTCAGTCCAATTCTCCCTGAGCTAATCCCCTCTTCCACCTACCAGCGGACGCGACCGACGCCGAAATTAAGGCCATCCAATCCGACCTCGGCAAGCTCGGCTACCAATGGCAGTTCATGCCCCTCGGCGGCCAGATCGGCCACGCCGTCGCGGCCCAACCTTACGCCAAAGCGATCGTTGCTGATGGGTTGCTTGGCTACGTCGAGGGAGTGAACCGAGCGGCGAACGTCAAGGAAGTTAATGTTGGGATGTGGCCTTACCATATGGGAGCTTTGACGGACAAGTGCTTCCAGGCCATCAAGATTGTGTAGATCGGTTCAACTTGAATGAATGAAAACAGAGCTGTATTGTCGACACGTGTCTCGTCTTCTCCTGTCTCCATGCGTGATTCATGATTCTCAGGCTCAAGCAACGAGTTGTTTGCCACCCACCCACTCCCCAACTCTCTTCGGCAATTCTCCTCTCTCTAGCAACTCCCCATGCTTCCCCTTCACCGTCTCAAAGTCCACCACCACATCCCTCTCGAACTCTTTCCCCAACACCTCCCTCAACCTCTCCACAAACACCTCTGACTGCCTCAAAGTCAACAACTCGTCTTCCCTCGAATGTAGCACCAAGATCTTTGTCGCTTTCCCCTCCCTCCTGCTCGACGCCAACTCCCACCGCGCAGGCGACTCGGCGATCAGCGTCGCCTCTGAAGTCCCGAACGCCGGATCAACAAAGTACGAGTAACTCGGGTACTCCTCCAGCAAGACGGGTAGGTCGTAAATCCCATCCACGCACACAATCGACGAGATTGCTTCCCGGATGGTCGTTGGCACGCCAAACGAAGGAGGCGTGGAGCTGAGCTTCGGCGGGGAAAGCACCAGCGAGGCAGCGATGAACGCGCCTGCTGAGTGACCTATCAGGTGCAGGGAGGCACGATCCCATTTCTGACCTCCGTGTTGAGTCTCGAGAGGAAGGAGGGAAGAAGACGTGAGGACGGAGAGAGCGGAGAGGACGTCGAGCATTTGGGTTGGGTGAGCGTACGTCGGTGCGAGGCGGTATTCGACCACAGCGAGAGGGAGGTTGGTTTGAGCGATGAGAGAAGGGATGAGTGTGCTTCGGAGGTCTTCTTTGGATTCTGTTTCGTGGATGCGGCGGAGGTGATCAGCTCAGCAACCCCACACCACACGAGTCTCAACGCTGGAGCGCACCAGATCTCCAAGCTCCACCTACGCTCCAAATCAAAGAGAGAGTCAGCAGTGTATAAGTTTCAGAAAGAGGTTGCTGCCGAAGCCAGCTCACCATGGATGAACACCAGCAGCGGAGAGTCGGCCGAAGACTCCGGCGGGAGGTACAGATCCAGAGCTCTCCGAGAGTCAGCTGGCCCGTCAGAGTAAGGGATGTCATAGTGTGTCGTGTAGGACATGGTTGGTTTCGAGAAGGCGTGGAGTCGAAAATGAGCGATCTGGCAAGAACGAGAGCCGGGCGAGCCAAGCGCCAGCGGGGTTGGAGGGGAATGCACACACACCACCCAAATTGCTCACTCACTCTCGTGCAATGAATCCAGCGGTGAAAGCGAGACAACGACTTCATATTTGCACCCACAAACAAGCAATCCTACAATAGAACAAGAAAGCGACGAGAAAGCGAGGAATCCTGCGAAAAGCACACTATCGAAACGGGTTGTGGAGGGAGTTGGTGAAGACAACGATAAAAAGGAAGGAAGGAGAGGGTGTCAACAAAAAAGGAGGGTGGATAGAGTAAAGAGGTAGTAGACGACGATCAACAGAGGGGCGGCTAATAACTGATTGTGAGGGAGTTTGTTGACAAGCGAAAGAGAAGGGGGGTATCGTTTCTTCAGGGTGGGAGTTGTTTCTGGCTGTTGGTACATGTTGCGAAGTTGAGCGTGAGAAGGAATCGTGTCCATGAGTTGAGCTGGTTGTCGTCAAGGTGAAATAGAAGAGGAAGGCGAGGGAAGGAAAGCGCAAAAGGTCGAAGAGGGTGGTAGAAACACGTGTCGAAAGTCGGAGAGTCGAAGCGAATCGAAGCGAGTCGGTCATGTATCAAGCGACAACCGTCTTGCCCCTCTTGCCGATCCTCAAGCTCCTCACACTGCCATCACTCTTCCTCCTCTTGAGGTTGCTGCCCGAGCCAGTGTTGACGCCCATTCCCATCCCGCCGGCCTGTACAACACCTCCCTCAGTCCACCGTCACGTAACATTGAACCCAAAGGTATGAAACTCACCCCAATGTAGGCGGCATATCCGGCTCCACTCCTACCATGCGCGCTCGTCGAGATGAACAGAATGCGCTTCATCTTCTTGTTGAACAGGAAGTAGTGACTCGAGAACAAGAGGCTGTTGCCGCCCTTCCTCCTCGATCCCTCGTTCCACTCATCAGGATCAGCAAAGCTCGTCGGCGTGCCAGGCGCGATCCCGAACGAGCTGAACCCCTTCTGCGGGGTCCCGTACCCACCGCTCCAGCTGGGCCCGTACCCGTACGACGCACTCGAGCCAGCAGCATTGTCGACGCCCTCCATCTCCCAGATGCCCTCCTCCTCGCGCTCGTATGCATCTCCGTCGCCATCCTCGGAACTCTCGTCGTCCGAGTCGTTCGAGTACGGGTCCGAGTCCATGTCGGGCGTGTAGGTGAAGACTTCGCATTCAGCGAGGTCGATGACGGGATCGAGCACCTGACGGAGGAACGGGTTCGTCGGGAGGTCCGAGTCGGAGGTGGGTGTCGTGGAAGGGTACGAGGCGGGCGAGGTTGGGAAAGCGATGGACGACGAGGGCGGGTAGGACGAGAACGAGCGCTGGGACGGCGCCTTGAGGTGGTCGAGCGCGGCCGAGAGCGACGCGAGGACGGTCCTGGCGCCCTCCTCACGACGGAACTCCTCGGGACGGACCTTGGAGAAGTCGTGGTCGGGGAAAGCCACGTTGAGGAGGCCGATGAGGAGCCAGAGGGTCTTCCTGCTCTCGCGCTTATCGAGCGGGCCGAACGCCGAGTCGAGCAGGCTCGAGTGGTTCTCCGGGGGCGAGATGGACGTCGAGTGGGCCATGTCCTGGAGGAGCTCGGTCTCGAGCGTCTTGAAGAGCTTGCGTTCGCGGGAGATGGCCTTGCACGAGTAGGCTTCGACGCGGGTCGTGACCTTGAGCGTGGGCGTTGACAGGTTGAGCGCGCGCGAGAGCACGTCCAGTTCGGCGATTTCGAGGAACTGTGCGAGGTAATCGACAAGTTTAGCACCAAGTTTGTACAGACATCAAAAAGACACGAACCTTCATGGCGGTGGCGTTTGTATTTCAAAGGCAGGAGGCGCGGCGGGGACGCTGCGGGAGGCGAAGGTCTGGCTGGGGGATAGGGACGAGGGTGGCTGAGGCGGTGGAACGGGGACAGGGGTACGTGGAGGCGATAGCGATGCGAGCATCGGGCAGGGCAGGTGAATGGGGATGGAAGGAACGTGTTAGCGGCGCGAGCATTCCTCCGACCGGAGCGCACGTTGTTTGGACTGAATGCGGGCACTGGCCTGACCGAGTTGGGGCGGCGAGCGACGACGACCGGGTGTATGCGGGTGCGCGTACATCGTGGTTGCAGGAGGATAGAGACTGACCAGAGGTAGTGTGAGATTTGGAGGATCCGGATTGACAGTCTTACAAAGACGGCAGGCTCCGAAGGCAAGGCGGGATCGACGGGGCTGAGTTCGAGGGTGGTGGGAGGGGTAGACGCGAGTACGAGACGGGCTTGGTGTTGGTTGCTGGCTGCTGGTGTCGAGAGTTTGTTTAAGCACACCACCGCGTAATCATACTATAGTCAGAAATGTGATGGTACAAGCACAACCCGCGACAGCCCTTGTTGTTGATCCCCCCGGCCCCGATCGCCAGGGGCTGTGACCCAGCCCTGTTCCGAAGTTTAGGGGGTGAACCCCGTGACTCTTCTCTCGCGCGTCGCCTCTCGCGGCGGCGGGGTGGGCGCCCCTTCCACCTCTGCTGCAAAACTATCTCGAGAAGTTAGAGGCGGCTTCAAGCAGCACTGATGGCGGACCCGAACTCTGGGCAGAATCCCATCGACCTCTCGTACGTCGACACGGACCTGTTCCGCCTCGTCTCGTCGTCGGCGCTCCAAGCTCTGCTCGACAAGATCATCGGCCCAAAGACCCTCGTCCTCGCTGCCAACCTCGCCGGTCCTCTGGGATTAGTTACTCAAGTTAACTCTCTGAAGGTGTGCTCCCTGTCCTTCCTTAGTCGTCGCGAAAGGAGCGAGCGCTGACGGGCACGAGCTCTGGACACAGACCAACAATGCCGTCACGAAGATGTTTTGGCTCGAACCGGGACCGCTGGCTCAAGCAGAGCGCAACATCGTGTACCTCTGCAAGCCAGAGATCAAATGGATGAAGATCATCGCAGGTCGGTCCCCCATCCCCCGTGCTCGTCGCCTCCGTCCCCACCACCTCCCACCTCCCCTCCCCTCCCCTCGATACACCCGGAACATATTAGCCGGGAGCTCTCCAAAACATAACCCCAAAGAGCCTCTGGTCAGTCTCGTTCCGGAGATCAACCCTCCCTTGGAGACCTGCACACTCTGTCGCGGCGTCGCGTGTCGCTCCTTTCCTCCGACGCGGGACGCCCTGTGCTTCATCTCGAGACATTCTCCCCATCTTTCCACCTATCACCATCCCAGCCAGTATACCTTCAACAATTGATACTGACCCCCGCGAACCCAGATCAAATCTCCTCGCAGCCGACCTCACACTCCTACCACCTCCTCGTCGTCCCCCGCATGACCACGCTCTGCACCTCTACCCTCTCAGACCTCGGCGTGCTAGGCTCTCTCGACATCCAAGAGTTTCAACTTGGTCTCATCCCTCTCGAGAGGGACTTGTTGAGTCTGGAGGAGGACAATGTGTGGAAGAAGTTGGCGCTCGTACGTTCCCTCCCAACTGGTCGGAGGATTTGAAGTCAGGATGGTTGGATAATGAACTGCTTTATACATGTAGGAGGGAGACTACTCACCAGTGTACGATATGGGCAAAGCCCTCATGACGCTGCAGCGCGCCTTCGGCATCATCCCACGCATCATCGGCAAGGGCGACTCTGCCAAGGTCCGTTCCATCTGTTCCTCAACCTACTCTTGACATTCCTACTCACCCTGTCTCGTCCAAACAGAGGCTCTCTTCAATCCTTCACCGCCTGCGCCGCGAACTTCCTCTAACCACCCCATCCTCAACTCCGCTCGAAGCGGGCGCGATCGACTCGATGATTGTGCTGGACCGTCAGGTCGACATGGTCACGCCGCTGTGCACGCAACTGACTTACGAAGGGCTGGTGGACGAGGTCATGGGCATCAGAAACTGTGAGTTGGGCTTTCCTCGTCCGCCGTTCCTCCGTGTGGGGAAGGAGTGGTGGAGCTGACGTGTTTCTCCTTCTCCTCTACCCTCTCTCAGCACACGTCGAAGTCGACCCGATCCTCACCAACCCCGCCCCAGTCGCATCTACCTCCACACCCTCCGCATCCTCCTTCAACCCCTCCCCACAAAAGAAAAAGAAACACCTCCTCTCCTCCAATGGCGACAACCTATTCGCCGAGCTGAGGGACAAGAACTTTGCGGTCGTCGGTGGTGTGTTGAATAGAACTGCTAGGAGGTTGAATGACGATTATGAGAGGAGGCATCAGGCCAAAACGCCGGCCGAGTTGAGACAGTTTGTGGGGCAGCTTGGAGGGCTGCAGAGTGAGCATCAGGCGTTGAGGTTGCGTGAGTGTTCTTGCTAGGTTGATGTTGATGGGGAGTTGGTGTTTGGGAGGAGGATGCTAATCTATCGCTGCTCCTGGGCAATGGCAGACACCGGCTTGACGGAGCAAATCATGGCTGTGACAGCGACGGATGAGTTCAACATGGCATTGGAGGCGCAGCAGAGTAAGTAAACGTTCCGCCTTTGCGTGTGCTCGTGCTGCCTCTGACACCAGCGAACTTGCAGACATGATCGCCGGTGTCGACCTCCCCACGCAGGAGAACTCGATCCGAGAGCTCATCAACCAGGAGGTCCCGCTCAAGACGGTGTTGCGTCTGCTGTGCATCTACAGCATCATCGCCGGCGGTATCAAGCCCAAGGTGCTCGAGGAGTTCAAGCGCGATATTCTTCAGGTGCGCTCCCTTTGCTCTGCTCGCAGTTGGCAAGCAAAAACGTCACTGACCTTGTCTCCTCCACGACCAGACCTATGGTTTCCACCATCTCCCTCTCCTCCTCTCCCTGACGAACCTCTCCCTCCTCACCCGCTCAATCACCACCAAATCGCCCTTTGCCCTTTCTCGCAAACCACTCCGACTAGTCGTCGACGACGTAGACGAACAAGACCCCACCGACGTGGCGTACGTCTTCTCTGGGTACGCGCCTCTGAGCGTCAGGCTCGTGCAGTGTGCGATCGGGAAAAATGGTGGTGGAAGTGGATTGAATGGGTGGAAAGGGATTGAGGAGGTCGTCAAGGCGCTGCCGGGGGCGGCATTTGAGGATACTCAGGAGATTGAGGAGACGGCGCATTCGAGAGGTAAGTTCCTCTTTTGGCTTGTGGGGAGAAAGAGAGTGCTTGCTGATACCGAGTGTGTGACCTGCAGCGACGACCGTGCCGAATAGGATTCCGACGACGGTCGTGTGTTTCCTCGGCGGCGTGACGTATGCTGAGATTTCCGCGTTGAGGTTCTTGAACCGCCAGACTCCTTGTTCGTGCTTTCCTGCTCCCTCTTCTACCTCCCTTCATCACTGACCACATGTTCCCTGACAGATCGAAACCTTTTGATCGTGACGACGGGAATCGTGCAAGGAGGCGGAATGATTGGCAGCTTGATGAGCGAGAACTCGAGGGTCAGTGCTTGAGTGGATTGAGCGTGGCGAGCCTTCTTTGTTGTGATTACGTTGAATTTGTTTGGAGTGAAGCGAGAGTGTTGTAAGAAGTATGTTTGCTCCGTCGAGCATGGCGAGAGTAAACGTGGCCAGAGACAAATGGTCCCCTTTCCGTGTTTCGACCAGATTGAATTAGTGATGCGAGTGTCCCTGTTACCATTTCCTCCTCACTATCAACAACTCCATGCATGCAAGTCTGCTTCCCTCATCCCTCGTTATTGACAATCTCCTGCCCCGCCAAAATCACCACCCGGTCCTGAAAGCTCTCCCCTCCCATCGACACGCGCTGAAGCTTCGACAGCCCGAACCCTCCAAACCCCACCACCGTCTTCTCCCCACCCATCACACTATTCCTATTCGAAGAATGAACGCTGCCGGCGCTCGACTTGACGTCTTCGAACCGCAGGAACGGCTCGTAATCGCTCACGAGCATTCTTGATCGCTCGCGCCACCGCAAAGCCTCGCGAGTGAGGCTTCGGAGTTGGGTTTGAGAGGGGGAAAGGTCGAGAGTTTTGGTGGAAGGGTGGAAGTGGCGGAAGACGGAGTCGAAGTGTTCGAGGAGGGATTGGGTGACCGAGTCGACGGTCTCAAGCTGGAAGGAGTCGTCGCTGGGAGGGAGTTGATTGCCGACGGCGGGGTACGTGAGGGTTCGCCATTTCCCTGCTTTGTCGAGGTTGACTGCGGAGAAGCGTACCGGTGTGAGTAGCACCATCTGATGCTAGAGGACTGGATGACACACCACTCAACATCGACGCATACACACGCCGAAGATAATCGTCCTCCTCCGTCGGCAGCCCAACCTTGAACGGCCGAAACACGACCTTGTCTAACGTCCGACAAACGACCGTCTTGAATCCATCCATCAAAAAGTCTCCCACCGTGCTCTCGTTCTCCCCACTCGCATGCATGGCCGCCAGCCCAAAGTACCCTTTCATCGCCGCGTTGTCTAGAACGTTCTCCCTCATCATCCCCGTGAACCGAGTCTCAAAATCGACCTCCTGGACTCCGTTGACGGATTCAACGATGGAGAAGACAAAGTCGTCAATGTGGGAGTTGAGGAGCTGGAGCTGTTCCCGAAGTTCCGTCGAGTCGTCCTCGACGACGACCACTTCAACGGTGCGGTCGACGCGTTCCTGGAGAGCCTCCTCGCGCCGTCGAGAGCTCTCAAGCTCTCCTTTGAGCTCTACCAATTTGACTCGGAACTCTGAGAGCTCCGCACTTGCGGCCTGTAGCTCCTGCGCCAGGCGACGGTTCTCAGCGCGTGCCACGTCATCCCGCCGTTTCGCGATGTCCTCCTCGTTCGTCTTAGCCCGCTCGCTGTTGACGAGGGAAGCGTCAAGCGCCGCCGCTTCCATCCCTTCGACTCCATCGAGAAGCTCTCGAGCCTTGAGCTTCAAGCTGTTCATGGACCTCTGCCGCGACTCCTCCTGAGACTTGTATCGCTCGAGTTCGAGGTTCGTTTGCTGGAGCTGGAGCTGGAGTTGAAGCATTTCAACCTCGAACGTCGTTGCCGTTGGCGTCGAGGTGGTAGTGATCGTATCGGACGGTAGTGGCGGAAGCAGCTTGCTGGGTATCGGCAAGGAAAGCGGCGAAGGAAGGAGAAATGGGCTAGGTGTTGGCGCGGTGACCGAAGGCGGAGGGATCTGGGATGGAGCGGAAGCGTAAAACGGCGACGCGGGGCGAACGTAAGCGATCGAAGTCGAAGGTTGAGGAGAGTTGGCTGCGTTCGACTCGGTGTACGAGCCCGCTTCGGCTTCTCCGTCCGTGATGATGTCGCTTCTCGTAGAGGTCGACGCCGACGCCGACACATCACTCCCGTCGACGCCTCCGCCGTCCTCCCTTCCCTCCGCACCACCCGTCGGGGCCACCACAAGCTCCTCTATCTCTTCTTCATCAGATTCCTCTACAAAGTCCCAACTTCCCGATCCGGTATCGACCGTCCCAGGGAACGGCAGCGAAACGCGTCGCTCGTGGCGCGGTCCGTCGCTGGGACTACCTCGGGCAGAGTGGCGAGGCGGGGAGGAAGGAAGGTAATCGAAAGACGGGTACGGCTCGTCCGAGTATTTTGCTACTACTGTTGACAGTCGCTCTGCAGCACGAGTTTCTTGGCCGGGCTGAGCAGTCAGCTCGCCGTCCTCGCACTCGAGACGCGGGAGCCATTCATCGGAGGTTTGGAGTGGCGGAGCGGTTGCGCCGACAGGGTTTGAAGAGAGGAAGAGGTGAGAGTCTAGAGGGTGTGCCGAGTGGTAGAGCGAGAGGACCGAGTATCGAGGGTGGGCAGGTAGGCTTGAGGGGCGGAGATGGTCAGCGCCTGCGTCCACGCCAAGCCCAAGGGTTGGAGCGACAACTCACAGAGCTGGCGGAGTCTCAGGCCTGAACTCAGGTGCAAACATTGGCCATGTAGAAACTTCTGATAGGTTTCACAGCCAAGCAAGGGACAAGCAGCAAGTCAGGAGAGGCCGAAAAAGCCCACCGCGCACACACACCGCCGCGCTGTGCCTCCTGTCCCCGGAACGCTTTGTCGGTCGCATCGTGCGTCACAAAAACGAGCTTGGACAACTGTTGCAGCAAAGATGCAGCAGGTCTCGCAAGCACTCGCGCACCCAGCTTCCGCCAAGCAACAAGTCGAGGGACGGAGCGAAAGGCAGTAGGATACACGTGGCTCGTTGAAAAACGTCGGGAACATGAAAACGAGTGGAAAAAAAAGGTGATGAACGAGTTTTAGTCGTTCTTGCTTCTCACACCATTTACAAGTGGCACCACCTTCCTCCCATACAGTCTCAGCAAGGCGTTTCTCCGAGCGTCCTCGATGGACTGATCGTCGTCTGCCGGCAGATCGATGCAGTTCGGTTTGTGTCCGGCTTTCCAGTCGCTCATTTGACACTGTATGAGATGATTGACGAAGTGAGCTTCTTTTAAGCTTTGGAAAAGGGAAAGGAAGAGCGCATACAGTGGAGCTGCACTAGAACAGAGAAACACGTCGCGACGTCAGTATGGTTGTATACGGCTCGAGAAGCCCCGAAGCTCCGGACATCCCAGCTTCAGATTTTCAAGCGAACATCACACTCACATAGTACACCAATCGACACCTCGCACACCGCTTGAATCGCTTCTCGAGCGCGTCGTCGGCGTTCTCGAACTCGCCGCATGCGGCACACACGTTGGCGAGTGCTGCTGGCGGGATCAGAAGCTCGACGAGCGGGTAAGAGATAGCTCCATCTGACGACATCGTCCCTGTCCTGTCACAGATCCGCCTGTCAGCTCCTATCGCTCCTCCACCACGAGCGACGCAGCTCAACACCCTCCCTAGCTCGCAAACCGCGACGAGCGACAGACTCACGATCTGACGACTTGCACACCTTCCAGATCCTCCAACAACCCCGCATTCTCACCCCCATCCTCGCCTTCCTTGCCCGCGCCAATCTTCAACCACAACCTCTGCCTTCCCTCAGCCGACGGCGGCGGGAACGGGTCGCTCGCGACGAGCGCGTTGATGATGCTGTGTTGGCGCTCTTTTGGTGACCGACCGGCGAGGGGAGAGGCGTGGATGAGGACGTAGACGCCGTGTTTCCGGCAGAGGGCGAGGAGCGGAGGCGGGGGCGGGGGCGGGGACGGGGACGGGGACGGGTCGGAGGGTTTGGACGGGAGCGTGAAGGTCGTGATGGGCGTCGACATGGTGGTGGTGGGAGGTTTGAAATGGTGCAGGAGCGATGCGGATGAAAGAAGACGAACAGGAGTAGAATTATGCGTAGAAAGAAAGGGCTGGGAGGGCGAAGGAATGAAGGGAGGCGCAGGCCCACTGTTTTTCTACGGCAACGGCGTCTTCGCTCGTCCCTTGCTCTCCTGCCATGGCGTCGACCTTGCATAGCAGCAGCACCACCACGAACCCCTCCTCGCCGCCGCTCTCGTCCGGCGCCTCTGCCTTGAGTGAGAGCACCCCCGCCACTTCGCCGGCGTTCTCCTCGCGCGCGCTCGACATCGAGGAGGAGCACTCGCCCGACGACGACGACGAGCCGCCACGGCCGGTCCAGCTCTCTGCACCCACCACCAGCACACTCCTCCGACTAATCACCCCACAACTCTTCAACCCACCCCCGCTCCGCATCTCAATCACGCTAGACTCGGCCCCTGACGACGACGACGTCGACGCGATTCTCACGCGTCTCGGAGGTTTTGCGCCGTACCGCGTCTCCCACTACGCGGCCAACGCTAGCAGCGGCAGTAGTGGTGGTGGTGGTGGTGGTGGTGGTGGTGGTGGTGGTGGTGGTGGTGGTAGATTGGTGGTGAGGATGGTGTCGCCGTCTCATGAGATTGGTGGCAGCCTGCTCGAAACCCTCCGCGACGAGGTCCCCGCCCAGTGGCGTCGGTTCCTCCGCTCGCGAGGAACAGCTCGTGAGTTTGCTTCGGGTTTTGGAGCCTCCGCATAAAGCTAATCTTTTTTTGGGCTTTGTTTGAGGGTGCACATGGGTTGTTGACGGAATCACCATCAAGAAAGAGCCCGACTGCTCCCTCCAAGCCCGACCCGTGGATGGATCGGTACCCGCCGCACCGAGCCAGTACCCGACTACAGTGATCGAGGTTGCCAGGAGCGACACTTTGCCCGACCTCATGAGAGCTGGAGCAACATGGGGCGGGAAACCGGGATATCCTCACCAACTCGTAGGTTCCTCTTCTTGGCCTTCTTGGCCTCCACGTGTCCTTTCTGTGCTTACGTATGGCTCTGCCTTTGGGGTACACAGCCCCGACTCCTCTTCCTTGTCAACATCCACGGCAGCAAAACCCGCCCTCGCCTCACCCTCATGCTCCTCACTCCCACCCACCTAAAGCAACACTTCCCCCTCCCGCTCACCCTCCCTTCCAACCTCCTCAACCAAGATCTTGAGAACAACCTCTCGTTCATCTACAAATCCACTTTCGACATCGATTCTACCTCCTACACTCCCTCCCCTACCTCCCTGCTGACCGATATTCACATCCCCACTTTCCTTCTTTTCCTCGACTCCGACCGGTGGGATGGGCCCGGCCCGGCGCCTCCTGGAAAAATCCCCGTCTCACACATCACGACACTTCCGAGGGGAGAAATCCAGGCATGGGCATGCTCAATTGGTTTGGAGCGATTGCATGAGTAGAAGTGGGCTGGGGTTGGGCTGGGTTGAAAGGAATTGAACAGCAAGTTTTGTCATCGGTTTTGGTACGAGCAAGCGAGAGTCACGGCAGAGTGTCTATTCCACATCAAAGCACAGCTTCAAACAAGCTTCTCGAAGTCCGCCACCTTCTCCACATACCCGCTCTTGGTGAAAGTCTTCCCCTTGACCGTCTCGAGTCTCTCGCCCAACAAGCTGACCGACGCGGCAATCTCGACCTCAACTCCCTCAGCGAGCGTCGCGCCAGCCTCCTTCAACCACCTCGCATTCTCAGCAAGGAGGTCCCTCCTACTCGTCTGAGGGTCGTCGGAACCGGTGTTGGGCGCGTTCTTGAGTGGCGAGAAGTCGGTCGCACGTGGGACTTCGAGGATCGAGAACTTGGGGAGGGGGACGAAGGGGAACACGTCGAAGATGAAGAGCTCGAGCTTCATCCCGTTCGGCTTGGCGGGCTTGATGATCTCTCCAGTCGTCAAGTCGGTGTAAGGGATCTTCTTGTTCGCGACGTGGTGCGCCATCTTGTCCTCGAACGACGCGACCGAGTTGAGGAACTCGAGCGAGTAAAAGTGGTTCACGATGTTGCCGGCCCTCATCTCGAGCTTGCCTCCAGCGCCGACTCGCTCGGACAGCTCCCGAGGGATCTCAGAGTACTCGACGACGCCGACCTTGCCGCCCTTGAGCGCGAGGACGCCGACGGACTCGTGCGGGTCTTCCTTGACGACGACTTTGGCGCCGCAGGTGGACTCGCGGGAGATGCAGTAGCCGAGGAAGATGGGGTCGGCGATCCTGACGAGGCAGTTGTCGACACAGTAGGCGTGGATGTATTTGACGCCCCGGGCGGCGAGGTCGGACAGTACGGTCGTCTCGGACGAGGGCGAGAGCGGGGCACGGAGGGCGGCGTAGATGCCGCCGTTGCCGTCTGGGGCTGTGGCGATGGTCGATGGCGTCGACAGGAGGATCTTGCCGTCGAGCGAGAGGCAAGGGAGCACGCCTGGCGAGAGGACCGTACGCCGACAGGAGGTTAGTACGCTACGTGCCCGGGCGAGAGGAGGAACGAACGCACCCTGCTCGAAGAAGATGACATTTTTCTCGTCCAGTCCAAAGTATCCGTTCGTCCTGAAGAACTCCTCCGTCTCCTTCCTCGTAGGGCCGCTCGTCATCACGTACCACGGCACGCCCTGGTTCGCGCCCGCGAGCTCGCCGATCTTCTTGACGCGCTCCGCCTGGAGCTGGAAGAGCGACTTGTGCGACGGCAGGTCGACGTCGTAGCAGCCCTTGGGTGCACTCGAGCCGAGCCTCGTGCCCTGGCCGCCCGCGAGGAGCAGCACGCCGACGCTGCCCTCCTTGATCGCCGCGAGTCCGAGCTCCTCCCACTTGGCGCCCGCCTCAGCGTCGCCAATCGCGGTGCCGACCATCTCGGCTGGTGGAGGCTTGATCTCGTCCAGACTCGCGTCGTGGGACGGCGCCGTCGTCGCGTTCGTGTAGAAAGTGTTGACGCGGAGCGGGTCGATGGACGCGGCCTGAGACACGAGCGCGGCCTGCTCGTCCGCCTTCAGCGAGTCGTAGAACGTAAACACATGCTCCTGCCCGGCCTGCTTGTAGGTCTTGAGGACACTTTCGTACGTTGCCGACATGGTTGACGCGCGCGCAAGTTGACTGAAATGGTTCAAGGAAAACCAGGGCGCGTTCGTTCGCGCGCGGGGCATCGGAGAAGCGAGGTCCGTGGAGCGGGCAAGGGGACGAATCCGTTTCGAGGCGAGAAAAGGGGTCGTGGTATATAAATGCAGTGGAAGCACAGAAGTAACTAAAGAGGTGTTGACAGCAAGAAAGAAAACAATGCAAAGAAAAGGGGGATTATCGCGGGTCTAAGGAGAAACGAGGGAAGCGCTATGAGAGTGGTGCGAGGTCCTGGGCAAGAGAGCGATCAACGACCGAGTCTCACCGTCAGAAACGAGCTGATCACTTACTTGTCAATCGATCAAGACTTTACGGAGAAACGGGTAGACGCCGGAAGTCCCAGGCTGGCCTTGCTGGCGAGGCGAGGCACAGCTGTGGTCGTCGACGCCGTTCGCGTGCGCTGAGTAGGCGCTGTGGCGGCATGGCCCGTCGGTGGCTGAGAGTGAGCGGGAGTAGCGGTGCTCGATGGGCCTGTGCTGCTTCCGACCTTTCGGCGAGGCCTGAAATGGGGCCAAGTGTAAGCTCAAGTGCGAAGGCAAGAGGAAGGGAAACCTCTTACGTGGAGATGACCGAAGTGCTGCTGCTGTACCCCGAGGAAGGGTTGGTAGAAGTACGAGTCGCTCGGGGAGGAATTGTTGTAGGGCTGCGTGCTCGAGCTGCCACGATCCATGGGTCTGCAATGGAAGGCTTGATTAGCCTACGTGTCGCTCTGAGTGAGAAGGTGGCGCAGACGTACGGCGCATGGCAGGTTCAGGCTTGAGACGACGGTCGGGGTCCCAAGTCAGGCACTTGGCGATAAAGTCGACGAAAAGCTCATCGTCCGACTTCAGCACCTGCGCCAGCGTCTTGGAACCAACGCGACGGCGACGACCCTTCGAGTTGACGACAGGACGAGGAGCGCCAGTCGAGTCTGCAAGCACAGGCTTCTTAGTCAGCTGGATTGAATAAGCTAAAGAGAAAGGTAGGCGTACCAAAGAAGAGTCGCTTCCGGTTACTACGGTCGATGAGGTACTTCTCCGGAACGCCCATCACCTCCATGATACACGCGAGCTGCTCCTGCTCGTTCTCTCCAGGGAAGATCGGGTAGCCCGTGTACATCTCGGCGATGATGCAGCCCAAACTCCACATCTACAACGAAGGATGTGAGTCAGGTGTCCCAAAACTACTAGTGAGGAGGAGAAAGACGAACATCGATCGCCATGTGGTAGTTCATCCCCAGAATGACTTCGGGACTTCGGTAGAAGCGAGACTGGATGTACGTATATACTGATCCAGGATTGGAAGTCAGACTCAATTCGTGTCAGGTGCCTTTGGAAGAAAAAGCCCACCCTTCTCGTGCTCGAAGCAGCTGCTTCCGAAATCGATGACCTTGATCGCGCTCTTCGCGGGATGCTTGAGGAGAATGTTCTAAAAGGAAGGCGAGATGAATGAATCTGCACAAGCATCTTAAAAAGAAAGCAGTACCTCTGGCTTGAGATCGCAGTGAACGACACGGTGATGACGGAGCAAGATCAAGGACCCGAGGATCTGCATGGTGAACCTCCGGATGAGAGTCGTCGTGAAGCCGGCGAAGCTGTTGGCCTTGACGAGCTCGTAGAGGTTGATGCTGAGGAGTTCCGTGACGATGCAAAGGTGACCTCGGAAAGTGAACGAGTCGACCATGCGAATGACAAAGTGCTTCTCGTCAGGGTCCTGAAAGAAAAGGAAGGGTCAGCAACGGGTAGTGGTGGATCGCTACACTGAACGGACCCATTTGACAAGGTTTTCCAAGACCTTGATCTCGACGAGAGCTTGGTGGTGGAACCGCTTCTTGTTCCTGATAATCTTGATGGCGACCATCTCGCCGGTGCGATGATCGCGGCACTGGAGCACCTGGCCGAAGGATCCCTTGCCGAGAACGTCGATGACCTCGTAGCGGAAGCGAATGTGATCATGAGGAACAAGGAGGTAGTCGCCCCGGTCATCGTCGTAGCCGAAGTTGTTGGTGGGGTGATCCTTTGACGCCTGCTTCTTCTCGCACTTCTCGCCAAAGAAGTACACCCTGTCGTACTCGGTGATCTCCTCCTTCTCATAATCGGAGAGGTAGCGCCCATAAAGCTCAAGAGCATCTGCGGGAAGGGTAATGGTTGGTCAAGAAATGTTTTCGGATGCGGATCGCAAGGACGAACCGCGGTAATCAAGCCCGGGAAGTGGCTCCGTCGGGTCGGGGAACTCGAACATCTTGCGAATGACTTCAGGCGAGACTCCAGCAGCGGCCTTCTTCGCCTGCTGTCGACGGACGTAGGCCGACATCTCCTCATCTCCACGAAGCTCCTCTTCCGAGACCGCGTATGACGAAGCGGCGGAGGAACGTCCTGAATCGGTGGCACCACTGCTCAAGTTGCCCGTCGTGGAGGACTTGGCCATGCGAGTCGGGATCCCGACCTTTGTGGACAGCGTACGCGACGATTTGGACGAAGAGAGGGTCTCCGACGTCGACGACACTGCTGAAACCCTTCGTGAACTGCTGGTAGAGGCGTTGAGGTCGGAGCTCTTGGCGAGGGGTCGACGAGCGCTACTTGTGGACGACATGCTGGAGTCGGACAGCTGCCTCGGCGCCTGCAGGCTAGCGACGGAAGCCCGAGGTTGGGCGACAGCCGTTGAAGACCTTGAGGACGACAGGGCCTGACTCGCCGCCGCCTTCGCGTCCTCGCCGACGAGGAGTGAAGCGCGCCTGCTGGCACGTGGCAAAGCAGAAGCGGACGATCGGACGGATGCTGTCGACGTGGTGGAGCTCTCCAAAGGAGCACGAGGGGCGGAAAGCGAGTTGACCGTGGCGATGCTCTTGCTTCGAGGGATACCGGAGGGCTCTGAGTCGAGGCGACGGCGAGTGGACAAGGTCTTCTCCCCCAACTGGAGACCGGGCTCGCGCGTCGCGCCAAACTCCGAAGCACTCGTGTCTGCAGCGCTGATGGTAGACGACGAGAGGGACTGCGAGAGAGGATTCGTATCTGGAGTGGCACCGAAGTAGCTGAGCCTTCGAGATGCCTTGGACGGCACAGGAGGTGATCCCGTGCGACTGAGAGACGAGTCGCTGACTCGCGGCGTGAGTCGAGGACTGGTGACGGTGGCGTTTCGTTGGTGAAGGCGAGGGATCTTGGTTGGAGTATGCGACTTCGGAGGAGGAGAGCCGGATGGAGACGTCGATTGAGACTGATCGGCGTGGTCGTCCTTGTCCTGCACGGAGGGGAAGACATGGGTGGAAGGCGATCCAGCGATCGGCGGAAGGTTGCCCTTGACCGACTCCTGCAGCTTGGCGGTACGAGGCGTCTGCAAGCGACTCGAGCTTGCCGACGACTTGGACGAAAGAGAGTCGACACGTTTGACGGTGGTAGCGGACAAGGCAGACATCTGCATTGGAGGAAGCGCGGGTGACCTGCTCTCCTGTTGAGGCTCCTCCAACGCTCCAACCGTCTACGGCGAGAACAGCGTCAGTGACTGTAAAATCAAAGCATACACGACAAACTAAAGAGCGCACTTTTCCTCGCTTCCGTCCCATCAAACTTGTCGTCTTCGCCGCAACGCCGGCTCTCCGACCAAACTCATCGGTGGTGGCGCTCTTCTCCGTAGGACGGCCAGCAGTCGTGGTGGACGAGGTGAAGGCCTGACGCTTGGTGATCGTGGGTGAAGGCGGAGTCTTCTCCTTGTCCTTCTTCGACGACGTGCTCCGAAGGAAGTTGAGGCCGAGGATCGACTTCCTCCCACTCTTCTCGGCGGGCTCAGAGTCGGATTTCTCCCTCTCCTTTTCCCTCTCGAACTCCTTGGCCGTGTCGAGGTTCGGAGACGTGTTACTGGAGACGCTGCCCGTCGACCCCTTGCGTGAGAAGAACGGAATCCCTGACGGCGTGCGACGAGGGCTCAGGAGACTCGACCTCGAGCGACCTGGACTCGTGGCGACAAGCGACGGAGGAGGAGCGTTGCTGGCTATCGACGCGCTCGCCGTTCTCGTCGTCGATGAGCTGCTCATGCTCTCGGTCCTACTCCTGCTCATGAACGAGCTCGAAAGCTTCGACGGCTCGCTCTTCCCGCTGAGGCTACCACGAGGTTTCGTGCTTGCGACGGGCTGGTCGTCGGCACGTTGTACGAGACCAGCGATGTCGTTCGTCGAGGCGGCCATTCGTTTCGGGAACGCCGGGTTGGCGAGGTGCGATCCAAAGGTCGAATCACGACCCCTGTCGGCCATGGTAAGATCGGAGTAGCTAGTCGACTCCTTGATCGACGGAGGCTTGGGGCTCTTCGATTTACCACCAAACGCTCCGGAGATGCTCCACTTCCTCGTTGGCGTTTTCGACGGAGGGTTCGAGATCACGGAGCTACTTGAGCTAAGCGACGTTTCCATGTCGGGCGCTTTCGGACTCAAATGAGCTCCATTGTATTCGCTGGCATCCGAAGGTCGACGATCCGGGTCGAATGCCAGTCGTGGCGAGTTCTGCGCGCTCGAGCTGGACGTTCCGGCGGTGGACGGTCGGTAGCTTTCCCAGTCTTTCGGGATCGGTGGAACCGGCGGAATGAGAAGGACCTCATTCGGGTTGAGGTTGTCGCTCGAGTCGACGCCGTCTTCCGAGGAGGCATGTCCCGGCGTAGCACCGGAGCTGTGGATGGACGACACGTCACTGCTGACGCTCCCCCTCCGCTTGGACTGCGAAGCCGAGTTGGCGGACCGGTTGGCGAGAGAGATGGCGCTCGAGGTTGAGTCGCGGTGGATGGACGTCGAGGTCGCCGACGAGGAGGCGCGCTTGAAAGGCGAGCTCGAGCCGGTTGCAGAAGTCGAGGTGGACGAGGCTGCCAAGTCGGACGATGGGGGGCGGTATTGAGCCGACATGCGACCAAGTTGAGGGGAGAGCGGCGATCGAGGGATTCCTGCTGTCGTGGGGGTCGTGGAGGTCGGCACTCTCGGCGAGCTTGCCGACGCTGAGCTTGAGACGGGTCGCGGCGACGCTCCCAGCTTGTCCTTGTCCCGCTCCTTCTCCACATTGTAGGACGCCATGGCGCTCTCGACATCCTTCTGAACGACTGAGCTTCCTCCAGTAGAGCTCCTCGTCCGCCGACGCCTCTCTCCCTCGCCTGTTGAGCTCCTGCTCCTCGCCTTGCCTTCTCCCAACCCGAACGAACTCCCGCTGGCGCTGAACGTCTTGCTCAGCCTCGGTGAGCTCAGTCCATCGAGCTTCCTCAACGCCTCGGCGGTACCTTCATCAACGGCTGCGACGTCCTCGATCGGAACCTCCACCGCTCCAACGCCGAGACCCTCAAACTCCAGATCTCTCGTTTGACGAAGGATGTTCGCCGCGATAAACGACGGCGACGATTGATGCGACGGGAACGACTGGTGAGAAGCTCTCGCGAGATCTGGAGTCCTTCCTGAGATGGGCGTGGAGGTCGTTGTCGGCGTGGTGGACATGTTGGCGGTGGCTGAGACGGGCGTAGGAACCGGGAGTGGGTCGGGGACGGTTGGAGGGTGGGTAACTGATGAAGCAGCGGGTGAAGGTGGAAGATGAGCGAAGCCAGACTTGGACGCCGACTGTCTCCGGTGGTGCATCGTGGCGCCCGTCGAGGTCATCGGTGGCCCGCCGATCCTGGGGCTCTTGTCCGCCGTCGACAGGGGTCGTCCCGCACTACTTCTCCGCGACGAGACACTCGAAGCCGAGATCCTCCTGACACCGACTCCGCCGAGGCTGCCGGAAAGCGACGACTCGAATCCAAGTCCAACAACCTCGCCGCCGTCCTTCGCGCGGGGGGCAGGCCCCGGGAACGTGCCGACGCCAGCGCCCCATCCACCCAAGCTCGCAGAATTTGGCGCCGATGCCGACGAGCCGATGCTTTTCCTCTTAGCCTCTCCTCCTTGGCTGTATCCACCGTAGCCCGCGTACCGCCGAGGCACCTCGGCCTCTTTCCCTCCTTGCTCTTCCCCGCCGGACGAAAGATCATCATCGGCGGACCCGGCGTCGAGGGAGTATGCAGAAGAACGACGTCGGATCTCAGCCAAAGACGTTCCGTACTGCGACGACTGGGATGGTGGAGGCGGCTGAGAGGCGGCGGACGGGGTTGAGCTGTTCGAGGCGGTGAAGTCGATCAGACCCGTCCTCGTGGTTGGCAGCAGCGAGGCGATGCTGGTCGAAGTTGGCAGCGAGACCTTCCTCTGGATTGCGGAAGCAGCACGTTTATTGTCAGCCACCGCTGTAAAAGGCTGCCCAAACGCTCAAAGAGTCGCGTGCAAGATGTGTGGGGTGCAAGAGAACTTACAGCTGAAGCATAGCTTGCCCCCAAATCAAAATCGTCTTCGTCCTTCCCCCAGCGAGTCTTGTCCAAAGCTGCACTAGTCCATCTGGGAGTAGCCAGCTCCCCCAAACCAACGAGTTTCGAGCGGTCGGTGACGGGACTCTCCGGTCCAGACAAGGAGGTCGAGCTCTTGTCGCCGCCCGAGGGTGATAGCGGCACTCCTCCGCCCTCTCCGCCGCCTGATGATGATCCTGAGAAGTCTCTCGTAGGCTTCCCTGGCTTGCCAGCAAGAGAGCTCAAGTCGGCGGCGGCGGAAACGGAGAAGGGGAGACCCAGGCCCAGTCCGGTGTAGTTGTTGCGCAAGCTGCTCGGGCCATCGTACGCGCCGGCGGAGCTCGACAGGTACGACGTTGACGTCGAATCCTCACCCTCGCCCTCGCCATCTCCCTCACCAAACTCGTCGTCGGCGTCGGCCTCTTCTGTGTCTGGCGAGAGTGCGGGGTTGGGCGAGAGCGAGAAGTCGAGGAGCGGGCTTGTTGTCGGGAACGAGAAGAGCTGGCCAATCTTGTCCCGCTCCTCGCTCTGATCCTCGTCCTTCTGGCTGACAGTGGGCTCACCCCATCTCGTAGGCGGCTCGTCGTACCCGTAGCCGGCCCCGAGGCTGGCAGGTGCTCCCCCACTAGCGGCGCGCTCCGTCTCGGAGGCGTCCCCTGTCGCGAGTACGGCGCCCTGGGACGTGACGCCGGGCTCGCCCATCTCCCAAGCACTCCGGCGACGAAGCGAGAGCGGAGGAGGGGCCTTTTTCTTGCTCGATGGAGATGCCGGTGCGAGGGCGGGCGACGAGGACTTGGCGGGGTGCGTTGCTGTCTGAGCGGGCCGCGCTGGCGCTCCTCCGGCGGGCGGGGCGGACGCGAACGGGGCAGGCGAGGACGACTTGTAGCTGTGGGTGTAGGCAGCTGTAAAGTCGTACGGCGAGGACGAGTCTTCGCGGCGGGAGTGCGGGCTCGACGCGCGGGGCGTGTTGGTGTTTGACGAGCTCGTGGCATGGAGTCGCGTCGACGCGGGCGGGTCGTGCTCGTAGTCGGTGGGCGACGCCATGGCTGGTCCTCCTCAGAAACGTGAGTGCTCGTGGGCGAGGGTCCTCTCCCGAGACGTGCGTGCTGGGATGCCGTCGAGTGCTGCACCCGCGAGAGAGGAGGTGGTGTTGTCAGTCGCACGCTCGCTTTGGTCCCGCCCATCAGCACCTCGTCGAGCCCACAACTCTCTGCATCTCTGTGAATAGGGAAAATTGTGCTCACTTTCTAATGGGTGGACAAGGCTGAGGATGTGCGGCTGGGCGTGCTGGATGCTGAGGAGATGGAGGCACGAGAAGGAGCACGAGTTGCTTCTCTCTCCGCAAGTCCTTGCCCCTTTGGGCGCGCGCGCCCATCTCCTGAGAGGGGGGTTCCACAACTCGCTCTGCTCGTATCCCACTCCTTTTTTGTGCTTTTCTCGTAGCTAGAATAGTGGCTAATGCTTCTCCATTCACAGAAAATATATTGCGATTATCAGACACGTCGTCAAACCTGGCGACGAAACGTGTTGCCCTCACCACGTGTTGCTTAATTTGAAGTTCACGGATCTCCCTCAGCATTTGGCTCGGGTGGCTGACCCTATCATCGAGTAGATGACCCTCTATTTGTTAACACGGGCACTGGTCCCTAATGCGCGACACTTGCGCTTCTCCATTTCAAGCGCGCCCGTCTTTCTATTGTACGTGTCCATTTATTGCGTATATCCGGTCCTCAACAACTCTACTCCTCGTGGAGCTCCTTGAGCCTCAAGGTAATACTCTCTCCATCAGCCTTGACCACCTCGACTCGCTCCAAGTCGAGCACCTTGTACGTGGACTCGTAGCCCTCGATTTGTGCACGCGTGTGCGAGGTGCACACCGCCAGCGTCTTGCACCCGGCTGCAAGCCCTGACTTGAGCCCGGAGGGTGCGTCTTCGAAGACCAGGACCTTGGCAGGGTCAATCTCCGAGCCTGGGAGCTGACGCATCGCGTCCAGTCCTGGAGGGTAAACACTGTCAGCAGGCGGACGTGGTGCGTGAGTAGGAAAACTTACCCTTGAGGTATGGCTCGGGATGGGGCTTTCCATGCGTGCACTGGTTTCCAGTGATCCTGAACGGCAATGCTGGGGGAACAATCTCGCCCGTCACGAGCGCCGAATCGGCGTACGCGTTCGTAGCTGCCCAGCTCCGCCATCAGCTCGCCGGCACGGACCCCCTCATAAGAAGCGCTCACCACTCGTGACGATTCCCCAGCGCACGCCACCCTCCCTCAAAGCGCTCAGCAGCTTCTCGACACCGGGCAACCTCACGATACCCTGTCCTCCCGCCTCGGCCAGCTTCCTCCCGTTCTCCGCGATCGCCAGCTCGAGCTCGTCGACAGTCTTCACGAGCTCCTCCTCCGTCAGGTTCGCTCCAAGCTTGGGGTACTTCTGGAACTTCTTGACCTGTGTTCATGTCGTCAGTGTGTCATAGGTCTCGTCTGGAAACGCGCCGAGACTCACGTTGTCGCGGGTGCGAACTCCCTGGATGTACACACCACACCGCGTGAGCTTGGCTTCCGAGCCGAGGGGGAAGGATAGACGAACGTGGGAGACAGCAAAGAATTCTGCTGGGTTGACGTCCTGCGTCTTGCACCAGTCCCCAAGAGTCTTTTCTACTGCGGGCTGTGGGAGGAATAGCAAACGTGCGGTCACGCAAACGGGGTATCAGCGCCGCTCCCAGCGATAGGGAAAGCTCCACGGCTTACAGTGGAATCCAGAAGGGTTCCTTGAAGAGATGAAGAAAGGGTCAGCACGGAGAAAGCGCCGGAGGAGATGCAACGAGCGCACCATCCATGTCTGCAGTCCCGAGAGCCGTCAGCAAGCAAACAACCGAAGGTGCTGAGCCTGGAAAACTTACCAAACAGGATACCCTGGATCGTGATGTCGGTAGGCATTCTTGAAGTCTATAAGTGTAAAAAGGGAGTGTAGAGGGCAAGGAGCAAAACAGCAAAGCGCGCTTCGGTCGGTCGTTCGGAGCGCGGGGTTTTGTCGCACCCCGAGTACTCGCCGACATCCGGGCTATTCAACCGTTTAGCAGTTCAACCTGAAGCGTAAAACAGTCAAATCATTGGGTCGGGTGCAGTAGTATTAGTACTATAACTACTACCTTTTGATTGTCAGCTCTCAAGAAGCGACTTTCACCGACTAAAATCAAGCTGGAAATGGCCACGTGGGTGTCGTTTATATTCCTCACGTCTCTATCTCATTCCTCGTCGATCTGGGTGAACCTCAACGTAATACCCTCCCCATCAGCTCGCACAAGGTCGACCTTGGTTAAGTCGGCCACCTTGAACGATGCCTCGAACGCCCTGACCTGCTCGACCGTGTGGGAGGTGCACACCGCGAGCGTCTGGCACCCCGCTGCCAGTCCACTTGCCAATCCGGCTGGCGCATCTTCCACCACCAGGACTTTGTTGGGATCAATCTCGGGACCGCCGAGTTGTCGAAGTCCATCGAGACCTGCATCGACACGTGTTTGAGTTGGCGGGCGACTGGGCGAAGCGCGAGACGACGAACCTCTCAGATATGGCTCAGGATGCGGCTTTCCATGCATGCAAAGATCTCCAGTGATCCTGAACGGGAGCTCTGGGGGTACGAGCTCCGCCGTAACGGTAGCAGTGTCGACGTAGGTCTTGCTCGCTGATGCCGATTATGAATATCGTAAGCTTTCTTCTTCCCCAGACATACAAGTGGAGGATACTCACCACTTGTGACAAGTCCCCACCTCGCACCACCTTTTCTCAAACCCTTCAACAGATCCTCGACACCGGGCAACCGAGTGATTCCCTGCCCTCCAGCAGCCGCCAACGCCTTTGCCGTATTGGCCGTATGGAGCTCCATTTGCTCCACCGTCGCCTTCATCTCCTCGTCCGTCAGCTCTGTCCCCAGTTTGGGAACTGTCTGATACTTCCGGACCTGATCCGCCGACCTCACTCCCTGGACGCGAGAAATGGGAAACGAACAGTCAACATGTATGATCGGAATGCGATGCGGGGCAAAAGCTCACATGAGACCAAGCGAAAAACTCGTTAGGGTCAACACCTTGAACCTCACACCAATCCCCCATGGCTTTCAGCACCGCTGGCTGCGCGACGAGCCCATGGATGGTAAGCTTCCGTATGCGTTCACGCAGGACTTGGTGAGCTTACCGTGGAGTCCACAAGGGTTCCTTTAGTAATGGTGGAAGGTGAGCTGGGTTGGAGAAACTAGAAGAGTAGTTGCACGAACCGTCCATATCTGCAAAGGGGTCATACATCAACGAGCTGTCCCCTCCCATGCACACCGGCAGTCCCGTCCACCCACGACTCACCAAAAAGGATTCCCTGAAAAGTGTGTTCGACGGGCATGGTTCAGTCGTCTTTAGGTAAGGCAGTGACGGGAAGGAGAGAGAGGGGGGGACGCCCAGGCGCGTCTCCAAAACAACTCGGTTTAATCGGCAAATTGTCGGACGCGTGCGGAGGACTGTGGACCGAAATCCGGGGTAGCCCACGTGGCCTTGTGGCTCTGAGCAGCCCTCTCAAAAAGAGTTTGGAAGCGCAGATACTCTGCTGGGACGCTGGAGCAAATGGTGGGGTATCAAACCGTTGCTTTGGTTTCAACAGAGGGTTCAAAAGGGGCAGGAGATTACAGGTCTGCTGAGATCACCTGGAGGGAGGGTGTATCGTCTTGTGGAACGAGAAAAGCAACGATGTAGGGAATCTATAGGTAGGTGAAGGTGAATGGAAGAAGTGGAGGAGGAGGGCCTCCAATGTCCGTTTTTGAAGCGTTCCATCCAAGTCGAGATCGAGTTTAGATGGCCATGCCGTGCTCGAGCGCCTCCTCGGCCCAGTTCCACGCCTCGTAAGAGTAGACGAGACCGAAGATGAGGAAGAGGACAGCTCCGCCGAGAGTGACTGGCAATCACAGAAAAACGGAACAGAAGTTAGCTTCGGCATGACTCCACGTGTCCTCGCTGTCCTCCCCGATGGTCCCTCCTCCCCACAAGCTGTCCTTCTCTGCACCGAACCACAACCTCCGACACGCTGTACATCGTTCAAAACCACCAAGAAAAGAAGACAAACTCACCATGCTTGATGGAGATGTGCTGAGAGATCCACTTGCCACCCAACACGGCCAACAGGGTGCAGCACGAGTGACCCAACGTCGTGCCAAACGTGACCAACCACACATTGTGCGCCGCCGCCAACGCAATCGTCGTGATCTGACTCCGGTCTCCCCACTCGGCGAGGAAGGTGAGGACAAAGGCCTGGATGAAGATGGGCGAGAAGAAGAGGTGCGCGAGGTTCTTGAGTCCGTCCTTGACGCCCGCGACGGCATCGGCCTTGGACGGCACCGAGAGCGAGTTCCTTCTCTTGTTCGGCCTCGGTGCGTTTGACAACTTGACGGGCGCATCGTTGGACGACGAGCCCGCGCTGGCCAATCGACCCTCCTCCATATCCTCCATGGGGTAGCTCTTCGCCCCCCTGACCTCGTCCTCCGCCTCCTCAACCTCCTTCTGAACCTCCCTCATCTCCTCCTGCATCTTTTCCCTCCCCTTCTCTCCCGCCTCCATCTCGAGCCCTTCCTGCAGCATCTTGGCGCCAAAGACGAAGAAGAGGAGCGCGGCGGCGATGGTCGTGTACCGCTTCGGGAGGAGGGCGGGCATGATGGTTCCTAGGAGCGCTGAGAGGAGGGACATGACGGCGAGGGCCATGATGGACCCGCTGAAGACAGTCATGCGAGGGTGGCGCATCGAGAGAATCGCGGCGCTGTGCACGAGACGACCGAACGTCGCGTTAGCGTGGCCTCCCTTCCGGCATCGAAGTGTTGGTGGAGGCAAGGAGGACCTGCTCACACGAGGAAAGTTTTATCTCCAATCTCTGAGACGATAATGACGGCTGTTGGGCGGGACGGGGACGTGGCAAAGTACGTTGGTTAGCTCGTGCGCCCCTCGAGTGACGTCTCTAATGGAATAGAGTGCGCCCGGGTATGTACAAATGAGATCAAGACATACCGATAGCCCTATCGAGGCCATGCAGGCTCTTGAATCCTTCGAACGACATGGGGTGAGGCGCGGGACGGGGAGCGTGTCAAGCGAGCGGACGGGACGGAAAAAGCGCGACGAGGACGAGGGCGCGTGGGACGACGACGCGGCGAGACAAAGGGTTCACAAAGATGCAGCGAGCTCGGTGGTGGTCGTGGTCGATAGCAAAGATTTAGAGACGTTTGATGGTGGTGGGAGGTGGGCAAGGCCACGAACCAATCGATCTCTGGCTGAAAAGCAACGTTTCAGGGGCCTCTCGTGCCTGCCTTCCGTCGCCCCAAACTTGCGGCCGACTCTTCTCTTTCTCTCATCACTTGTCACACCTACTTTCACCTCTATTCGAAGACCCCAAAACCATGGCAGGTAAGTTACTTGCCACCACATCAAATCCACGCATTCCCTGATCCTGATCGTGCTGGCTGCTCGCAGGATCGCACATTGAACTCAAGAAGCGCGCCGAGCGGAACAACAAGCGGGTCGGGACCAAGAACCCGCTCAAGTCCAAGGACGAGCCACTAGAGAAGAAGCGGCCGATCAAGGGCCTGCTACTCGCCGTGCTCCTCTTTGTTGTCGTCCTCCCAGGTCCGTGCCGACATCCTGCTCATGCGCCGGCGAGATCGTGCTCCCTGCAGGTAGCTCTCCACACTAACGCGACTTTCTTGATTGTAACACAGTATTCCTCGAGTTTGCCTCTCAAATCTTCAGCTACTTCTACCCGACAGCCCCGGCCTCCAGCAAGGGACGGAGATGAGCGCGCCGCGACGTGGAGGGTTTCGGAGACCCGGCAGTCGGTCGGAGGAGTGCGAGCAGTACAGGAGCGGGCTCGGTTGGGCACCGACGGTGTAAATAGCGGTATACCCCTCATCGTTCCATCTTCTTTCGGTCGAGAGAGCTGCTGGAGGGTTGGGATCGGGGACAGCTGACGGCTCGAATGTGTCTCGAGGTCGGCTCGAAACATTTCCGCTCGGCGAAAGAACGTGGCACACGACTCCAGCGGACCCCCGAACGCGCGGGTGGCAGCTGGGAGGACGTCCAGTTTTCTCTCATGAGGTTGCTGGATAGTCTTCCAGGGTGAACAGGCGTGGTTTGAGGGCTGGGGACGTTCGTTGGCGCGTCGACGCGCGTTGTGGACCTTCAGAGCCTCGTGGTGGGGAGTTGTCTCTACTCCAGACTTGTTCAAGCTCTCCTCAGAGCAGCTCAGGTTACCGAGTTTGCTCATGTGCTTCACACGAGCGGCATACAGACCCCGGCCCGGTCGCTTGTCCTTTCTACATACGTCCTTGCACGATCCATTTCAACAGTCTGCTGATCAAGCCCGACTGCCCTACATTCCCCTGTCACGGTTACAAACTAGAAGAAAGAGCCAACCAAAAGCTAAAGCTAAAAGCACAAAGACCACCACAGCAGTCAATTAAACACGTGTCACTTGGACGCAATCCACCAGTGGAGAACTTGGGGCAGGTGGAGGCGAGTTTGCCTCCACTCTCTCCTCTCTGTCGCCCGCGCGCCCCCGTCTGCACCGAGAAAGTCGCACGTACGCTCAACCAACGCCCGCATCGACAGCAGCAACCGAGCAGGAAGACTACACACGCACCAGCCACCGACTGAGACGAGGCCATGGCTCCAATGGTCGACAAGCCCAAGGCGGCGAAGCCCAAGGCGCCGTCCCGGGGAGGAGCGGCAGGCACTGTGTTCAACTGTCCCGACGTGAGTAACCAGCCTTCTGCCTGCGAATCGTGCTAATAGTCGTACAACACTCAGTGTCAGAAACCATTCTCGCGACTCGAGTATGTCAACCGGCACCGTCGTTTGAAGCGTAAGCCTCGTCTTGTTGTGCCCTCGCGTCTCGGTCACCTAGTTGCGCCGGCGTTGCTGCACGAGCACATTCCCGGGTGGAACGTTTCACATTCGGAATGGTGGAAAGAAAGGCTGCTGGATGGCTCTAGGCATGTTGTCTGTCCCCAGATTAGTCCGTCTCGCCAACGTCCCCGCAACACAACACGCCATTTCGGTCCCACAGTTTGGCGGCCACCCGGTGAAGCAGCTAGCTGACCCCCAATTCTCTGTGTGTTGTGCTCGAAATACAGATGAAAACGTCCGCAACTTTGGCTGTGACGATTGCGGCAAAGCGTTTGCTCGGAGCGATCTCCTTCGACGCCACAAGAAGTCGTGCACTGGCGGTGGGGCTGGGGCAGACGCAAACAACGCGGACGGCGAGGGAGATGAAGATGGAGGTGGAGTCTCGCCAGCTTCGAACGAGGAGGACATTGTGCTTTCCTCTGCGCCGGCCGTCGCTCCGAGTTTCACGCTCGCCAACAACAACGCCAACATCTTCGACCCGTCGACGAGCTACGCGTCCTACTCGCCTATCCCGTCCCTTTCACCATCTGACGGCGCAGCATCTTCCTCGAACTCTTCCAACTCGCCCAAGACTCCCTTCCTCGCCGCGCCAGACTTCAGCCCTCCCGCGTCATTCCCCTCCATCGACCCCTCCCTCACGCTCCCGGCCGACCAGCTCTCGCTCCTCCAGTTCCAGCAACAACAAAAGTCGTTTCCGCAGCATCAGCCATTCGATCAATCGCAAAGTACGAACCTCCAAAGTCAGAATTTCACGCAAGACGAGATTTTGGCGTCTGAAGTCCTCGAGGTAAATCACCCGCTTCCAAGATCTCCCGCGCGACCCGACTAACTAATCTCTGTCTCGCCAGGACTTGCTCCGATCACCAACTCCGTATCGTAACTCGCCAGAAACTGAGACTCCCTGGCATGGTGCCTTGGCAGTCCCTGGAGCGTCGAACGAGAATGTTATGGTCTTGGGAGGTGGTGGAGAGTTTGATTCGTACGCGCAGGAGGAGAACGGCATCGAGTTCACGCCAGAGGCTGCTGCACTGGCGGACTACTTTGTGAGTAATCATTTCACGACTCTCTGGCAATTCGACACTGTGTCGACATTGGCTGCGAAGCGAGAAGACGATGCTGACGTGGCCGTGTGCGCATGCAGAACAAAGGCGGCGTCGGTGGCATCTCCGCGCTCGAGCTTGGATTCACGCACGAGCCGAGTATGTTCCCGGATCACCTCTTCAACCTCCCAGAAATGGGCGTCGTTCCGGACGACAACGACTCTCGGTTCTTCCTTCCATCTCAGAAGTTCTGCATTGGGTGTACGCTTCTTCTGCTGCCTCCTTTCTCCACTTGCCTCTTGCTGACACGCTGAATGTCATAGATCTGTACCCATGGCACGTCCCGCCCCTCAAAACCCTCTCGCGATACGCCCAAACCGCCTCGAAGTCTTTCCTGCCGTCCATCCCCGTCATTCACCCAGGCACGATGGTGCTCAGCGAAATGCCCACGCACACGGCATTCGCTTTGACTGTCGCTGGTGGAAGCTACTTCCCGGAGGGAGAGACGTTCTCGAACGAGATGTTGGTGGAGAAACGAGTGTATCTCGTGAGGTCGTTCAACAAGGAGGGTTCGACGGAGGAGGAGAAGTTTGCGGGTCTGCAGTCGATGCTGCTGTATCGTGAGTCCACTATCTCGGCTCGGAGACGACGAATACTGACTTCATCCGCTTGCAGAGCTTCTGGGGATGTTCCATCGCGAAGAACAGCGTTTGTTGTCTCTTCTGCGGTCTCACGTGGTGAACCTCTTCCTGACTTCCACTCCCCGCACAGAACGTCGATTGTCGCACACGTTCCACGGTGCTCTCGTTCAGATGCTGAAACAACTCGATCTTCCGACTAGGATCGCCCAGACGCAGCTGATGGACCCTAGGACGCCGGGACTGAGTGGAGAAGTGCTCGAGGCGGTGTGGAAGCAGTGGGTTGCGATTGAGACGAGGCGTCGGTGCGTCGTTTGCGTCATCGCCGTTTCCAGCTTGTGTTACTAACGTATGAGGTATCTGTTCTCACAGAGTTGCTTTCATCGTCTTCCTTGCCGACCTCGAGACGGCCACCAAGTTCGATGCCGCTCCCCTGTACCCCTTTTCCGAACTCTGCATCGACCTACCCGCTCACGACAAGCTCTGGAACGCCAAGTCCGCCGACGAGTGGCTCCGACTCCGACTGCTCGACACCACTCCACGACCAGTCCCCTTCCTCGACGCGATTCGAGCTCTTCTCTCACCGGAACCTCCTTCGCCCTTTTCGAACGACGGGATTCTCATCTCCGAGTTGGCACGGTTGAGCTCGCTCCCGCTGTTGATCCTCACTCGCACGTTGAGCTTCTTGCAGATGAAGACGGAGGAGGCGATCAAGGTTCATGATCCGTTCAAGACTCTTCTTGGCGGATTAGGGATCTTTGAGGGGAGGGAGAAGGAGAACAGGGCGGTGTTGGAGAGGATCAAAAGGGGAAGAGAGATCTTGCTTGCCTTGCCGGGTGGAAAGCAACGTGGCGGTGGACAGAGCTGGTATGAGGGAGTGCGTTCATGCTTTCCTTGCCATCGCGAGATCATCACTCACTCTCGTCTTCGCAGATCATCCCGACCGCGCCAAAGGAGGGAGGCCAAAGCACCTCGTCGACCCAAGCCTCAGACAGTACTCGCCCCTCGCCTTCTGGCTCCTCCTTCTCCAGCACCTTCTCCAGCACGTTCTCTGACCTCGACGACTATGTCGCGCCACCACCAGTCCAAGTCACGGGCGCTGCTCTCGACAGGCAGTTCGAGGACGCCAAGCAACGTGTCGAACAAAATTGGCCGGATTTCGCGCAAGGGTGGATGACGGATCCGACGCTAGCTGCTTGAGTTGGCTTTTGTAGTGATGGTGATGAGGAGGATTTGGATGTCTATATCGTTTTGTTGTTCGAGCAAGTCTGTATCGAGTAGTCTTGATTGGAAAGCTTTATTCTTTGTTGCTCCACTTCAAAGAGCCTTGCCTCTCTCGTTTTTGTCCAGTTTGAGTAAGAGTGAATGGACGGCGAAGCTCCGCTTATTTAAGTAAAGACTTTACGTTCTGAAAGAAGAACAGCGGAAGTGAGCTCCGCGGAATCCATGGTCGCAGCGGCTCCGCCTTGAAGTTGGCACACGCCCCCGTCGCGCTCTGCCTCGAACCATCCAGCCGCCCATCATGGCTTCAATGACTTTGGACGACGACGACGCCTTCCTCTACGGCGACGACGACGTCGACGAGGTAGTGGCACCCACTACAGTAGCTGCTGTCCCAGGTGAGCATCACCGTCCGCGTTTCTCTCAAACGACCTTGCGCTGACGACCGTGTCTGGGAAGTGGTACCGGTTTTGGATGGTTCTGCGTAAGTGTCACTTACCAGTGTGACTGGACTATAGCTTACCTGCTTTGCCTGGGGAATGGCAGTGCGGCTGCTGTCGAGCAGGACGAGGAGGAGAGTGAGGAGGAGGAGGAGGAGGAGGACAGCGACGACGTGCGTACAATCTTCCAGCGCAGCAGTCTGTCGAGAACAGTGGAAGCTGAATTTGCATGGCCTTATCCAGGACCTTGAGGTTATCCTGGACACCGCACCAGGCACAGTCGCCGCGCCCCCGTGAGCAGCCTTTCGCCCAACTCGCTGGCCCGAGCGAAGTTGGAGCTAATTGCTATTCACGACAGGCCTCGGAAAGCAGCCGTACCAGTTCGACCTGCTCCTGCACCCAGTCCAACAAAAGGTGAGCTCTGCTCGTGTGCGAAGCGATCAAGACCATCCACTGACTTGGTTTCCTAGCTGCCGCACCTACACCAACGCCGGCGCCCGAGGGACCCACCGAAGGCGAGGGCGAGGCGATTCCAGTGGACGAGGAGCCAGCAGTGAAGGAGGAGCCGACTCCAGCCCCGACCGGCGGTCTCGTCCCCCTCGGCTCGCTCGTCCCTCTACCCTCGTACCCTCCCGTCGACCTCAACCCAAACATCGACGTTGACGCGGTCCAGAAAGACGCCAACGGCAACGACCTCTTCGATGTCGATATTGACAGTCTGGAGGATAAGCCTTGGAGGAGGCCGGGAGCCAATATGGCTGATTATTTTAACTATGGGATGAACGAGCAGGCGTGGAAGAACTATGCGATGAAGCAGAGGAGGACACGCTTGACTGAGAGTGCTGAGAACAACCCTTTTGCTGTGAGTCTTGGTATCTACTTGCAAAGCTAAAGCAGCGCGCTTAGATTGTTTGGTACAGGCCTTCGCATCGACCTCCAACCCTCAAGAAGCATGGAACGGCCTCGCTCCCGAGAACAAGGCTGTTTTGATGGCTGCCATCATGGGATTCCAGCCAGGAGGACAGGCTCAGCCAGGAATGATGGGAATGATGGGCATGGGTGGTGGGATGAGTGGTGGGATGAACGGGATGGGCGGCATGGGGCAGATGGGTCAGATGGGCCAGATGAACCAGATGGGAGGCTTCGGGATGGGCAACATGGGATACGGGGGACAGATGGGCGGTGGGATGAACTCTGGAGGGATGGATATGTATGGCGGAGGTGGGGCGAATGGTATGAACGGCATGGGCATGTCGGCGTACGGCGGAGGCGATGGGGTTGGCGCTGGCGGGGAGGATGCTGAAGGTGCGTTTCCTTTCCAGAAGTCTAACTTGTGAGCTTCATCTGATTACTTATTTACAGCTGCTATCAAAGTCGAAGGTGCTGAGGGCGTTCTGAACGGTGGGGGCGACGAAGGAGCAGCCGAGGGTCACGAGGGAGGAGAGGTAGCGACGATGCCGGTGAGTCGACTTCTCAAAGTGCTTGACCCAAAGCTAATACTCATCCTTTGCAGGAGGGTGGATTCAACCCTGCGTTCGCCGGAATGCCTGGAGCCGCTCGCGGACGAGGCATGATGCGAGGACGTGGCGTGATGCCTCGAGGCGGCTTCGCTGGACGAGGGCGCGGGGTCGCTTGGGGCGGAGTCGCACCCGCAGATGGCAGTGCGTCTTTTTTTTTACCAGAGCAGGCTGAGAGTTGCTCACGGTTTCACTTTCGAATAGTCACCCCACCCACAGGACCTCGTGTCGCCGTCGCTCCCCCACCAAACGCTCCAACTGGTCCTCGCAATGCCACCATCCCCACCGGTCCACGAAACGCACGCCCCGCTTACCAGGACAAGGATCGACAAGACCGCGGCTCTGAAAGTCTCGATTACGGCGGAGGGGGCAGCGATTTGTCGCCGTCGCGTCCGAGGAGGGAGAGTCTGCCACCACCGCGTGCCGGCGGGTCTACAGTCGACGAGGAGGAGAGATCAAGGAGGAGGGACAGGAGGGAACGGGAAAGGAGCGACCGCGATGACTCTGGGGATGCTTCTCGCGAGTCGTCGAGACGAGACCGCGACCGCGACCGTGACCGCGATTCGAGGCACTATGACGACCGGTACTCTGATCGTCGAGGGTCTCGGAGGAGCTCTCGTCAGGACGAGGACGAGGGGCGAGGGTCGGTCGACACGTTCTTCCCCGACAAGGCGACCATTGTTGAAGAAGACTCGTCGGCTCCATCGTTTGGGATCAAGATTCGCGGTGTGACCAAGCCGAGGGAGGGGGAGCCTGCCTCACCAGAGGAGAGTCGGAGTCGTCGTGACAGGGACGATGACAGGCGCGACAGGGACGATGACAGGCGCGACAGGGACGATGACAGGCGTTCAAGTAGGCGGAGTCACCGTGAGGGCGATGATGGAGAGCGGAGGAGTCGGAGAAGAGATGATGACGAGCGAGAGGAGCGGTCTGGTCATGGCAGTGGGGATGGCGAGTCGCGACGGTCGAGGCGGCACCATTGGGGGGATGACGACGACGACGACCAGTCGAGAGACTCGCACGATGAGTCCAAGTACATGATTCTGCTTTCCCTTTCAATCTCGAAGTACCAAGCTGACGATTCGCTGCGTCACTTCAGAAAACGCAAGGCGGAGGACGAAGGCGACGACAGGGACCGTCGATCTTCCCGCAGGAGTACAAGGGCCTGAGCCAGAGATGTATGAAATATGCATATTGTTTTTCTGCACGTGAGATCCAGCGATGTTCGCTAGTGCAGAGAGAAGGTGTCCGAGATGGTCTCGAGGAGGAGCGAGGCGGTGCAGCTCTTTTTTGGTTGGCGATGGAGCAGCTTCATTCAAGCTTGGGCTCGCTATTCTTGATAGGCCATGTGGGTATGCTTGAAGACGTTTGTTGTAAAGTCACGGTTTCTGATTCAGCACCGGTCACACGTGGCTCGAGGTCTCGCTCGGAGCCCACACGTGCGAAAGAGTGTTCCGAAAGTGCGGAACTGCTGCTGAGAATGATTTAGTCCTTGTTCATTCCATACAGACTGAATTGGCCGACTTCGCTCGCCCACATCTTGTCCAAACTCTCGCGCATTCGCACCTGACAAAGAGTGGTCAAAGCTCAGCAGCTCTCCGACGCATCGGTGATCGCGTCGTGCGCCTCTCGCTCAGCCCACAACTCCCACCAACCCCCAAAATGTCATCGAAAGAAGAGTCACCATCATTCCTCGCCTCATTCGAGGCATTCCGAACCGCCGTCATCTCCATCACCACCCCCCGCACACTTAACCTCGACGCGAAACAATCGTGGGACGACGGCAAGGGCGCTGAACTCGCCGACAACGGCGTCGGCGGTCCTGTGGAGAAGACACAGGAGGAGCTCAAGAAGGAGGCTAATGATTGTCGACGGTGCGAGAAGTGGAGGGACGAGCTCGTGAGAGATAGTGCGTCCTGCTTCCTTCGTTCGCACTCCGAGCACGTCCGACGCTTCGAGCTACCAGCTGACGAGGCTCTTTGCAGGCCCAATTGTGCGATTTATGCTCCAGCACATCGCCCTCCTCCCGCCACCCCCAGGCACCGAAGCCGCTCTCAACTCCGTCCCTTCACCGACACCACACCTCCCTCTCCCGATCGCCTGCTCGCCCTGCCCCGCCACCATGGCAGGCGGGTACTCCGAAACGATGGGAGTACTGCTGTGCCAGAACAGGTTCTTCAGCAAGAAGCATATGGAGGACGCGTTGTCCCACGAGTTGGTGCATGCGTGGGATGGGAGGAGGTTCAAGGTCAAGGGCGCTTGGGGGGAGGATTTGAGAGCTCATGCTTGTACCGAGGTGAGTTGTGCGGATACAGTGCCCTGGGAAGGCTGTTGAAAAGGGCAAGCTGACTTAAGGCGCTGTAGATTCGAGCGGAGAACTTGAGTGGTGATTGCCGATGGGGACGTGAGATTACGAGACGCAACTTTGGCTTTTCAAAACAGCACCAGGTTTGCCTGTTTTGCTGACAGACCTTCAGTATCTTGACGCTAACTTTCTCCTTCCACAGGCTTGCGTAAGAAGGCGAGCCATCCTGTCGGTCGCGGCGAACCCGAATTGCAAGTCGCGGGAGGACGCCGAGAAGGCGGTGAACGAGGTGTGGGAGAGCTGTTGGCCTGACACGAGACCGTTTGATGAGGTGTGTAGTACTTCTTATCGTCGAGTTTCGTTTAGGTACTGACGCCCTTGATTCCGCAGATTTACTAGAGATCACCCGCAAGTAGATGTCCACGTGTAACGTTAGCGCAAATATCCCATCTCATCTGCTCCTTTGGCTTTGTCTGCCTGCTCCAAGGCTTTGCTTTTGGGTGGGCTTGCTCAATGCGGGCGAGACTTTCTTGATGGACATCAAGACGTCGAACGCACACGTGCGCGGGAGCCTCTTTCTCAACACCTCAGCTCTCTCCGTTCCATTCATCAACTCGAAGGATATGTGACGGAAATGGGGAATACGTCAAAATGGCTTTCTGCGTTCCAATCTATTCCACTTTCACCTTCGACGCTGCTCTAGCCGAAACCACCACCATCGACACAAGAGTTCCCACCGAGTGGCCGCCAATCGCGCCAATAACGCACGTTGTAGGCCATGTCTGTGCGAGAGAGGAAGATTGAGAACCAGATTAATCTTGTCGGAGGTAAACAGCGCTCACCTGCCACGATTGGTCCCAGTCTAGAGGGATGGGGAAGGCTCCGAACCAGGAGCCGACGATGGCGCCGACGGCAGGAGCGAGAAGAGTAAGCTCAAGGTCGTCTTTCGGTCTGTGAATAGAGCACATCAAAATTGACACTCCAATTGAGGAAACGTCTGAAGCTCACGAGAGGGAGGAGAAGAGACGGAGCCAGGTGTACTGCTCAGTGTGGGGGACGGCGATGGCGAGCGGTGCGATAGCGAGAAGAGCGACAACAGACGAGAGAAGCAAGGTCTCGAGGACGTTACTGTCAGCGAATATGAATCAGCTTTAGCACCGTCACTTCAACAAGAATATGCGGCGTACTCGTAAAGGGGGGCGCCCAAGAGGACGGCGCAAATGTGCAGCACCAACGCAGATGCGAACGTCACCAGCACAGAAGGCCCCAAGTTTAGCTGTGGCATCATGTCAGCTTACACGAATCTTTGTCCATCTCTACCCGTGCAAGCGAAAGCTCACCTCGAGTTTGGCCTTCTTGTCATCCGCTCGCTTCGCACTCTCCCAGACAGGCGCCTTGCCCGCCATCGCTTTTGCCCCCATGTCCTTCCACGCCCCCATGAACCCCTTCTTCGGAGCACTCGGCTTCTGCTCGACCTTGCCCGTCTTCGCGTTGCGGCAGCTCCTCGCCCACAGTCCAAACACGGTCTGCACGAACCCGAACCCAGCGCAAACGACGAGCAGCGTCTCGACGGGCTTCTCGACGAGGACGGCGACTGCTGCGCTGAGAGACGCGATCTTGTCGTCCGAGTTCATGTTGGCGCCCTGGACGGCGACAAAGTAAATCGCGCCGAGCTGAAGCGGCGCGCGCGAGAGGTAGTGCGCGAGCGGGAAGGGTGGTGGGGCTGGAGGAGCGGCGGCATTCGTGCTGGATGGTGGCACTTGTGATGATGACACCTTTGGTGCCGGTGCGGCTTTCTTGGACCCTTTTGGCGGCATCGTCGTTGTTGGTTGCTGAGCGAGAAAGGCGGCGACGCGCCTGCCCGCTCCTCAAAAGGACTCGGTCTCCGAAGCCGACTCTGAAATTCGCTGACGTGGCCGTCGTTTCATCAGCGTTAGTGAGGCCGTTTAAGCTCGATTGCACGCTTTTTTTTCTTTCACTAACGGCGCACTCTTGCTCTCAGAAGAAGCTGCTGGTGCCTTCGCAATACGTGTACAGCAATCCCGTGTAGCCGCCGCTTCGAGTCGTCGAGATTAGCTCCGTCCTAAAGCGCCGTCGACTCTTGTCCTGCTACCGATAAGACGTTTTCGCGACCTCAAAATGACTGTCCTTCCATCGCCTCGCTCAGGAGCTGTGGCTTGTGAGCTCAAGATTGCTGCTGAAGCCGGTGCGGAGATGCTGGCTCAAGGAGGCTCTGCTGCCGACGCGTTGATTGCTTGTACTTTGGTCGTGGGGACCGTCTGCCACTATGTGAGTTTTCGTCAAGATGGCTATATCATCCCAAATCGCTGACACATAGACTTTCTAGCACTCTGGAATTTGTGGTGGAGGGTTCAGCTTGATCCGGGAGCCGAATGGATCGTACCGATCTCTCGACTTCCGTGCCGAGGCTCCTGTATGTACATTCCCCTCAAAAACTTCTCGCCTTAGGATGAGGCTCTCAATCTTTGACCGCAGAAAGCCGCCACGCCTTCACTCTACAAAGCTCTCTTCGACACTTGCGTCGGCGGCCTTTCCGTTACGATTCCCGGCGAGCTCCGTGGCTTCGAAGCGATGCACAAGGCCTACGGAAAGCTGCCCTGGTCTAAGCTCTTCGAGCCCAGCATCAAGCTCTGTCGTGAAGGAATCGAGGTCAACGAGGATCTGTTGAACGTGTGTCCTCCTTCAACGTGTCCGTGACCTCAGCCGCTCACGCCCCGCACCAACAGATCATCGAAAACAGCACCAAGACGGACGGCATTCGAGTCTTCGAACCCACGGAGAGACACGAGTCTTGGATCCACACCAGTCCAGGACTCAAGGAATGGTTGGCGCCTGACGGCAAGTTTCCTGAGCTAGGGACGAAGCTCTTTCGCCCCGAGTTCGCCAACACGCTCGAAATTATCGCCAACGAGGGCGTGGACGCTTTCTATGACGGTCCTATTGCTGCGGCTATTGTGGAGGCTATCGGTACTTCTAGTGGTATCATGACGCTGGAAGATCTCAAAGGTCTGTCGCTGGGTTGACTTCAAACACACGTGTAACGCTGACTCTCCTGCAGGCTACAAGGTCCGGGAGAACACTCCGCTCTCAACTGTGTACAAAGGCAGGAAGGTCTTGTCAACGCCTGCTCCGTCTTCCGGCTCTATTCTGCTCCTCGGACTCAACATTCTTTCCAACTTCACGAAGCCTCATGGTCCCGCCAGTCTTGGCGACACGCACCGAGTGATCGAGACGCTGAAAGTAAGTCAGACCTTCATCATTGTCACAGTGGGCTCACTTTGGATTGGTTTTGAACTTGCTCTGTTCAGATGGCCTACGCCAACCGGACGGAACTCGGGGACCCTGCCTTCGTCCCAGGCATGGAGGAGAAACAAGCTGCCTACATCGACCCTGCTCACGCCCGACGTCTTTTCGAAAGGATTTCGGAGGACAAGACCAACCCGGTAGTGCACTACAACACTGCCAAGTTCGTCCGCTCATCCTCTCATCCTTCGGAATGCTGACGTGGTCCGTCGCTTTCCCACCGCAGGCTCGAGGTTTTCGACGACCACGGGACGAGTCATATTACCGCTGGAGACTCTGATGGGCTTGTCATCACAATGACTACCAGCATAGGCTTACACTGGGGCTCGCGTGTGGTAGTACCCGAGTACGGTTTAATTCTTAACGATGGAATGTCGGACTTTGCTGTGAAGGGTGCGTCCTCGGCCGCTTCCATCAAAAAAAGCTAGCTGACGATCTTCTGCCATTTAGGATTCTCCAACTTTACTGGTGCGTATCGTGACCTGGTGTCATGTCCCTAGAGCGTGAGCTGACGTAGTCTCGTTTCTGAAGGCTACGAACCCTCGCCAGCAAACTTCAGTACGCCCATTTTCCCTTGAAGAAGGACTTACTGTTGAGCAATTTTTCCACATAGTTGAGGGTGGCAAGCGTACCCTCTCCTCGATGTCGCCCTTCATCATCGAAAACGCCGATGGAACGTTCGCATACGCCGGTGGAGCGTCAGGCGGAAGCAGGATCCTGAGCTGCAACATCCAGCATGTCAGAAATGTACTGGTAAGCTTGCGGTCTTCGTACCTCTCATACACGAAGGGGGTTGAGGGAAGTCGTTGGAACCGGAAGTCGTGAGCTGACTGACGTGTTTGTTCTTTTAGGACTATGGACTCGGACCAGGTAAGATGATGACCCGAACGTGACGCGCAACCAATCCAGTACTTCAACTCACCTCGTTTTACTCCCAGCCGAAGCACTCTTGCACCCTCGTCTCCACGACCAGCTCCTCCCCTCGCAAACTCTCCTCGAGCCGGCGTTCTCCTCAGACGTCGCCAACGGTCTCGCGGCTCTGGGCCACAACGTAGTGAACATTCCAAGTCAGCATTCTGTTCCGTCTCTTGAATCAAGGCTGCTATTGACTACGGATAGTATCAATGTGAACAGAAGCGACGGCTGTCGGGAACGGTATCGCGTATTCGAAGGAGAAAGGATGGGAGGCAGCGGGAGAGCCAAGGTTGAAAGATTCGGGTGGAGTGGTGTGGAGCGAGTAGGCAATGTTTCTGTAGAAGCGGATCTAGGTACTGCGGAACAAATGTATTTGTCCTTGGGATGTTAATCCACGTGTCGCATCCGTCACGCATCCTCTTTGCACAAGAGACACTTCGGCAACGCTTACACCTTTTCACGGTGAGCTCCAAGCTACTCCAACTAGTTTCTCTTTCTCCATCGAGAAAGGCACCATTTTCACTCCCATCGTCAAGAAAACAACAAAACACACGCGACGCACTTTCGGTCTCCTCCAGTTAGCGTCTACCTTCCCGGTCTCTCCCTCGCTACACTATTACCACCACCATGACCACCACTTTGCATCCCCTCACCATCCCCTCCAATGGCAAACCTCTCCAACACCTCCATATCCACAACCTCCAACGCCCTCCTGTGCGTGCTTTCCAGCACCACCTTGGGCACGATCTTATCGCCTTCTGGGTGCGTTGAGGAAGCTTTGAAGGCCTCGAGGAAGCGAGAGGCGCAGATGCACCAGAGGCAGGGTGGGGGGTTGTCGGAGCGAGAGGTGGAGAGGGAGGGGAAGAGAGGGCGGAGGTCGTTGCCTCGTGAGGCGGAGAAGGTGAAGAAGGAAGGGGTGAGGTAGGCTGCGACTGTTGATGTAGAAGTTGGTGGAGGTTAGTATGAGTAGAAATGGGTGAGGATCAGCCAGGAGGGCTGAGGAGGACCTCGCTGGATTTCGGTGTGGCGCACGATTGTGGGGGGGGACTCGATGAACGAACGCAGGGTGGAACGTACCAGTGTGAGACGCTGGATCGAGAGGCGAAGCATCGCAGAAGTTGTTCCTGAAGAAGCCTGTTACGGGTCCGCTGCCTGTCACGAGCGGTTGAAGCGGGTCGTTGAAGACGTTTTGGCGCGGGTGGATCGGCAGGTCGGGTTCGGCACTGGTGGTCACAGAGGGAAGAACCAAGTGCAGAAGATAGTATAAAAGAATGGTGTTAGGATGAGATATGTGACAATTTGAGCGGGAAGCAGTGCTCAGCGAGACGAGGACTGACGAGTTGGACCCGGACATGTCGAAGCGAGGTGGGGGTGTTGGGGCGTGCGTAGCAAAGCGTTGACGAAGCAGAGCCGTAGGAGCGAGTTTGACCTTGTTGAGTGCTGATTTGATAGTTGGTGTCAAAGTCATGAACCGAGCGGCGTCGTTGGTGGTGGAAGGAGCTCAACCAGGCGCCGCGAGATCGAGCGCGCCCGCCGATGGCAAACAGCGCGTCAATCGACCAAATGGAGGGTGACGTGGCACCATTTGGCTGTTGCTTCACCACTTGTACTACCGAAGGCAAGAGTAGAGGTATTAGGTGATGAAGCTGGGAAGGAACCTCGAGTCTGTCCAGAACAAGAAACGTCGCAATACGTGGCTGACTTTCTGCGACTCGTGTCCTCCTTGATTCCGCGACTATGGCCCTCGTTGTCTACCGTCGTGTCAAGTCTTTCTTACTCAGCGAGAGCGAAGAGACCTATAGAAAGGTGCTGGAGAGTGTGAAAGCTTCTTGTCGTCGACTGCCTCGAACTAGGTAGTGACGGATGTCCAAGCCCGTCCACAACCGGACTTCCACCATACAACCAAGGCTTTGACACCGTCGAGAGACCCTTCTTGCGACGCATGACCTCAACAGAGTACAAGATGCAGTCGCTAGTGAGCCGCTCCGCCCCAACCGGTTTGGATACTGAACGCGTCCAGATCTAGATACCCGACGGCGAGCACGCCACGTGGTCTGGACTTTGGGCGTGCGCGGTTCGCAGGATAGTTTACCCAGGCGTCAACCCTCCTGTCTTGGTCTACACCAGGCACCTCTGCTAGCACCCACCAGTTGCCCACATTGCGCCGGTCTGGCCCTGCTCTGGCGTCTAAAACTTGAAGCGGAACGACGGGAAAGAACGGAGCTTTGGGCGGTACAAAGGGCCTGGCCCCGTCCGTACACACGTCCACACGGCCGCGTCGGACTTGTGGTGGGAGCCAGGCGTGCCCCCCACGCCGGCTTTATCGGTGAGAAAAATGAAGCTAGACTCGACTCAATTGTGTCACCAAATAGCTCCGGCGCCGCCCACTTGCACTTGGCCTGTGGGCGGATCCCTCGTCAAGCTCCGAAACGAGCGTCAACGCACCACGTACTACCCGCACCGCAGCCGAGCCGGTGTGGTGTGTGTGGTGTGGTTGTGCGCGGCAATGGTGTGCGCACGCGAGGGAAGGGCGGGCGATTGCCAATAGTTGCAGCAGTACATGACGGAGGAAAATTAGTGAGAAAAGTGACGGGTCTAGCCGGTTAGGGGGGGCGACGTGGCCGAGAGATGCGATCCCTGAAAGTTCCGAAGCATCGATGGGCCCGGTTTCAGGTGCCTGGGGCGCTGCCTCGCTATCGCCCCTGCTAAAACTCGCCAGACTCTGGCTCCTTCCGACCGCTTCGCCTCGTCCACTTTCCTGCATCCTCGCCCAGCCCTCCAAAAACTATCTATAGTTTCGTAGTTCGCCCGACCCGCCTCGCTCGACTCTCGCTCCTTCCCCCTTCCCCGGCCCACCATCATTCCCCCTCGCACCGCCGGCGACCCCAACATGGCCGCCGTCTCGTCGTCGTATGCGCCCGCGCAGATGCTCGCCTCCCGCCAGGCCCACTCGAGCGAGCTCGACGAGGACCTCCTCTCGCTCCTCGCGTCCGACTCGTTCTCGCTCGAGAGCCAGCGCGACCGCGAGCTCCTCCTCCTCCAGTCGCTCCTCCACTCGGCGCTCCCCGCCGCCGGCACACCAGCCCACGCCCACCACCCGCCCTCCGCCCAGTGGATCTCCCAGGCCGTCGCCTCGTCGTCCCCGTCGACCGGCTCGTTTGCGTCGACGTCGAACGCGGCGTCGTGGAACGGCTGGCGCCCCGAGACGGCCGCGCCCTACAACTCGCTAAACAACAATCCGCCCGCCGGGTTTGGGCCCCCAGCATCCACCCCGCTCGGCACGCCATTGTCCTCTGCCTTCCCTCCCGGCACGTCCCCAGAGACGAGCCGCTACTTTCCCCGGTCGGACGACTGGCGGAGTCGCTCCTCGTCCGTCTCCAACGCCACCGCGAGTGTGGGGGGCACCCCGGCCGCGTTTCTCGCCGGCGCGGGCTACAGAGCACCCGCGGTCAGCAGGGAGAGGGAGTCGACCAGGACGAGGGGGTCGAGCACCGACGCAGCAGGCTTCCACCCGCCGAGCTACGAGCAGAGCGTCCTCGCCGGCCAGAGTGCGACGGCCGGCGGTCCGCACGGGTGGTTGCCCCAGCCTCCGACTTTGGCGCACCACGAGCAGGCGGCGGAGGACGACGACGACATGATGGACGATTGATGACACGATACCCCCCGTTTGGCTTTGGTTATGCCCACGCCGTTCTTTGTCTATAGGATACCCCCCTCCGTTCGTCCGTCCGGAGGTTTAGCACACCACACGTTCTCTCGCTCGCCGTTCCGTTGTTACCATCACACCTCGTCGTTCATGTTCTTAGCTGTCGTACATAAATAGATCGCGTCCACACATATTGTTCCATCAAATTAACCTCAATTCATCCCATCCATCCTCTTTCTCGTGGGCCTCCGGTTTCTCGTCCTGCTTCTCCCGCCCGTACCGCTCGTAGCCGTTCTCTCCGCTCCGTCTGTCGTCAATCTGGGTCTCCGCCTTGACGCGTTCTGCAAATAGTGTTTACAGTTCCCCAGAACGCTGTATACACGGGCGACGCCAGTCTAGAGGCTTTGGGGCCCACCTCGGCTCCACCATCCGGAACGCTTTCCTGCCCCGCAACGTCCTTCATGATTGGATTCTGATCCCCGGCCAAAACGTGTGGATCGCTTCGATGCTCACCTGGCCTGCCGGCCTTTTTCATCCGTTTTCCGTCTCCGGAGCCCACCCTCGTGCCTCCTTTTTAGCTTCGTCTGTAGCTCGGGAACCTTCGACGAACTCCACACGTCACCTCAGAAAGCCGGAGCGAATTGACCGCCCGCCCGTCCGCCGGTCCGCTTCCGCTCGTCCTGGTGGATCACGCCCAACTGGTTTGGCTTTTTTTTGGGCCGGCGGAGGAAGCTTTACCGGTAGCTCCTTTTGTCTATCAAGGTGTCATGTGAGCACGGCAAGAACGGCGCCGGGTGCAGGAGCAGGAAGAGTCCGTTCCGTTCCCAGCTGTCAGAGCATGAGAGCCGGCGCGGGCCGTTGGCCGTCGTTTCACTCGCTTCTAGGAGTGTTTTGTTTCAGCGAGAGAGCCGGGCAACTTGATGAGAGATGCCGACCGGTAGTCCCATGAGCCTGGGAGCATGGATTGAGAACGAAGTTCCGGAGGCGAGAAGGATAGCCCGGCTTCAATGAAGCATGCCTCCCAGACACGACTCTCGTTGCAAAGTTGCTCTTTGAACTGGATGCCCAGTCTGGTCTATATTACTGCCCACTGCTCTGTGATCTAGAAAAACATATGTCCCACCACTCTCAGAACTTTCCCTTCTGCTCCGCGACGACGAACGACAGCTTGCCGGTTTGAATGCCGGTCTGCGAGGCGAGCTCCACGTCAGTTTTTCGATTCACGAAAAGCTTCGCGGGGAAAGGAAGGGAACACCCAGATACGCACGTCAATGTTTCTGAGACAGACAGCCTCCATCTCAGCCTGAGTCTCCACCGTGAGAGTTCCAACATGAGGCAGCATGAAGGCTTTCGGCGAGTCGAGGAGACCTTGCGAGATCGTGGGCTCCTGCACACGTGCAATTTCGTTGGTGAGTTTCGGTGTAAGGAGAAAGTGGAGACCGAAAAGACGTACGTTCTCAAAGACGTCGAGACCGACTCCGGCGATCTCACCAGAGTTGAGGGCTTCGACCATCGCAGCTTCGTCGATGACTCCGCCTCGGGCGGTGCTGAAGATGCTACACGTCAGCACTTTGAAAAGTCTCAGGAAAAAAGAGAATGCGAAGACGCACTTGATCAAGATAGCCGACTTCTTCATCTTCTTGAACTCCTCCTTTCCGATCGTGTGCTTCGTCTTGGCATTCAACGGCAAGTTCAACGACACGACATCGCTCGTCGTCAACAGCTCCTCCATGCTGACGTACTTCGCTCCGGCCTCGAGCTCCGGCTCCAGCCTGTTACGGTTGTAGTACTGCACCGACATGCCGAGGGCCTTGACCCTCGCTGCGAAGGCTCGTCCGATCCCTCCCATACCGACGATGCCGACGGTCTTGCCGAAGGGGTCGTTGGAGAGGGGGAGGCCGGCGTTGAAGGATCCGGAGCGCATGGAGGATTGGGCGACGCCGAATTGACGGATGGCACCGAGAAGGAGGAAGAGGGCGGTGTCGCTGTGGATAAAGATTGAGCATTGATTCCAGGGAGCCGCACAGTTGGAGGGAGAGGATGACGAACGCAGTGGCGCCGTCGACGGCGGTGGGGACGTTGGACACTTGGATCGAGTGGGCGGTGCAAGCGTCGACGTCGATCTGGTCGTAGCCTGCTCCGTTGTGACAGATGAAGTTGACGGAGGGAGGGAGGCCAGCGACGAGCTCCTCGTCGAACAGTCCAGTGACCTGCGCGTGGTTGAGATAACGGGGATAAAGACGGTCAGTACGGGCGCTCGAAGATCATTCAGATCCGATGTCCTGAGAGCTGTGTAGTGTATAATGCACCTTTGTTGCCGGACCCTTGAAGTGACGGTAGATGGCGGACGCGCCAGCGTATTTGGTCTTGCAGTCCTCGAGGAACTCTGAGCGAGTCGTCGACGAGAGAGGCTGTGTTGACAGAGATTAGCTCTCGTGTCTTTGGTTAACGGGAAGGAGGAGAGTCTGACTGACGATCATGTCGTATTTCTGGGACAGCTCATCAAACAGCGGCGTCGCGAGAGCGATCTTGTCGAGGACGAGCACTTGGGGCTTGGTTGCGTGAGGCATCGTGGACGAGAAGGAGCGGGTCGAGGAACGGAGGGAGGTGAGGATAGATCTAGAGGTGGAAGGAGGGAACAGAGGCATAGAACTCGGGCGGCAAGAAGGGGCAAAGGTCGTGCAAAAGTGCGGCGGGCGGTCAACGACGGAAAGACGCGCGACCCGCCGCGAAACTTGAGGGCGGCTCTCGCGGAGCGGAGATAAACTAAAAATTGCCTTTTTCGGTCACCTCGTTGCAAAAGAAGAATGCCAAGATAGGAGGTAAAACGACAGGGCTGTGACCCAGCCCCGTCTCGGATCTGAAATGACGGAGTGGGGGCCTCTCAAAGGGCGGACGTGTCCAGCAGCGCTCCTCTTGCTCCTTCACTACCCCAGTCAAATCAGTCACCGTGAGCACCCGTCCCCAGCACCAGGCCGGCCTTCTCCCAGGCTCAATAATGATGCATTATTTGAGCACATTCTGCGAGCTGGGCGGAGGGGCCTAGCGAGGCGTACGAGCAGACGAGCACAGTTGGCTGACGATTCGTTCCACCTCGTTCCTTCACGCCCTCTCTCTCCCTCCGCCCTTCCTCCTGCCTGCCGCCCACCCTCGTCCCCTGGCCCCTTGCCCACCCTTCAATTCGTATACATCGCAAAAATGTCGACCATGTTCCGTCGCGGCCTCTCGACTGCCTCGCAGATGTCTGTGAGTTCCACCTTCCCCTCTTTGCGCAGAGCCAGCCTCGCTTGAGCCATCGCTCAATCCGAGTGGCCTCGAGCTCAAAGCTCAAGACCGAGTAGTACAGTGAACTGACGCTCTTGTTGCTCTTCCTGCACTACTCTTCGTCCTACACAGAACGTGTGAGCGCTCGCCCCTTTTCCCCACCTTCCTTGGGCCCTCGTTTTCGCCCCTCTTCGCACGTAATCTTGGAGCTCTGACCGAGAACCCCCGATTTGTGTCTACTCTTTTCGATGATGCAGTTTCTTCGACATCACCTCCAACGGCTCCCCTCTCGGACGTGTCGTCTTCAAGCTCGTACGTTTCGAAATCTTTACCCCCTCTTTCCTTCCCGCCGCCGTGTCCCACCGCCGAGCCACGTTCTTGGGCTGACGCTGACCCCACGTTCGGCCGTCACTTTTCTTTGCATCCAATAGTACGACGACGTCGTCCCCAAGACTGCTGTACGTTTCTTCTTGTGCTGAACGTTGCATGCCGAGCCGCATGAACTGACGCTACCTCGGCGTTGACAGCGCAACTTCCGTGAGCTCGCTACCGGCCAGAACGGCTACGGATACGAGGGCTCCTCGTTCCACCGTGTCATCCCCCAGTGAGTCTCTCTCCTTTGGCCCCGTTACTCAGGGAGACCTCGACGCTTCAGTCGATGGACAAAGGGGCTCTCGCCTACTCGCGCGGTCGCTGACAACGAATGCTCCGTTTCACAGGTTCATGTTAGTATCTTGCTCTTCGTCTCCTTTCGGCTTCCTCCTACTCGATCGGAGTTGTTGTCATGCTAACCTCTTGTAACTTCAATAGGCTCCAGGGTGGTGACTTCACCGCTGGGTAAGAACCCGCTCCCCGCTTGGCGCTTCGGACCTTGCTCTAATCACATTTGTTCACAGCAACGGCACCGGTGGAAAGTCCATCTACGGCGCCAAGTTCGCCGACGAGAACTTCAAGCTCAAGCACAACAAGCCTGGATTGCTCTCCTCGGCCAACGCTGGACCCAACACGTTCGTCTCCCTCTTCGCGCCATTCATTCACTAGATACTAATACGACAACGTCTCTAGCAACGGTTCCCAGTTCTTCATCACCACCGTCGTCACCTCGTGGCTCGATGGCAAGCACGTCGTCTTCGGCGAGGTCGTCGAGGGCAGTACGTCTTCTTTCTCTGTTTCAACGTTGTACTGGACTGTGCTTACTTTCCAAAACGAAAAAGTGGAGGTTGTCAAAGCCGTGGAAGCGTTGGGCACGGACTCCGGCAAGACCAAGGCCAAGGTACGACGATTTTTTGACTTGAAGAGAATGGAAGGAGGAACGCCACGTGGCTGGCGCGCGCGCGTGCGCGGGCTCCCTTCCGAGCTCAACATTGAACTCACTCTCTTGTAATTCTCCAACAGATCACCATCGCCAAGTCCGGCACTGTCTAAATTAGGCACAGCCCTGGCCCCTCCACTTGAATGGAGGATGCTCTAAAACCTGAAAGTAGCGCGCGTGTTTGTTTTTGAGTTGGAGTTTTCTTTTCGCGAGGAGACGTTGATGAAAAAATAAGCTACATGCCTCCTCTGATGGGGAGCATTGATTTTCAAAGTTTTCTACTTCTGGTTGTCGTTGGGAGAGAGGAGTGAGATGAGGGCAAGCCTTTCTCGAAAAGGCACTGTACCAGCTCGCGATGCTCGCATAGCTCAACCCTTTGCCACAAACCAAAAACTCCTGCAGCAAGGTTTCTGAGAAATGATGCGATCTGTAAAGTATGAATATGCGTTGAAGTCCGTGGGATGGTGTGGGGCGCCGTCGCTTCAACTTCCCCGCTTCAAGCTCTGCTTCCGCCGCTATCGTTCCGACTCTCCCAAACACAGCAGAATCATGCCATCAGCTAAGATCTACTACGACCAGGATGCGGATCTGACTCTTCTCGAGGGCAAGACGATCGTCTTCGTTGGGTGCGTTCTCGTCGTTGTTGTGGGCCTTCTCCGCCTCGTGCTTTCAGCGCTGAACTTCTGCGTTCCCGACTCCCAGGTATGGCAACCAAGGCTCCGCTCAAGCCCTCAACCTCCGCGATACGCTCGGCAAGAAGGTCAACATCCTCATCGCGAATCGAGAGGACGACTATGCGCTTTCTGCGAGGAGGGAAGGGTTCGAGGTCACGAGCAACTTCGAAGAGGCTGGGAAGAAGGCCGACGTGCTGTTTCTATTGGTTCCGGATCAGTGAGTCTTTGTGACGCAAGCGGGTGAAAACAGAAGAATCTGAGAGGGGAATGGCGGCAGGGCTCAGCCAGAGGTATTCAATTCGAGGATTGCGCCGCACTTGGAGGGGCGACATGTTGCTGTTGTCGTCGCGTCGGGGTACAACCAGCACTTTGGCGTGAGTAGCTTCCTCTTCCTGGTAGTAAGAACAATAGTCTAAAGTTTTGCTGCCCGTCTCCAGTTCCTCAAACTGCCCGCCACGACCTCGTGCTTGATGGTCGCCCCCAGGTGAGCACTCGTCCACGTGTCCGTCCTTGCACCCCGAGGCCTGACACTGTGTCGATCAACGCAGGATGATCGGTATCTCAGTTCGCACTCGCTACATTAGCGGGCAAGGCTATCCTTGCTTTGTCTCGGTGGAGAAGGACGGCAGCTCGGATGGCAGTGCCCATGCTTTGTGTCTCGCCATCGCTCGTGGGATCGGGGCGACGAAAGCGGGAGCTATCGCTTCGTCAGTCAAGGAAGAGGTATGTTGAAAGAACTTGTTTCTTCAAGAAGAGGTTGTTGAATGCTGATATGCCTTATGTGCAGACCATGATGGACCTGTTGGCGGAACAAGCTCTCTGGCCGAACATCATCGCTCTCTTCAATCAGGCATACAGTGAGTGCCAAAGTATCTCACCTGAACCTCCGTCACGCTCATCACCTGCCCTTCTCCATTGCTTTCTGGTTGCAACAGCCGTCTTGAAGGAAGCGGGATGCTCGGACGAGGCGCTTGCCTACGAGATGTATCTATCGGGCGAGCCAGCTGAGATTTTCGAGCGTTGCGCCAGCGAGGGCTTCCTGAAGCAGGTAGGTCCATCTGAGCCTCTTCAGCACGTCTCTGCACACTTCTGATCGCTCTCCCCCGCAGCTCGAGCGCCACTCCACCGTCTCGCAATACGGCCAACTCACCGGCGTGCTCAAGATCGACCCCAAGCCGCTCAAAGCCCACTTTGAAGACATCCTCCAGAACCGCATTCTCAGTGGAGAGTTTGCGAAAGAGTTTGCGGCGATCGAGAAGGACTTCGAGAGCTCCGACGAGGACAAGAACCCGCTCAAGAAACTGTACGCGATCCACGAGAAGTCGGATCTTGTTGAGGGGGAAAAAAGGGTCAAGGAGAGGTTGCCTCAGCTTCTTGACAAGTGAAGAGCAGTTTGATGAAAGAGCGTCATCGTTGCTGTATTTATGCTTTCCGTCACTTTGCGCACTTTCGAAAGAGAAACACATGGTCCCGTAGAGGTTCAATAAAAAAAGCTAATAACGTTTCAAGCAACCCAACAAACAATGTCGCTACAGAAGGAAGCCCCACAACAAAGTTCAAGCACTGACGATACGCCAGAAGAAACTAAACACAAAAGTCCACCGTAGCCCCTCTCCACGAAAAGCGCTTTCCCGTCCGTCATACACGTCACGTCGTCATCCTGTTACCTCCCTTGTGAGACCCCGCCGGTTGGTTCCCCTGATCTGGTGAGAACTCAAGAGTCAGGGCTGAATTCCAACAGGGTAGACGAGCAGAGGGAAGGAACGAACCAGGCGCATCCGACTTGGTCGAAACCCACTCGAGCGCAGCATTCGACATATTCACGGGCCACAAAATCGGCATCAACAGAACCGAGAGCGGACCCTTCTCAAACCACCTCAGCGGAGGACCTATTCCTCCTGCGGCCTGCTGCCCACGGTTCCCAAGGCCGATGAGCGCGCCGATGAGGGACGCGAGCGCGCGGATCGGGTGAGCGTTGCGAGCTGCTTCGGCGCGGATCTCGTCGAGTTGGGCGTTGAAGTGGTTCGCCGCTTGATCGAACTTGGCATCGATGATGGCAAAGCGGTCGCCAGCGGCCATGCGATTGTACGCGTCTTTCCTGGTGGTGCGAAGCGACAATCAGAGTCAGCGGATGGAGACTACGTGTGCGAGAAGAAGGCGGCGCACTTGTCGAAGCGGCGGACTGCCTTCGAGAGTTGGCCGAGAGGAACGTCGACGCCGTCGCGGAGCATCCGAACGTCATCCTAATGCAAGGTTAAATTCGTGAGCTGGAAACACGACGAGATGCAAGCGGAGGAGCGGACCTTGGTAGCGAAAGCGGTTTTGATCGCGTCCACCTCGTTCTCAAGGGACGCAACCCTGCGTCGAAGAAAGTAGACTTCCGCCGAAGGGTACTGAACAACTTCTTGATAGAACAACACGCCTGGATCACGCTGGCGTCAGGAACGGTCCACTCAACGGAGCAAAGGGCTGGAACCCACGTCGCTTCAAGAGCTTGAAGATGTGGAAGATGGGCTTGATCGTCGTCGCACAGATGAAGAGCGTCACGACAGACCGGTTGAGGTACCTGTCTCCATCGTGGAGCAAGCCCCTGCCGGCGTGGAGGATCAACGCCCCCGCCGCTGGTGCTGCAATCGCCGCCGCGAGGGCGGCCATCTCGGAGGTGCGGAGCGCGCCGATAGCATGACGGCGCAGGGCCAGCACGCGCGGGTCTTCATGGTCGTCGGCGTCCTGATCTACAGCGGTTGAGATGATGGTGCGCGTTCGCGAGGCTTCGTAGATTTCCCAAGGGCCTGTCGGTGGTGGGCGCCGCGGAGTCAGTCATGCCCGCGTTCACGTGTCCGTACTAGAGAGGGACGGCAACGCACCGATGATGATGTGGTAGAGGATGAAGCAGAGGAGGACGAGGATGATGGCGTCGGTCCAGTTCTCTGCACGCCTGTGTTGATGAAGGAACCGACGAAAAGGGCGATCAGCTTCGTTGCTCCGCGATGCGGAATGTGGGGTGGTACTCGTCCGACGCGCGGAATCGCCGTGCCAAAAAAAAAGGTGGAAGGAACGGGGTGACGAGGGAAAGTTAGAGATATAGGACGCACCCATGGAGGATTGCTCCGAATGGAGGCAAAGCGACGAGGACGAGCGGGAGATGGTGCCACCCTTGCGACTTCTCCTTCTCGTGAAACGCCCTCCACTGCTCCTCCGTTTCTGCCAAGTCTGGGAGTCGCGGCGGAGCCTGGATCAAAAAAGAAAAGTGATGAAAGTTGTCACATTAGCATCTCTACGTCCCTCATCGCGAGCCACACTTGAACGACGACGAAGGACGCGAGAGGAAGGGGTACTCACGAGAGGGTCACGCCCGCTGCCTGCACCCGTCCTGCGTTTCGTTCCCGACAAGCTGCCCTTTCCCTTTACTGATGCTCCACTCGTGCTCGCATTCGTGCTTGCTGATGGTCCGCCTCTCGCCGAGCGCTGGGACTGGCTCGAACTCGCTGTTGCTTGACGCGTCGCGGAGGTCGCGCCGGGAGCAGAGGTCGAGGCGTAGCCGGAGAGCGGGTCGAACGACGGTCCAGCCTGTGGAGGTTGCTGGGAGGTGGAAGCCGACATATTTTTGGTGTGAAAAGTGTAGATAGAAGGGCGAGACAACGGCGGAACGAGGGCGGAACGGCGCGAGGGGTCGTCAAGGGCCAGCTGACTTGCCTGACGCTGTTAGCGGGAGTTTGAGTTCGAGGCGGGCCGGAGGGTGCTGCTCGTCCTGCTGCTGCTCCCGATGCTCTGCCGTCGGTCGTGGAAGGTGTAGCTCTGAGGTGCCTGCTCGGCGTCCAAGTCGTGCGAGTTGTGGCCAGAGGCAGACGAGCGAGCACGCGCCCCTCCCTCGCGCAAGTTTCGGGGACGCCACTCTCAAGCTTCCTCCACTTCTGCCCATTACGACCACGCGACGCGACTGCTCCAAACCCTGCAAATCATGGAAGCTGTGCTCGTAACTAGAAATCCAGGTGGTGGCGATTCAGCACCTTCGACGGCAGACCTCTGCCTCAAAGTCACTCTCGGTCAGCTCATGTCTCTGTCGCGTCGCACGCGTTTCCGCGCTCACCGCGCCAACTCTGTGCCTGCAGGTCAACAGAACAGAGGCGATGGCCTCGTCACTCAACTGTACATCTTATTTCAATCTCGTTTTGCAGCTTGGGAGAAGCACAATGGCCCGGTACTGACGGCGCAGCTTCATTTTCTTTAGGCCTGAATCCGAGTGGCCAGGAGCGAGCTCCGAGCTGGCCCTGAACAGCAAATACACCCCTGTAGACTGGTTCGTCCTCTGCAAAGTTCTAGCGATAGTCGCAGAAGCTTATCGAAGATGCGCAGGACAAACAAACTTCATGCACTGCCGGGATTCTCTCCGTTCGGTTCCGGCGAGACCAACGAGTTCGCGACTTGGACCCAAGGGCGTGAAAAGTACATGTCATCTCCGAAGGTTTGTGCCCATGCTCCGGTGCATGCGCTTGGAGCCTTCAAGCTAACCCTGCGTCCATCAGCTTCGAGAAAGCGTCGAGGATGACCTGCGGTCCTTTGCAGAGAGGAGCGATTACACTGAGGTGCGTTCTATCTTTCGGTTTTCACCTATCATGAATAATTCGCTGAATATATGCTTCCAGGGCTTCATGATCACCACGCCGATCTCGGACGCGTTCGGCGGTTTCTCCTCCGTCTTCCTCGAAGCGCTCCGCGACGAGTTCACGAAATCGACAATTTTTACCACTGCGACACTGTCGGACTCTCTCAGCTGGAAACGAAAAGACAACGACGTGAGTATTGAGCTTCTCCTCTTTCTTTTTCCTCTGGTCTAAACCTGGCTTTCCCTCGCGACGATAGCGATCCATTGCCCAACGCATCGTCAACGCCGCGCTCAGCATGCAGCACCTCGAGGAGCATTCGTCCATCCTTCTGCCGATACAGCCATCAAAGTCTTGGGAGCCTGAGACGCCGTGGGCAGCGTATCTCCGCGACGACGTGAGCACCCTGCCTGTTCAGTGCCGATCGCCCACGTTGACACCTTGCCATCCAGCTGCCGAAGCCAGCGACGTACTCCCAGGTCCTCACGACGCATCTCCAAAGTGCCAACACTGAGCTTCGGTGCGTCGAAAAACTTCACCTTTCAGCAGTCGCCTCATATTGACTATCCTCGTTCAATAGTGAGATCGACGGCCTCTCGACCATCCCTCAGCAGCTCAACTGGCGCGGCGACAACAAGATCGCACACCTTGTGGGAGCGTCGCCGCTCCTTCCTCCACACCTCTTGGAAGGAGAGAACGGACCGAAGAAGCTCAAGGCGTCGCTGTACGACTTTTCGGTGTTGCATGAGGACCTGAGACAGAAGGTACGGTTGTTTTACTCGGAACCACGTGGTCGTGTGGAAAAGTTGCTCATGCTCGTGATGGGCAGAAACCGTCAACGAGTTCGGGTGCACCGAAGGAGGACAAGCCGTTTGCTCAGTACTCGATCGTGAGAGGGTACGAGGACGAGGAGTTGCAGAAGCTCGGCGAGGTGCTCGAGGGCGCGACTGAATTGAAAGAGCCGCTGGCACGATGGTGCGTTCTCTTGTGCTTCTCTGCGAGGAACACATGATTGATCAGTAGAATGAAACTCATCTGTTGATTCTCAGGGTCGCCGAACCGGCTGGTTTCCCGATTCTCCCCTCCCTCCCTCCAATCTACCGCTCGCTCATCCCAACCGGCCGACCACTGGAGCTCGCGCTCCCGCCGCACCCCGACCCTCTCTCTCCAGCAGGTCTCTTTGGCCTCCCAGACCCTCTCTTCCCCGCGAACCTCTCTCGATCGTACTACGTTCAACCAGAATCGATCCCGCTCCTCACGACGCTCGAGACGTCGACTTCGGCGCGACACCTCCTCCTGCACCTCTCGACGAAGATCAAGGAGTTGCAGCGGGAGAGGAGCTCGGTGTTGTGGGAGTACGAGGAGGGGGAGTATGGGATCGGGAGGGAGGGAGTTGGCGAGGCGAGGGAGAGGCTCGAGACGCTCGCGGACGGGTTGGCGGCTGCTGGAGGGATGGGGCTGGACGATGAGGAAGATCTGGACGAGGACGAGAATTTCCCAGACAACGACAAGGATGATGAGGATTGGGACTGAGTGCGTACGTGGAGGAAATAGACTACTTTTCTCGTTCGAAGCAAGGGTTCGCAAGAGTGGAAGCCGAGGCGGTGCAGAGGGTTGATGTCGGCAAACGGCCGCGGAGAGGAGTGGGAAGCGCCCCCAAGCCGGCAGGACCGAGCTTTGATCTGTGCCTACATCTAACTACACTTTGCTCCTACTCTTACCTACCTTTTCTCCCTCAAACTAAACCCATACCTTCGTAGCACAACTCGCCCACGCCAGCTCGAAGCGCAACAACTTGCCAGCCCTTGACCGTCGACCCTCTTCCTCTGACGCTCCCCACCTCTCGCCAGCGACGAAATGTACAACGACGGGCTCTACGACGGCGGGTATGGCTACGGCGTGGGCGGCGAGTATGACGGCGTCGACAACTCGCTCCGCGAGGACATGCTCCTCAACGACTTGGGCGGCCCAGTCGAAGGCGGCCTCTACGACGGCTCGTTCGAGACCGCGCTCTACGACGGGGACGTCGGTCTCGATGGGGTTGGATTGGGCGGAGGTGGACTGTACGGAGGGTACGACGACGACCTTGGTCTTGGGGGCGGCTACCTCGACTCGTACGGCACGAGAGGGTTGGACCTGGCCGGCGTCGGAGGAGGGTACGGCTACGGCGGGGGAGGGCTCGGCTACGGCTCGTACGGCGCGAACGACTACCTCTGGAACGAGACCGACTTTATCGACTCGGAGCTGCCTCTCGGCACAGCCTGGGGAGGTTTCGACGATTGGTGAGCCTTGCGTCCCCTTTCCCTCGCTCGCGGCTCGGCGCTGGGTCATCCACTCTTGCGTTGCAGGAGATCGGCAGGTTGCTGACCATTCCTGGGTGGACTGGAATTCAGGAACGACTACCAGTACCAGCTCAGTGACTTGATGTACTACCAGAACCAGCTCGAGTCGGACCGCCTCCTCGACGAGTCCGAGAGGTTGAGGAGGTTTGAGGAGCGTCTTGCCTGGGAGCAGCTCGCCGATTCCGAGAGACATAGTCGTTGGGCTACCATGGACGCCCTTCAGAGGCAGAGGCTTGGACTTACGGGTGCGTTTTCGATCGTTTCCCCCTCTAATCTGCACGAGAGCTGACACGTGGTTGACAACTTTTCCACCAGGCGGATGGTGGGCCAGGAGATACGAAAACCCAAAGTGCGTCCCGCCACTCTCGTCCTTCTTGACCCTGATCTCAAAACTTTCCTCTCTTATCGCTCTTTTTCCTGACCCAACGCAGCTTGGACCTCTCCTACCTCCGAAGCGTCCCTTTGCAGCGCGGCGTCTTCTCGACCCCGTACCGCAACGTCTTCTCCCGCTACCGTGGCCTCCACTCCCGCTTCTCGCCCTACCTCTCGAGGAACGCGATCATCCCCTACCGCAGTGGCGGCGTGGGCTACCGTGGACCGGCAGTCGCGTATGGGTCGAGGCCGATTGCCGCTGGACCGTCGCTTCAGAACCAGCAGCTGAGGATGCGCTTGAGGATGGCCGAAACGCGGGGTGCGTCTGCATTTCAGATAAGACCAGCTTCAAATACGAGCTTACGAAAAAAAAGTTCATTGTTGACAGCTTCCATGGCCGGCCTCTCTGCCGCTGCTCGCGGCCAAGCGCTCGAAGACGCCCGCCGCATCCGAGCCGAGATCAACGCCGAGCTGAGGGGACGCGCCGACGTGGACCGCCAGATCCGAACCGACAACGCCATCAACGCGAGGCTCGAGTTGGTCGAGACGGAGAGGGAGCAGATTCGCGACGTCCAGGCGGCGAGGGATAGGGACAGGCTGTTGAACCGCGGTGGGTTGGTGCCGTATACTAGCGGGTACGGGGGGTACGGGGGAGGGAGGATGCTCGGTCGTCCCAGGAGCTTTGTTGGGTATTGATTGATGAGATGTGAACGGGTGGATGGACGCTTTATGTTTTCCCCCGTGTGGATAGTTTCGCGCCACGTGTACTGTTTGGTGTAGTTTCTTTCAGTGAAAAGGAGAGTTTCTTGTCATTCCCCGTTGGCAACTTGTTGCAAACAGCTTCCTCTGCAAGCTTCGATCATCACAATGGTAGTGCTTCAACGTTTTTCTTATCAACTTGCGGAGGGTCGGTGAGCGTGAGCCCCGAAGGACTTCGACGTTTCCTGGTCTCGGGCAGGCCTCACGCGCGCGCGCCGCGACGGGTCAGTCCAAAGAATTTGTTCCGATCGGAGTCTCATTCGATCCACTTGAAATTGGGCCCGACTATATTAGGACGAGCTACTTACATCGATGCTGAGCGCGCGACATGACGACCTTCCTCCTGCCAGCGAGGAGTTGGGCCGGGCGCGACGCGACGACTTCAGTGAAACCCCAAAGGCCACGCGCGCTTACAAGGTCCATTCAAAAGGTCTGTCGTGCTCTGGCTCGAAGAGAACATCGTAATCCTTTTCATCATCCATCATGACCTATCCACGTTGATGCTGCGAGCGAGTCGACGATCACCACTCCTAGCCCTCCAGCAGGGGGGGAAGGACGAGACTTGGGTGCGAAATTTTGAAGTCCAGCGTCCAAGGCCAGCAGCGCGTGCGCGCGCACGCACTCGTTGTGAAGTCTCTCTTTTTACTCTCAAAAAAGGACTCAAGACACTCCAAGAGGTCAGACGTATTAACAGTGCGATGAGCTCGAATTACGGTAACGAAGAACGAGACACGAGAGAGAGAATAAAAGGGGACGGGAGGGGGATGATGATGAATATGAGGGAGACGGGAGAGGGATAAGAGAGCCAAGACTAAGAGAGAGAGAAAACAGGGTAGGATTTTCTATTAGGGTGTAACACTAGACGCCTGATTCTTCCTTCAATCTAAAAACCCCTTTTAAGCCCTCGAGGTCGAGCGCGCCAACGTGGCACCGGCCGACGTGGCCTGGTGCGAGCCGAAGCGCTGGAGGTCGTTGGCCGAGACGTGGACGTGCTTGCCGCCGAGGCCGACCGAGCGCTGGGCGCGCTTGATGAAGCCGACACGGTTCGAGTAGAGCGACTCGTGGCGGGACTGGGTGCGCGTGATGGGGACGCCGTCCTCGCCGACGTGCTTGAGCGCCGAGGGCTGGCCCTTGCCACGAGCGGCGTTGTACTTCTGGACGAGGAAGCGCATCGAGAACTTGACGAGGTCGAGGGGAAGGAACCCTGGAGGCAGAGACGGAGAACACGTCAGCCTCGTGTCTTTGTAGAAGAGAGTGGAAAAGGAGACTCACAGATGATGTTCCAGATCCAGGTGATTCCGATGTAGCCACCAGAGACACCCTTGACCTGGGAGAAGCCCCAGTCTCCGTACGCGGCGATGATCGACGAGATAAGCTGGGCGAGGAGGAACGCGCAGAAGAGGGCGACCGAGGGACGCTCAGTGAAGAACCATCCGTGCGAACGAGTGATGAAGATCTAAGGGAAAGAACGGTGGTTAGCACAGAGGCTCGTTCGGGCGGAGCCAAAAGGGAAGGGAACGCACCAAAGCCTGCGAGATCTGAGCGACCTGGAGGTAGATGATCATGTGCAAGCCGTAGTCGTTGGCCTCGGTGATGTTCTCGACGCCGAACTTGTCAGAGAAGAAGGTGGTCTCGACGATGACAAGGTAGAAGGCGATGGTTCCAACGGCGAGGTAGACTCCGTAGGCGACGGCGTAGGCGAAAATCTCTCCAAGATCCCACGAGTCGGGGGTCATCGAGGGAAGGACACGGTCTGGATGAGGAAAAAGTCAGCGCTCGCTCTTGTGCAGAGAAAGAGGGTAGGGAAGCGCACCGAGCGAGAGGGTCATGATGGTACCGTCGTTGAGGAGAGCAATGACCAAAACCATGAAGGGAGGGAAGTCGAACTTGAAGGCAAAGGCCATGATGGCGAAACCGAGGACGATACGGATGGTGACGGCACAGGCGTAGATCGAGTAGTTGCGCATACGCTGGAAGATGATACGCGACTGACGGATGGCGTGGACGATGGTCGACAATCCGGGCTCGGTAAGGACGATATCGGCGGCACCACGGGCGGCGTCGGTGGCACCCTCGACGGCGATACCGACGTTGGCACGGGACAAGGCGGGAGCATCGTTGGCACCGTCACCGGTCATGGCGACGAGGTGACCGAGACCCTGAAGACGCTTGACAATCTCGTACTTGTGCTGCAGAGCGGAGGGAAAAAGTCAGTTCGAGCTCAAAAATCTCGTAGTGAAAGGGGAGACGAACCTCGGGGAAGACACCGGCGAATCCATCGGCGTCCAAGATCATCTCGTCGAGAGTCAAGTGCTTGCCTCCCTCGGGGAATCCTCCAGCCTTCAAGACCTTAGCGGGGTACATGTGGTCTCCAAGACCGAGACGACGACCGGTTTCCTGTAGAAAAGAGCAGAGTAAGCATCGTGATTTGCGAAAAAGGTGGAGGAGAAAACAAACTTTAGCGATAGCGAGCTGGTCACCAGTAACCATCTTGACCTTGACACCGAGAGCCTGGGCGTCGTCGATGGTCTGCTTGGTGTCGTCACGGGGAGGGTCGTAGATGGCGAGAAGACCGATGAGCTCGAAACCGTTTCCGGGCTCCTCCTTGTTGCCGGAGGGAACGTCCTCGAAGGCGACGGCGAGGGCACGGAGACCACGGGCGGCGAACTCCTCGACGTCCTTCTCGAGCTGGTCCTCGATCTCGGGGGTCTTGTTGCGGGTGCAGAGCTCGATGATGATACCAGTCATTCCCTTGGTGACACGCTTCATGTGGCCAGTCGCATCCTCGGTGTAGGTGATCTCGGTACGCTTGTCGACGGGGTTGAAGGGCTTGAAGTCGAGGAGCTTGATACCCTCACGAGCGAGCTCAGGCTTGGGGATAGCAGAAACAACGCAACTGGAGAGGAAGGAAAGTCAGAAATCTAGTTTTAAGCCAAGCGAAAGGGAAGGAAGGCTCACGTGTCGATGGCATCCTGGTTCTCGGTACGGGAAGCGTAGGCGGCGTAGAGGAGGACCTGCTCAGCATCGTGGGGGCCGTACGTCTTGAGGGTGGTGCGGTCGATGGTGAGCTTGTTGGTGGTGAGCTGGAAAAGAAAGAACAGCGGTCAGCGTTAACGCGCGAGAGGGGGCTGGACGCGCGAGAAAAGCAATCGCAAACTCACGGTACCGGTCTTGTCGGAGCAGAGGATGGTGACACCAGCGAGCTCCTCAATGGCGGTGATACGGGTGACGATGGCCTTGTACTTGGCGAGCTGCTGGGCTCCGACGGCGAGAGTGACGGAGAGGACAGTGGGCATGGCGATGGGGATACCTCCAATGAGCAAGACGAGGATGTTGTTGAGACCACGGCGGTACGAGAAACGGAAGTCGGCGTAGAGGATGAGGATCTCGAGGAGGACGAAGATTCCGATCGAGACAAGACAGAAGAGTCCGATCTGGGCGAGGACCTTCTGCAAGTGACCGGTCGAGTCGTCGTCGGCGCCGACGAGGGTGGCGGCACGTCCGAAGAAGGTGTTGGCACCGGTGGCGATAACGACACCCTCGGCCTCTCCCTGCTTGCAGATGGAGGACGAGAAGCACTGGTCGCCGAGGTGCTTGGCCTGGGGAAGGGACTCTCCGGTGAGACCGGCCTGGTCGATCGAGACGTTGATGGCGTCGTAGAGACGGCAGTCGGCGGGAACGATATCTCCAATCTTGAACGCGATGACATCTCCGGGGACAAGGTCTGCCGAGTCGATCTCGGACCACTTGCCGTCACGGCGGCACTTGGCCTTGGGGGCGAGCGACTCCATGAGGGCCTTGACGGCGTTACCGGCGGAGCGCTCCTCGTAGAAACCGATACCGGAGTTGATGAAGAGGAGGAGGACGATACCGACGAAGTCCTGCCAGTCTGGGGGCTGGCCCTCTCCGTTGGACAAGGCGATGGCGACAAGGGCGGCACCCTCCATGACCCACGAAAGGGGGTTCCACATGAAGCTAAAGTGGGGCGAGGGAAAAAAAGTCGTCAGTTGCGCTGTGTCTCAGGAATGGCGCGCGAAAAATCGCAAGCGGCAGTAGGAAGTCGCAGGAATGAAGAATGATGCAAAAAAAAAAGAAACTCACGAGAGGAACTGGAGGAAGGCGGAGGTCTCCTTGTGCTCGAGCTTGTTGGGACCGAAGATCTCGCGACGGCGGGTAGCCTCAGCGTCGGTGAGACCCTCCTCCTTGCACCTGGACACGATGGAAGGGAGATGGTCAGTGTCATGATTTGCGAGATAGTGCCAATTTGGAGAGTGATGACACGCGATGGAGGCAAGCGCGAGCGGGGCGGGAGGCGCGAAGTTGGGTTGGGCGGGCGCGGAAGCGAGCCAATCGGAGCGCGCGATGCGCCTCCGCCGCAGCGGCCAAACACACAAGACCGAAATGGAAGAGGAGGCGTTGGGAAAAACTTACTGGAGCAGAGTCCAGACGTCCTCGAGCTCGACCTGCTCGAGGTCGACCTTGTCCTTGTCGTAGAGGTCCTCGGCCTTGAGCTCGATGGTGCTCATGTCGACGAGGGCATGCTTGGGCGCCTCCTTCTCCTCGAACGTCTTGTCGAAGCGTCCCGGGTCCTTCTTCTCGACGGCCGTGTTGTCCGTCGTCTTCTTGTCCGACGACTCGGACGCAATGTCCTCGACTGGCGCAGACGAGGAAGGAGCCGACATGGTTGCGGGAACGGCGAGAGCTACGGCGGAGATTGTCCAGAGTTAGACCAGCACAGGAATGCGACGGCGGGAGGGCGGAGCGACGGAGGGAGGGAGGAGGAGGAGGAAGGGCGGCGGAGGAGGAGGGGAGGTGGAAGGTGGAAGGTGAAGGAGGAGGAGGAGGAGGAAGGGAACGGGAGGAAGCGAACTCACCGAGAACTGTCGACGGTGCGAGGAGAGAGCCCAAGCTGCCCGCTGCCGATGTGAGGGACAAAACACTCGATTTAATTTCCCGCGCGCCCCCCTCTCTCCCCTCCGAGACATAACCGCACTAAGTCACCCGTTAGTTAACATGGTAACGCCCAAGCGCGGGTTTCTGCCCTCGCTCTCCTCCGCCGACGAGTCCGCTCCAGCCCCCCCCCCCCCTCCCCCCAAATTCCCTCATCCTGCACCACGTCGCCCCCTGTCCTGCTCTCCTCTGGCTCGGTCTCTTCGTAAGCCAGCTCACAAGAGCTGACGTGGTGGAATAGCTTGCTTTCCTTTTTTGCCACAATCAGAACTACAGTAGGTGGCCATATGCAGGCTTGACGTTCCGCAAATCAGCACTAGCAACCCAGACGAACTCGGGAGGGGCGAGCCAGGCAAGCAGGGGGAGGGCCACATCCTCACCGCGCTCCCAATCGCGGCCTGCGTCCAAGGCTCTTGGAAATCGACCATTCGTCCCTTCTAGCCTCCTCTAGACCCTCTCAACTGATACGCGTCTTGGCCCCCTTCCTTCCCATCTTCTCTCCGTGGGGACACCCCGTAGGCAAGGTCACCAGAAAAAAAAATATAAACAAAGCCCTCCGCGTTGGTTTCAGTGACGTGGCCCCTCCATCTTCTCTCGTTCCCACCTTGTTGACAAGACCGACTCTTCCGTCACTTGCTCCTTCCCAACACCGGCACCTCTCGCTAGTTCGCTGTGAGATCCCGACCACCCGGTCTCGCACCACACCACACCGCACACACGCAACCTCGGGCTTCCGCGATGCTGCTCCTTCGGTCTCGTCCCAAAGGCTCTCAATTGATTTGTTTATTTCTCGGTCTTTTTGTTTTTTTTGCAGACTGCAGCTCGGTGCTCCGTGTAAACTCCTTGTTGCCGTCGGTGTCGCTCAGCGCTCAGTCGCCTCAGCCTCAAACACCGAACCGAAGCGAGGAGCGGCCGGCGGCGTGCAAAACCTCATCCATCGCGCGAAACCCGCCTTGGGTGGTCGTCCACCCGCGGCCGCCCCCCGACCAGCGTCTTTATTTTAATTCGGGCCTCTCCGTCATATCGCCCGCCCGCGTGTGGCCCTTGCCGCCCAAGTTAAGACCAACCAGGAGCGTGCCGAACCACGGCGCAAACCACACCCCTGTTTGGCCGCCCGGACTGCAGACGCAGACCGACGAAAAAAAATAAGGAGACGTGTTCTCTCCTTTGTGTCAATCCCCTCAACGCTAGACCTCATCTCCAGCACCTCCGGGGGCAGTGCAAAGTCTCCCTCCCCTCCTTCCATCCCCATGCAATGCACGTCCTCTGTGCAAAGCCCTCACCCGTAGGTCTCAGGTCGTGTGAGCTTGCCCCCACCCTTCTTTTTTTTTTGTGTGTCTCGCGCTCAGGGGAGAGGGATGCCGAACCCGCTCGTGCCGACGCCCGTCCCGTCGCCTCCTGCCGCCGCGATTACTCTATCCGCCTTCAGGCTCACTTATCTCCGCCCGCCGAGCGCTCGACTCGCCGACGACGGGGGCGTATCACACCATCCTGCTGACATCCTTTTCACTCCTTTCGAGTTCCCCCCTCCTTCTTGTGCACGTCCTCATCTTCCCATCACCATCTTGACTACCTCCCGCAAAACACGCGCGGCCGCAGGGACTCGACCACCTTCTAGCCAGCGCCCAAATGCCTCAACAAAATCGAGGACACCATTTCTCCGACGATCTCCAGCGACAATTTTTTTTTTCTCTCGTCCTTCCTCACTAGCCTCACCTCCCACTTCCTTGCCTCATGCCGAATCCAGTCCTGCACGACACCCAACTTGGCCAGCCAACTCCGTCACCTCATTTCCTACCCCGCGCCCGCGCCCGCGCTCAGGTTCCTGTTTCTCCATCCTCGAACGAGCGGAGAAAAAAAATAAAAAAAACAACGCCGAGTTTGGGGACAGCTCTGTGACGAGCTTTTTCTTGGGTGAGTTCTCGTTTCTTGAGAGGCCCAGGTCTGAGCGGGCGAGCGCGGGCAGGAACTCGGGACACGAGGATCCAGGCAAGGGGGAGGAGGGAGACCAATTCAAATCAAGTGGTATACGTTTCAAGTGGGTGCAGCTTCGTGCGACGAGAAGGAGGGGGGAAGGAACGATAAAAGCAGTTATAACAAGGGGGTCTGAAAGAGGCTCGTAAAGCAAAAGGTATGTACTGAGGCAGGAGTCGATGGCGCTCAGAGGACGGCTTTCGGCATCTTGCGCGAGGCCTGCAGAGGTGCGATAAGGGTTCAGCTTTGTGGGTAGGAGGAGGTGAAGGAGAGGGAAGCTCACCTGACGAACTCCGAGATCTCCGAGAACTGTGTGGAATGCAGAGCGTTGGTCAGTAAGCATGAGGGGTGAGACGAGAACGAGCCGAGAGCGAACCTTCTTCGGCACCTCCGAGCTGTCGTGAAGAGCTTGGTCAGCCAGGTAGCAAGGAGAGCAACACCAGAAGATAATGCTTACGATGGCATCAAACTTGAACGTCCTGTGGTGACCCTCGATGATGCTGCCCACTGAGAACCCGCGCGAGACGTTAGTCTGCGTCGGTTCGGTCGTAAGTCACGTGAGAGGAGAAAAAGACGCACTGCCAGTCTGAGTGATACCACGTCCTCCCTTTGGGTGCGAAAAAGTCAGAAACCCCTTGCAATGAAAGGAAGGAGGGGAGCATACAAAGATCATGACAGCCTCTCGCGAGACCTCTCCAGCGACCTTGGTGCAGTACATCTTGAGGAACGCGATGTGGCCTGCGACGTGCTCGCTCTGCTGGGCGTCTGGAAAGAAAGGGTGTCAGCAACTCAAGAGAAAAATCTCAAGCGGACTTCTGAACGCTCACAATTCATGTGACACAACTGGTGGGCTGCGTTTTCAAACAACGTGTCAGCTTCGTGTCACGCCCGATCGCCCAAGAATGAGGGGGGTCGTGACTTACTGACATTCTCCAACAGACTCTGAGCAGCCTCAACCTTGACGAACATGTCGGCGAACTTGGCGCGGATCGTCGCCTGCTCGATGAGGGGCTTGCCGAAGACCTTGCGCTGGTGCGCCCACTTGAAGCACTCCTCGACGACGCTGGTCAACGAATCCATCAGACTTTGTCTCCATTCAAATGTTTGGACCAGATAAAGTGGGCATACAGACGAGTTCCGCTGACCTGTTTTGTGGGAGAAATCTTCAGTAAGTGACCGCGCGACGGAGGGGAAAATACGGCATGACGGGCCAAGAAGAAGTGAAGGAGAGAAAGGTCTAGGTAAAACGAAAGGGTACGTACGCTGCCGCAACACATCACCCACCTTTCGTGGTTGAAATTAGAGAGGATGACTTGAAGACCGCGACCCTCCTTGCCCAACAGGTTCTCCACGGGGACCTTGACGTTGTCGAAGGTGATGTAAGCCGTGCCAGCAGTGGGAGAATACTGTGGATAAAGAAGAGTAAATAAAGGAATAGCAGCGAGCTGGACTCGTGGACGAACAGAGGTCTTGATCGACCTGGAAGGAGCAAACGCCGTCAGCAGGCGCGGGGTGCGTGGCAGGAACGCTCAAGCACTCACTTTGTCTCAACACCCTCGCCGCGCTCGACGAGAAGCATGGAAAGACCGTTTCCAGTGTTGACACCGGTGCTGAAGTAGTCCGAGAACGTTCCGCTGGAGATAGGGAAGGCGAAGTCAGCAATGACCACGTGGCCTCGTTGAGATGAGATGACGAACTTGGTGATCCACTGCGAACTCAGCATGTCAGCACACAGCCTAAAAGTAGATGACAAGTTTATCCGTAAGCTTGAAACGTACCTTCTTGGTGCCGTTGACGATGTAGTGCTTGCCGTCGGGCGTTTTCTTCGCAGTGCACCTCAGCCCAGCGACATCACTCCCAGCGAACGCCTATTCACGGAGTCCGTCAGGCACTGCCGAAGAAAATCATTCAAAACATAGACAAACCTCCGAAATAGCAAGCGAGATGTATTTCCTGCCCTCGAGCACCTCGGGAAGGATCTTGGCCTTGAGCGCCTCGGACCCAAAGTTCATCACGGGGGGCAACTGCGCTCAATCGAAAAAATTAAATCGGACTTGATTTAAATATGGAGTGCGAAACTGAACTTACCCCGATGACCATACCGCCTGAAACGCGCGAAGCGACGAGAGGCGCGAAGAAGCGAAGGTAGCGAGGAAACGAGCGAAGCGATCAGCACCTTCGCAGCACGGCCAAGCTGAGGGAAGGAGAGTAGAGAGCGGATACAAAAACTCACCCTGGAGACCATCAGCGAAACCACGGGTAGCGCACTTGACGAGCTCCTGCGTGATGATAAGCCTGTAACCACGTCCAAGGCCTGTCAGCTTTCGCTTCGCTTGGAAGCGGGAGGAGACCGGAGACTTACTCGTGGAAGTAGTCAAACTCCTCTCCCTTGACTCCTCCGGGAAGCGTCAAGCCGTGAAGAAGCTTGTTGGGTCCCATGCGCATGTGGCTGAGACCAAGGCGAATTAGGGCCACGTCGTCTTCGCAAGCGGACGAGAAAAGGAACGAACTTGATCTTGTTCTCGCCCATCTGCTTGACGAGGTCGACCGATGGACGCTCACCAGTCTTCTCCTGTTTGCGTTTCGAAGATGATTACTACTTTGCGAGAAAAGGCAACCAGAGACGACGACGAACGCAGTGGGTGGCCTCAGACTTGACATACTCGTCGACACTAACAGATCGCATCGTCAGCCCTTGCTTTCACTCATTGATCCTATGTAAAGCTTGTGCTCACAACTCCCTCATGAACTTCTGCAGGTTCCTGTGCGACTCTTTGTAGTACGGCGACTTGAAGCCCTCCGTGAGCCAGGTCGGTTCGGCGAAAGGGACGGAGGAGAGGACGCCTGGCGTAGGGAGGATGTATTTGGGCTTCTCCTCGATCGTGCCGATGATGTAGCGGCCATATTTCTGAGATTTGTGATGAAGATCAGGGCATGCCGAGGCTGGTCAAGATGATGGAGCTGCTTACGACGAGCACGTCGGCGCGGTGCATGCCAAAGAAAGCTTCCGTGGCATCCTTTCCGGCGACCTGAAGAAGATATGGTAAGCCAGCGATCCCTCTCGAATGATCAAAAGAGAAGCGCCGACAAGGTGATCGAGCAAGACTGTCAACATCGCCGAGCCGTTAGCGGCGTGTTGACGCGCGAGGGTGCCGAAGCAAAGAGAACGAAAGACGGTTACGCACCAGCAGCTCCACCAGGGTGCATATCGACAAACTTGGACAGGCTGTCGAAGAGCTCAGAGGGTTAGCCGGAACATTCATCGACGTGTGCTGCCAGGAATCCGCGACGCCTGTACAACGGCCAATCCATCGCGCATCGTCAGCTGCTTGTCCCTCGAGCCTCGAACAAGATGAGCTCAACTGACACTCATAGACGGCCGTATCGATGATGCACCAGACGTCGCCCTCCTTGTTGTGCTACAACGCGCGTGAAAGGTCAGATCAAGCAGCGTGGAGCATGCGACGGACATCACTCTAATGGACGCACTTTTGCGACCTCATCGCGGGTGAACGTCTTGAGGTTCTTGCTCTTGGCCGTGCCAGGCACGTTGAGGTACGTCGTCTTGCTCTGAGGGAGGCTCATCGTCGACGGGTTGTGGGGTATTGCTCAGCGAGAAATCTGTGGCGCAAGGTGGTGTCTGCTTCGAAAGATACGAAAGTCGGGTGTTGGCTTGGGTGGTGGCAGAAAAGTCGTGCAAGTTTTGAAGTGTTTGTTTTTCGGTGCGAGAAGGGTGGAGGAGGAGGCAGAGGGAGCGCGCCAACCACACGCTTCGCATTCAAACGCTTGCCCCCCGGCCTCCACAGAAGCCGGTCCATCGCTCCGCGTGACACTCGCAGCCACGTCGACGCGTCCATCGACTGTTCCGCCATTCCTGATAAAGTGTTGCTTCTACCGGAGTGATCTTCTAGATCGTATGTCTGAATCAGGTTCGGAATGTCGGCGGCCGACACGCCCGACGCAAGGTCACCTACCCCGCGTTTGGCTCGCTGCTCGCTGGCCCAAGGACCTCGCTACTTCGCTGCTCGGACAGCTCCAACCAGCGACACGTCTGCTTATGTCAGCATTCGGAGAGGCACCCTCCAATGCTTACTCGGATTCCATCTCCGAGACTTTGCTGTGACCCTTGAAACTCGCCAGCGCTCCTCTGTCTCTTCCTTTTCCATTTCTCGCCAACCACACCACGTCAGCGCAGTCGCCGATCGTTTTTTTGCGCACACCCATCTGGCCTCACCCATCCCCGCCCGCTCGCACCCATCCCGACTCAAGAAACTTTCAGATAATTCCACTATGGGCGTCCTCGGTACTCTCTTCAGCCAGATTCACGCCAAATTCACGGCACCTCAGCACCTCGACACTCCGCTCAACGGCAAGATCTTTGTCGTCACGGGTGGCCTGACTGGTCCGTCGTGACCGCCTGCATCGTTTAAACTTCACCTTGTGCTTACCTTTTTCTATGTTGCTCCCACCCAGGGATCGGCTACCACACCTCCCTCAACCTCGCTCTCCGAGGCGCGACCGTCTACGCAGGCGTCCGCTCCGTCTCGCGAGGACAAGGCATCGTCGCGGCCATGCCCCTCCCCGCCGGCGGACAGGGCAAAGTCGTGCCTTTCGAATGCGACTTCTCCACTTTCAAGTCGGCTGCAGACGCTGCACAGCGAGTCAAGGCGGCTACAGGGAGGATCGACGGGCTCGTCAACAACGCGGGTCGGTTGGCCAACTACGGACCGTACGAGTTGGGCGAGAACGGTGTGGAGCTGTTGGTCGCTGTCAAGTGAGTCTAAAAATTCTACGCGTGACCATCTTTATCTTCAAGGCTTACCATTGTTCCCACACAGCCACTTCGGTCTCGTCATCTTCACCAAGGCTGTTCTCCCTCTCCTCGAAGCCACGTCAAAGCTTCCAGGCTCCGATGTCCGAATCGTAAACGTCGCCGTGAGTCCTCCTCTATCTGCTCTACAGAACTCTACCCTCGTTCAAGGACTTATCCCTCCTTTCACCCTCGTCACGTTACCCAGTCCAACGCGGCCATGTTCTCTCCCAACTGGCAGATCGGCACCGCCTGGGACACCTTCAACAGCACCCTCGCCCCCAACGAGTCGAAAGTCAACGATTCAAACATTCAGATGCTGCGCTACGGCGTTTCCAAGATGTTCCCTATTGGGTGGACCATGAGCCTTCAGGAAAAGCTCGTCAAGGAGCAGAGCAACATCATCACCGTGTCTTTGCACCCAGGAGGAGTTGCCACCGGTATGTTCCTTTCACAGAGCTTCTTTAAATTTGATAGTTATGGCTCACCCACCTCGTTCCCACCTTCCTACTAGACAACAACCATTTCGCCAAGATCCCCATCGTCGGCCTCATGTTCCTCACCCCCTCCCAAGGCGCCCTCACCTCCCTCTTCGCCCTCACCTCGCCCACCATCCGAGCGAAAGAAGCTCAGTACAAAGGAAAGTACCTTCACCCCTACGGAAAGATCACAACGCCGGAGGTGAAGACGATTGCCGACCCGGCGACGAGACAGAAGTTGTGGGACATGACGGAGGAGGTCATTGCTGCTGGCGGCCTCAAGAAGCCATAGATGTATCACATCATAGAGTCACATCGACCGCAATGCAGCATAATAGCTATTGTAGAGCTGCCAGAACTTGCCCTTCATCGCCGAAGTGAGGGTGACGTGGCGCGTAGGTAAGCATGACGCCAGTCTGGCCCGTGTCCTGAATGGGACGTTGGATTTCCAAGCAATCGGTAGCCCTCTCTCTGACTTGTCCACTTGATCTGAGCTCGGTGATGAGAATCCTTGAACAAAGCTCCCCCCCGCTCTGGCCACTCTCCACGACGTGCCCCGATGAAAGGTCACATCCAAACACAAGTTTTTCAGTCCATCCCCTAGCCCATCCAGGGACCACCGGGCAGCATTACATTCCTCCAATCACCTTCCGCCTCCGCTCCGCCTCTCGTACTGGTGCGCGTCGGTTCGTTTAGTACCCAGCAGCTCCCGGTGCGGTCTCGCCCTCGCCTGTGATCCAAATCATTGTCAGCTCCCCATTCACACCCACGATCGCCACAAAAGCGGAAAGAGGAGGAGAGAGAGGAACGCACGCTTCAACGCCAACAGAATCTCCTTGAACCTGCCCAAGTCCTGCTTGCTCTTCGTGTTGGTCTTTGACCTCGAATCCTGCAGCTCGACCAGCGTGCAGATCCTCTCCCACGTAGTGCCCTTTGCCAACGCCTCGGTTCTCTCAGCATCGAACGCTGCCTCCTCCTCCCTGTCGTGCGCGCGTACGCGACTCAGTCAGCGACCTGCTCCCACCGTTCCTCCGAAGCTGAAAGGGGGAAGAGGGAACAATACGCACTTGTTCTTGGCGATACTCTTCTCCTTCTTGGCGTTGTACTCCTTGTAGAAGTTGTCGATGGCGTTCTGTGCCTTGACGATGGTTTCCTCCTTCTTCTTGGCCGCCTCCTCCTCTCGCTTCGCGATCTCCTCAGCCTGCTTCACCTTCCACGACCTGTTTTATCGAGTCGAGAGCTGTCAGCAAGCATTCCTCACCTTCCCACTCCGCCTCCTGCCCTGCAAAGCAGACGCGGCGGCCCAAGCTGGGACCGTCGCGTCAACAGGAGAGGACCCAAACGACTCACTTGATGAACTCTGATTCCTCCTCCACTGGTGCCGGTGTGCTGAACACGGAAGTAGGCTGCTGGTATGCTGGTGCCGAGAATCCGTTGGTGTGCTGGAACCGAACAACAGGACGTCGTGTCTGTCGTCAGCACCACATTCCACCCACTGGCAGGTCCCTTCCATCAACCCAAACACAGATACGCACCTGCACGGGGACCTCAGGTGCACTCTCCTCGACGGCAGGGTACTGCTCCTCGAACGCCGAGAACTCGTTGTCGTTGGTGATGGAGACCTGAGGCGCGGGCGCGGTGAACGACGTGGAGTGGGACGGGGCAGCGGGCGCGCCGGGGGTGGGCACGGGCGAGGCGAAGCTGTCGAGGAGGCCGTCGTCGCCGGCAGCGTCGAGGTCCGGGAACGCACTCGCCGACTGCTCAAAGTCGTGCTCGAACGAGCTGCCCGTCCCGCTCGCGAAGTCGCCCCCCAGTCCGGCCGCCTGCTCGCGCGCGAGGAAATCGTCCTCCGGGGCCTGCGTCTCTCCTGGCGAGAAGAAGTCGTCCATTGTTTTTGGTGGTAAAAGTGAAAGAAGAAGTATGAACGGGGGAGGGAAGGAGGCGGACCGCCAGTCGGAGCGCGCGATGGCACCAAGTCCCAGCTTGGGCGAAGCTCGGTGTCGAAAGCCGCGGACTTCGTGGACTGACAATCAATACACCTCGCTGTGCCGATGGACCACTCCCTCTCCTAGAGGCCCCTAACTGCAGTCCAAAACTTACACCGCTTAACCTCGTCCAGGCAGCTTTGCGCCACGTCATCCTTCTGCCCACTCTACATACAGAGCCGAGCTGGCACTCACTTTTGGAACGGACACTGGCTCCCTACAAGTCGTAAGAGCTCATTTGATCTTTGGATGTAGCGAATGCTGAAAGTAATTCTGCACGGCATGAAGCGAGCGTCCCTCGGTCGCGCGTTCCTCCTCGCCCAGCTCATCTCGTCGATCATCGCCGCGTACGGAGACTGGGGCTTCTCCCAGGTCAAGGGCGTCTCTGGTGGCTACATCGGAATCACCTGGATCTGGAACATCATCTGTGCGTCTCCTTTTCCACTCTCTCCTACAAAGACACGAGGCTGACGTGTTCTCCGTTTCTGCCTCCAGGGTTCCTTCCCCTCGACCTCGTCAAGTTCTCGATGCGCTTCCTCGTCCAGAAGTACAATGCCGCTCGTGGCAAGGGCCAGCCCTCGGCGCTCAAGCACGTCGGCGAGGACGGCGTCCCCATCACCCGCACCCAGTCCCGCACCCCTGCTTGGGGGGCTAGGAGGGGTGGTCGTCAACTCGCTTGCAGCCTCGATGTAAATAGCTCATCAGGACAACAAGAAGACGTTTTTTTGAGCCAGAGCACGATTGAAACAACTTTTGAATCGACCACGCAAGCGCGCTGGCCTCGAAGTCGTCGGGGCTGACGTGTTCTATGGAGAAGGGGTACTCCAAAAGACGGATCAACCAAACAATCCGAACACAACTCGCTCAGTTTGACAATTAGAATCAAAGTACGGTCATTACAAAACTAGTGAAGCCAAACAACGCCGGTAGGTCTTCCTCCTCTCCTCTCGCAAAGCATTTCTCCCATCCGTCAAAAAACCAGCGACCCAAATCATCGCCACCTCTTCACCAGATGAAGCGACGGACGAGCTCAGCCTTCAGAGCTTCGTACTGTCTCTGGATCTAACCAGCACATATCCACGATTTAGCAAGCATTGTTTCGCGTGCACTGGGAGGAGGTAGAGACGGAAACGAACCTCGACGGCGATTTTACGGTGAACAAACATCCTCTGCTCCGCATTCTCTTCTCCCAGCCCGTCTTCGTGAAGGACTTCGTATTTTTCGATTCCATCGGCCCTGGCGACATCCTCGGGGATGAGGTGAGGCACGTCCTGCTCGTCGTTCGGGTTGTGAGAGGGAAGGAGGAGTCGAGACGCGAGAAAGCGGTTAGCGGCACTACTCTACCTCCTCAAGCAGGAATAGAGAGCCAAAGTCTAGGAGGTGGACAGGAAGAGAGAGTACAAGAGCAAACACACCACGTAGATCCGGTTGAGCTCGCGGTCCTTAGTCACCGCCCCCACGTAGCTTTCGCGTTGAAGGTCGCGAATGAAGTAGTAGTTGCTGGGAGTCCCGTTCACAACATCGTAGTTGACTCCCCTGCTCTCCGTTTCCTGCGAGCGGCACAGGCGGTGAGATCCTGACGGCGAGACTCAGAGCTACCGGGACGAAAGGAAGGGAACGCACGGGCTGAGGAGCTGCTGGCGTGTCATTGGTGCTGCTAGTGAGATCGGTGGCCGGGGGCTCAGTCTGACTTCCGGTACGACTGGCAGGAACGCTCGCAGGAGGCGTCAAGATGCGGGTCCTGGCGAGCTATCATCAGAAACGGTTGCGCGTCAGCTCGGATCAGGGTCGACCGAAAACGGATCGAAAACACGCACGACTTGAGCCACATTCCTCCTGACGTACAGCCTCACACGACTCTCTTCTCCGTCACCTTCACCTTCGTAGAGGATTTCGTAGTTCTCGAACCCTTCGACCTGGGCAACTTCCTCAGGCACGAGGTGGGACTCATCCTGCGGTCGAATGGGTCGCACACGGCAAGACGAGATGTTGTCAGTAAAGAATGCAGTTGACGGTGTAACTAGGGATCAGAGTGGTGTGCGAAAAGAAAGGTGGCGGAAAAGGGTAGACTGGAAACAGAACGCACCACCCAGACCCTGAGCACGTCGATGCCATGCTCGGGCTTGCGAGTGAAGACGAGGTTGTCGAACTCGTCGCCGATACGACCGCGGCAGAAGAAGTAGTAGCTTCTCCCAGTCTTGAAGAGCTTGATCTGCGCCTCAATGTCGCCCTGTGGAACCCACGAACGCGCGTGAGAAGCTTGGCGTCTCGAGAAGGCAGGGAGGAGGGGGACGAGACGAACGTCGTGGCGGTTGGACGGGACTCGGAGCTGCTGGTCGGACGGAACTGGAAGCTGTTGCGATTTGGCGGACAAAGAATCATAAAAAGGATATCAGGACGAAGAAATGCCAGGACGGGAGCGAGAGTTGCTCACCGTGTTGGGCGAGGGGGTCGTCCTGCCCGGGCCAGGCTGACGCTCAGGAGCACCGGTCGCCTCCTGCTTGCCCTTCCCCTTGTCGTCGCTCCCTCCAGACAATCCATCGACTTGATCCGCAGCTTCATCGTCGGCATCAGGCTCGATGATCTCGGGCGGGTTCGCCGTCCCGCTAGGCTGAGGCGCAGGCGCGGAAGAAGGAGCAGCAGCGAGAGCGTCGTCGCTGCCCTTGCCCTTGCCTCCTCCAGCAGCGTCTCCTCCAGCGTCGGGGCCGATGCTCTCGGGTGGGTTCGTGGGCTGCTGTGAATCGCGAGGTCGTACGAGACGAGGAGGGACGACCGACGAAGTGAGCGCGCCGAGCACGGAGCGAGATGGGACGAGCGCGAACGAGGACGCACCTCCTTCATCACGCTGACTTCTCGCCCTATTTCGATGGTCGTTTGGTGTAGAGTTTTCTGAAGTGACGTGCAAAGTGAATGCAAACGAGTGTGGGTGGTGAAAAGCGAAGGGAGGGCAGCACACGCCGGGCCTTCGCTGAAGTCTGTCGTCCGCGGCGATTCCTTGTACTCTGATGTCCCTCGAAGAACGGTCGCTCTGATTCGCGCTGTTCCTCGCCATTCTCACTGTAGCTAGAGCAGAGGTCTTCCAGCGCCGTTTCTAGCACTGTTTCACGAAGGCGCACAAAGAACGCGCAGAGTTGGCTACGTGAGTACGCGCCACGTGTCGCGTCATGACGAGGTCCTGGCTAGAAAAGTAGAGCTTAAAATTACGTCGGGCATATATGGACATACACTCTCCTCGCTTCTGACTATCGACCGCGATGTCAGCGCCTCCCAACTTGATTCTTCAGCCCTAAGACCAAACTCACTCCGCAACTCCACCCACAGACCTCCACCAACTAGTACTTGTAGCGCGTCGAATAATCCTTCGGGCTGACGACCAAACCTCGTCCTTTACTCGCACCTCGGTACACCGTCTCAATGATATCGATCAACTAGGAAAGCCCCACAGGAAGGTCAGTCTAGCGTTCTCCGCGCGCGGCCACCCTTCGCACTCGTATGTAACGCAACTGACCTCTTGTTTGTCGTCGATTGCCCAGTTGATTTTGTTGTTGTTACTGGAGGAGGTCATGTGTAAGGTCAGTGCCGTGTCAACCACGTAGCCCCAGGTACGAAAGAAAATGGAACGGACCCAGTGCCAAGATCAATCATGATGTGCTATTGCGAAGCGGGGACAAAGGTGAGAGCGTCAGCATCAACAAGAAGGAAAGGATGGAGGACGGACCTTGTTTCGGTAGAAGAACCTGTTCCAATGTGAGGTGTCAGGAGTTGCACAACAATTCAGAGAGACGATGGGTGAGCGCTGGAAGCGCCAGTGGGGCCGGAAAGGGGCAATAGACAGAGCGAGGGAGGATGAAAGGGAATAAGGTAAGAGCTCACATGGTCGTGCAAGGGTCGTAGAGCTCGTACATCTGAATGACGCCACGTCAACAATCAGCTCCCCTCCAGTCTCGAAACTCCTCAGCACGACAAGTCAGCTTCGGTAAACGCACCTTGGTGAAGTCTGGCACTTTTGTGATATCGACCGTGTCTGCAGACCAACAGATGGTCAGCTCTGACAGTTTGCGTTCAGCGTATAAGCTGAAGCGTTCGGATGTTGGGAGATCGGTGCCCCGCCTCGCCGGAAGAAGGGACGTGATGGGACATGTAGAGACTCACAGATGATAGCAAAGTTCTTAACCTTCTCACTCACACCCAGCAGCGTCTCGTCGTGAGCCATGCATGCCGGTTCCTGACCCACCGACACCAAACCAAGTCAGCATCAACAGCATCCTTCGCCACTCCTCGCTCGCTGTCCGCCGAGAGTGAGAAGGTTGAGACGCACGTAATCGTGACCAAAACGGATGATGACCACCCTGTTGTCTTCGGCGAGGATGGCTTGGTCGACGTGCCATCCGGATTCGAGGCGGGGGAGAAAGTACGACCTGCGTTCGTGCGCAAAGTGATCAGCCAACGTGAGGAGTTTCAAGAGTGTTAGGCCGTGGTATAGCACTTACATCTTGAGGTGTTTGGAAGTAGAAAGGGAGGAAGCAGAAGCGTCGAGATGACGGCCCAAAGTCAAGCGAGGCGGAGCGACTTCGAGCCGGCGCAAGCTTCGGCGAGCTTCCCCTCTTGCCACTCTCTAGTCACGTTACTTGCAGCTCGCCTCCATCAAGATGCACGTCCATTCAATCCATACATACTCGAATCTGAACACAAGCTCACAATCCGCACCAACAGGCAAACGACAGACACGTCCAACCTCTTTCAGTCGGACGCTCAACACGCTTTGTTCGTGCCCCCTCATCCTCCTTCCCATTCTTCCAGGCACCTTCTAACCCTCCAAACACACCTCACAGAGCGGCCTACCGATCCCAAAAGTCACTGTTGCACGCCAAAACCGGTGACCCGATCCAGCTGAGCTCAAAGCCCTTGCGCGTCGTCGTGACCAACCCGCTCGGAGAGGGCGGCAGAGAAGCGGAAGCGTGGATCGCGGAAAGTGGGTTCATTGTGAGGAGAGTTGGGTTGGCGGTGAGTGTCTTTCTGCATGGTTGGGAGCTGAGTGAGGTGCTGCAGAGGTGCGGTCGGTGCTCGGGTGCTCGGAGGTCTGTGAACTGGTAGAGCCTGTTTTGAAGGTGTGAGACGCGTTTGACGCGTGATGAACGCGTTATGCGTACCAAAACTACTCAGATCGTAGCTGCGAAGCGTCTGGAACCATCACCAGCTTCTCTTGAGCGAGAACGCGAAGCTGACGAACCTCCACAATCTCCGAACGACACGCAGACCGGAACAACAAAGCAAATCTATCGAGGGCACACCGGACCTGTCACTTGCCTTGGATTCTACACTCTCCCCTCGTCCTCCCAAAAAAGAGAGTTGCTCCTCTCCGGCTCGTGGGACAAGTCGCTTCGGGTCTGGGACACCCGTGTGCGTCTTTTTTCCGTTGTTTACCTCTTCAAACTCTTCATGCTTACGATCACTGTGCGAACCTGCAGACAAAAACTTTGCTATCGACTACAGTCGGTCATACGGACTTCATCAAGTCGCTCGTCGTCATTCCCGAGCTCGACGTGGTCCTCACCGGCTCGTCCGACCGCGACATCCGCGTCTGGGACCTCAAGCCCCTCGCCTCTCTCCCCCTCCCTTCCGCCACCTCATCGAAACCCGAACCAGACTCCTCCGCTTCCACCGAGCCAGTATCCACCGACGCTCCTGCGCCGGCTCCTGCTCGCGTCGGCGCCGCTCCCCTTCCAGCTCAGGCGCTTGCTCCCCTCCCGCTTCTCTGCTCGCTCAAGGCCCACACTCGACCAGTCGAACAGCTTGCAAGCTACAGGATCCCAAACGAGAATGGGAGTGTTGGGAGCTACGGGATCGTCTCGGTGGACTCGTTGGGCGCGCTCAAGACTTGGGAGGTGTGGAGAGGGGAGGATGGAGTCGTGCGGGGCGAGTTGCGGACCGAGAGGAGGGATCACGAGATTGGAATCTATAGCTTGCTGGTGAACGAGTATGAGGGGGAGATTTGGACTGGTGAGTTTCTTGCAGACGGATGAAGGAAGATACACGTGTTAACTCGCTGACGATGTTCTGCGTTCAACAGCGAGCGCGGACAATTCCCTTCTCCTGTCGACCTTCTCTCCCTCAACCCCCAAAGTTTCTCCCACACCGACTCTCCGCATCCCCCACCCCTCTCACGTCAAAGCGTTCCTCTCCCTCCCGTTCTCCCTCCCGACGCTCAACTCGTCCCACATCCTCACCGGCGCTTCCGACGAGATCATCCGCGTGTTCGACCTGTCGCTACTCGATACTGAAGGTGCTCCAGCCACTAAAGGCGCACCATGGAACGGAGTCGCTGTGCCCGCCGACAAGGCCCACGATCTCCCCGGGTTGGTGCGCGAAGTGGAGGGGCACAGCCACGATGTGCTGGACCTCGGAGTGTACGTCAAGGAGGCCGACGAGGGGAAGAAGGAGGCGTGGATCGTGAGTGCGAGTATCGATGGGAGTTTGAGGAGGTGGAAGTGGAGTGAGGTGTTGGCTGGCGAGGTGGGCAAGAAGGTTGAGATTGTGATAGTGGAGGAGAAGGAGAGTCTGTTGACGGAGGAAGAGGAGAGGGAGCTAGAGGAATTGATGGCGGAATAGAGTCAAATTTTTCACTGTCGAAAAGACCAAAAAGAGCAAAGTCTCGAGTTATATGCAGGTCCAAGTGGACGAGAGACACGTCCGCGGAAAGTTGGGCGACCCGTCGACGGGCGGGCGCCTCCTCTCGCTGGACCCTCCCTCCTTGCCGTCCGACCATCACCTTCGACCCACACTTTTCTCGCCACTTTTCTTCGTACGGACCTCTCGAAACAAAGCCTTGAATGACAGAGATCGCACCATCGTCTGCCGTAAGTCCGCTTCGCCTCCCTCTCCGTCCTCGAGAGCACGACCTGACTCTGTCGCTCGTCCCTCGCCTCTGCAGGCGTTCTTCGACTCGCTCCTCCACGAAATGGCGACGTCGTCCAAGAACAAGAACAAGTCTGCGAGCCCTCCGATGCACACCAAGACGCCCAAGAAGAAGCACAGGCACCGCGCTCACGCCCACTCCCACCACTCGAAGGGCGATGCTTCGTCCCCGCGTGTCAACGTTCGTCCCCTTCCCCCACGCCACCGCACCTTCCGATGATTTGTACTGACTTGCATGGTTTGAGCGATGTGCAGAAGTTCAAGGACAACGCCAGTCCTGAGCCGTCCCAGACCACTCACCCTTCGGTATGTCGCTTCAGTCTTGCTCCGCGCCCAAAATCGTTCAGCCGGACTGACGTGTCGCTTTTTTTTCTACCCCGGCGTTCTTCTGCAGCGCGACAAGGCGTTGCCAGAGTTCAATGAAGCGAGAGATGAGCAGTACGAGATGTATAAGTCGGAGCCGGAGGAGGGTGAGATCCAGTCCGACGGCGACATGAGCGGCGTCAGTCTTCTCCTTCCACGCGCTCCCTGTCCTCGCGCGAGGCTGACAACTCTCCGTTTACATTTTTTCAAAACAGCGCGAGACCATCAGGCTCAAAAAGGCCGTCGTCGAGACCATCGCGCTCGACGCGTCCGAGGTCGAGTCCGAGCCCGAGTCGTTCTCCGTCTCGCGCGACTCGACGACGCCGTTCGTCCGTGTCGGGTTCTTCAAGTTGCCAGTCAAGGACGAGGACAAAGAGTTTACCCCTCCAAGCCCTGACTTCCGAAGTGACATGGAGGGCGACGAGGATGGTGGGAGTATTGCTGGGGCCGAGTTGGACGGAGAGGAGGTGCGTGGCTTCCCTCGTTCTCGGCGCGCTTCTCTCGACTCGACTGCTGATCCAAGCCTCTTTTTTGTGTGAAGGAGAGTGATGATTTGGAGGATGAGATCGAGGGGTTGAAGGAGGATCAGAAGGCTATGGGAGTCGAGATCGACGAAGGCTACTACTTTTTGCAGGTTGCCCCCTTCGTCAGCCACAGCTCCGCCGTCGGTCTCGTGTCTGCCTTTGGGGCTCCACTCGTGAAGGAGGTCAAGATTTTTGTGGTTCGACCCATCTGGCTTACTCGATTGTCGACTTGCGCTGACCTTCGTCTTCGTCCACCTCCGCGCTCCACTCTCGTTGCACAGCCTATGCCGTACGTGCTCCGAATGGAAGGAGGCGGCGACAAGAGCCTCTTTGAGCGCCTCTACAGGAACGGCAAGGAGACGAGCAAGCCTAAGCTTTGGATCAAGAAGACTGTCAAGGTCGAGGTGCGTTCCACTTTTCCCTTTCTGCCTCTCCTCGTCTTACAGGCGCTGACATAAATTCGTTCCTTCACACCTCGACAGCTCGTGAAAGACCACTTCCAGTAAAAGAATGATACTTACGGATGAGGGGATTGTTGAGGGAGTTGACCGCTTTTGAGTGTCGAACGGGTTGGTTGCTCTTGAGGAGAAGGACCGAGTCGGGTTAGGGAGGAGACGCGGAGCCTTGGTAATCGCTTGCTTAGTGGTGACTTCTGATCTGAATGCTTGTTTTTGTCAATTAATTTCTCTTTCGAAAAAAAGGTGTATCTGCGAGCGAAAGAGTTGGCTTGAAGTGGAAGGTGACCACGTGGCTCAGCTTGTCGTGCTGTCCATCTCGCGAAGCTCTGCGCTGGCGCTGCCTAGAAGTCCCATGAACGAAGGAAACAAAAGAGTTGTCGTAGCGTTAATCGTATACAGACTTTCCACAGACCCTCAGCGACTCCGCGGCGTGAGCTGTCGAGCGCTTCGTCCCCCCGTCCCTCTGCCCTAGCTCCCGTCCCCTCCCTCTCTCTCGCTCCTCCCACCACCCCTCTCGCTCGGCCACTCAATCTCGGCTCACACGAAAAGTATCGACAAAAGAGCATCGAAGCAGCGCATCGTGAGAGAAATGAGCGTACGACCCGTGCGTCCACCTTCCCTTCGTCCTACTCTGTGCATTCGCCCGTCGTCGTCGTGTACGCTGCAAGCAATTAACGAGCTCCCCGTGCCTTCGCTTAGGTGATCGACGATTCCGGAGTATGCCACTATTAACTTCTTGCACGGTCTCCTTCCCGTCTAGTTTCGACCTGTCGATGATCCAGGCGGGGGAGGAAGGCGTTCACGACGGCGGGAGGAGCTGACGCGACCTGACTTTACCGCTCAATTCAACCGCGCAGAACAGGTTGAGTCTTCCGTTGGGAGATACGTACTACTTCTTCAAGTCGGGACCAAGGTACTTTCACCCCATGACCCACGACGGCTTCGTCAAGCCCCTCACGGAGGTGGACGGTACGCCTTCGATGTTCGAAAACTACAAAGTCTGGGTGGTGAGCTTCCGTACCCTTCTCCGAATTCCTTTCCTCTTCGTGACAATTCTGATGATGACTCTTTTTTTCGGTGAACAGCCCGACTCCTATGCGATCGACCTGCCCGATGGCGCCGACGAGAGCGAGTACGTGAGGTTGTACGAGCACGGCAAGCTCACCGACAAGTGGTGCACGGCCGCCAACTCGGAGGACGTGAGTTCCCCCCTCTGAAAAAGGCTAGTCACTGCCCTCCTCTTGAGCTGACTGGCCTTTCCCGCCGTCGTTCCTCCCTTGCCTACCCTGTGCCCGCGACACGTCACTCTCTTGCGCCCTCCTTCCTTCGTTCCTTCCCTTACCTCTTCCACGCCATCTCCCTCACTCGTCAATGATACAGTGCTACGTGGCGATGGGGTTTGACAAGGAGCCTGGCGCTGATGGAGCAGGAGCTCAATCCTCGTGGCAGTGAAGAGATTGGACTTCGCAGCGGACTGTTTTCGAGCGGTGGTCATTTTCTGACGAGGCGATGAAGTTCGGGGAAGGTTTTCAGGAGATTTTTTGCTTGTTATTCAACGCCCGTTGCTTGAACGCGTGAATCGGTCGCCCTTCCTTCAAGTGAGACTCCGAGCTTCGAATGCAAACGGATTCGTCCATCACGGCGCTCCGCTCACGGCACCACCCTTCCTCAAGCTATGAGATGATGCATTGAATTGTACACCTTGAGTACCGGCCCCACACCCTCATCTGCCCTCTTACTTCCCCAACTCCACCTCTGACGCCGTTTTTGTCGACGGCGGTGAACCCTTCGGAGGCTGGTGAGCCAGCGGCGGGTCCGGTGCGGCAGAGAACCTCGCGGAAGAGAGACGGATCCGTGCGCCATATTTGTAGAAAAAGAACTGGACACAGGCGAGTCAATGGGGTTCATGCATGTGGTGAAAGGCAAGAGAGGGTCAAGGGGAGGGCTTACAGGCACCGGAACCATTGCGAGTGCGAGGAACGCAAAGAGCGTCAGAGCCCAAGATGTGCCCAGTTTGGTGAATACTATTCGTCAAGAAGTAGACTCAGACCAGTTCAAGTTTGGGAAGAAAAGCGCCGAGAGAAAAGGCGCACTGGCAGGGGTAAACAATGGGCTGACGTGGCGAAGAACGTCAGCTCCTACTCAACAAGGTAAGCGTCAGTAGCAAGGAACTCACAAGGCCGCTCCAAATATTGATCTAGCCAGGCAGTTGGCCGCCAGCGCAGACGCAGCATCTGACGGAATGTGGTCAGCACCCTCGCAAGCGAAGGTGTTTACGTGTCCACTCACATTGGAGGTATGCGTCCACCAAGTAATTCGTGATCGTTATCGATACTGTACCCTGCCCGAAACCGACTATCACAGTGGCGATCAAAGGCACCATGAAGTGAATGGAGGGATTGACGGTCCATGCAAACCTGTTCTCGGGCGGTTTTAGTACTTGCCCTTAGAGGGAAGGAAGCGGACTCAAAGGCGGGACTCACCAGAAGAGGCCGATGGGAACGGCAAACCCACCGACCATGAGGATCGGAAGCCGCGCTTCTGGTGGAAGCGAGCCGCCAGCCTTGACGAGGGCTCTTCCGTAGGCTTTGTTGACGTAGAAGTTGGCGACTGGGCGGCGCCTCGATGAGCAACTCTGAGTAGGGGGCTATCGAATGAAAGTACGATCTTACCGACAGCAAGGATGTTACCAAGTCCAATTGCGCTGGAGAGAAGGAGAGTTAAGCATTGCCGTCGGGATGGGCGGGAGGAGGACAACGCGACGGAAGCTTACAGGAAAGTGAGCCCCTCCAACCCTGGAGACCAGCCTCGTTCCACCACCCAAACAAATTTGTAGCCTCCAAAAAGGCCATAGAGTTCGCCGTCTGTGGGGTGCCCAGGATCAGTGTCGAAGTCCATAACGCCACGTCAGGGCAGAGGCATATGGTCGGGCGATATAGAGCTTCTGTAACGGTCCATGGACCAGACAAACTTGAACGCACAGCAGATGGACGCGTACATGGCGAAGAAAAGGGCTCTATTGATGATGTTGTAAGCAGCTGGTCCTGAAGAAAGCATAGAAAACGTACATGCTCTCCCTGCACAGCATGATGACGGGTCGACTGAACGCCGTCATGAGCTTCTGAACTACCGTCTCGCTTGCCTCTGATCTCAGATCAAACTCTGAGACGTAGCTAGCACCGGTCTCCTGTGAGAGCCTCTGAGCCTTCCAGCGGAGTCGGATGGGTCCGTACGTCTCGGGCAGGAAGAAAGAAATGATGAGAAGCACGCCGGCGAAGATCGTCTGGAGTCGGAAGATCCATCGCCAGTTTAGGAGTTGGCCGACTTGTTAAAGTGAAAATGTCGTCAGAGGAGTACGATAGCTGAGCCCGTGTGCAAGATTCTTACCATACATCCCCACCGCGGGACCCATCACAGGTCCCACAAATCTAAAAGAAAGCGTCAGCGGAGTGGACACGCACCAGTGGAATGAACGCTTACAAAGAGGACATGTATATAGACAACGGGAAAGAGCGTTCAGAAGTACTCCAGATATCAGAGACGATGGCGCCTCCGTTGTTGCATGGTGCGGAGCCAGAAAAGGCGGCAATGAATCGAAAGATGACCATCGAGGCGATGTTCTTCGAGAATGACGAGGCGAGGGTGAATATGAAGAAACTGGTGTAGGCGGTGAGGTGTACTCTTCTTCTCCCGTAGACTTCTGAGAGTGGTCCCTGTGTTGCGGAGGTGAGCTACGAGGTTCACGAGGAGGTCGTCAAGACGCACCCAAAGCATCGGACCGAATCTGAGGGAGGGGAGTCAAACTTTGCGAAAAATGACAAAGGCATTCACAGGAAATTGACATACGCAAATCCCATGACATATATGCTGAGACCTAGAGTGGTGACGACTGTGCCGGTGCCGAAGTACCGATTCATTTGCTCGATTCCTCCTGCAGACGAAGCGACGTGGCATCAGCATTCAACCTTTCGACCTCTGGAACCAAGCTATACCAGAGTATGAAGAACTTCCAAATGCCACACCTGATCCAAAGGTCAGCTCCGAATCTCTGCTCATCCGAAAATGCAGGAAGCTACTCACAGGCGGAGGAGAGACAGTACGCCAGTGTGGTTGCCCACCGACGCGAATTGCTCCACAGCTGAGGGTTGTCCTCGTCCGGTTCCCCTGGAATCCATCGCACAACAAACGGTGACTCCACCGTCCCATTCCCTTCATACCGTGGCTCTGCGCCCTTCTCCACTGCCTTCTCCGCCATGGCCAATGCTCCGGACGACGTCGAGCCGCAAAGAGTTCGGCTGGGGGACGGCACCCTGCTGGACGTAGACATCAAATGGCGAGCCTCTTCTCGCCAGAGGAAGCAGAGAGATTCCCGCGATGAAGGCGTGCTTTGAGCGAGGTGTGGGGAGTGAACGCAACCTTGGAGAAGCGCCCGGCCGCTTGCTGCCGAAAACTCGACCGAGAAAAAAGCCTCCGGTCACGTCGCGGGTTTGGGCGCGTCAACAAGGCTGCTTTGTCTACTTTGCCTTCCGTCGCTCTGCAGCAGTGTATGAGAGGGTCAAAAAGTCCAGTCTCCTTTCGAATCCGCCTCAAATGGCATGCTTAACGCGAGGTGCGGCCGAGCGCTGGAACAGCATTTCCGTGCCGTTGCCGAGTGGTCCCCCGCGGCGAGCTGAGCGGCAGCATCACGCAAGGAATGCGACAGCGATCATTATAATGGTCGAATCTCTCGGGCGATATCACTAAATGGTAGCTTAGCTTAGGGGAAGGCTGAGAATGGATTAGGAGGACAAAGACCATGTCCAATACATGTCGACACTACACCGGTGTCCGACTGTATCTAACCTGGATCCAGCAAGATAGTTCACCTGCGCTTCTCAATGCACAGCAATAATGACGATCACAAGTATTGACAGGAGTGTAAACAATCCGAGAAGCAACCACCTGGTAGATAATTTGAACAGGGGCAGAGTCAGCTCTTGCGATGACGTGGTCTGAGCTCCACGCACTTCCTTGTCTTTGCGACTTCTAGAACTCTATCCGAGATGGAGAGAGTGTCGAAGCTACAACGTATTAAGTTAGCTGGGTTCTCGCCCCGTACCCAATGACGAAGCCTACCCTCGTTCAACGTCCTTGCCTGACAGGAACGCGGTGCTCTCCATCCCCTTCAGGGCTTCTTCCTGCTCGAACGCTAGCTCGGAGGCCTGTGAAGATTGAGGGTGAGCTCCTCGTTCGCTTTCAAAATGAAGGACTCCTACTTCGCGTATATTCGAATTGATCTGGACAAGCTGAACATTCTTCGCTTGCGCGGCTGCAAAGGCGACTCGAGCTTCGGATGTTCGGGACTGAATGACCTACAGAGAGACACTATAAGAGTTAGCTAGATTATTCAATGGCGAAAACCCTGTTGTGCTCACTGCCTGACCGAAGATCTCGCTCGCCTTCCTAGGGTCACCCAGCACCGCCTCGATCTCGTTTCGCGTGACATCGGCCTTGACTGTTCCCCATGGGACATCAGATGCCATAAGAAGTCACATAGGATATATCCACTCACCTATTCGATATTGACTTTCCACTCGGCTCCTATACGTATCCCGCTTTCTCTTCTCAGAATTGTTGAACGCATCCAACTCCCGCCGAAACCCCCGCTTGAGCATGTAGAGGTGACTCTTTCTCACTCCGTAGTACTGATCTTTCTTCCCCATAGTTTCCTTTTCGATGCCCTGAAGAAGGAGCCTCGTCTTCCGAGCTTGAGCGAAGAAGTGGATGCGCTCGTTGTCGAGCGCTTCGAGCGCTTTCCCGTCCCCGGGATCCTCAACGTGTCGTTCGTGGTGTTGGGCTATCCGATGTCCGCCGCTTGCCAACTCTTCTATTGAGCTTTTGACGTTGCCAACCTGCCCCCGACATGGTCAGCTCCACAAAACGACCAGCGCTCACCACCATCTCATTGCCGCAAGCTCACCTCTCGGATGAACGGCGCCAGCTCTTTCTTTTCCTTCCCGACTGAAGGAGGTGGATGAGGGTACTCGTCCGCTTGTGCCGTAGAGCCTTCGCCAAGAAGGGGCGCGGTGACGGTCGAGCTTTCTGCTTGCGGCCACTGTTCCGACATTGAGTGGTCAGATGCGTTCGTAGGATACGTTCAGGATGTTGCTCACTACCATTTGGAAATCCACCACCTGGTCTAGGTGCTCCATACTTTTGCGTTCGAGCGTCATCGCGATGATAAGGGAAGGTGAGGAAGAAACGACCGGAGTGGAAGAGGAGTGACCGGAACTCCATGGAGACGACACCGCCTCGTGACTGCAAAGCGGGTTCCGACTCGAGGAGCCGTGAGTAAGAGCCTCAGTCCCCCGACGAAAAGATCCAACATTCGCTCTCCTTCTTCTGAGCGTTAAAGGGGGGAGGAACAAAGGTGTTTTTACAAGTACACGTGACAAACTGTCCCGCGAGGCCATCGTCACGACCACTTGGTCACCTCGACCACCAAAAGCGCGATCAATCCCAAGCACCCCATCAAAAGTACGGCTAAGATTGCCAACCATAACCACCTGCTCATACCCAACGAGCCTTTAGTCATTGTTATGGTCTGCTCGACGGAATGCTCGCACTCACCTCTTCTGCCTCCCTTTCATCGCAGCGTTCTTTGCGCGCAGTGGTGATGGAAGCCTGGAGATTAATCCTTGATCAGGCGAATGAAGACCTGCGACGAAGGTGCTTCCACTGACCCAAGCTCGACGTCGTTCTCCGTCAACGGTCTGAAACTCTCCACCGCGTCACCTTCAGCGACATCCATGTCCGAGACCTGTTCAAGTGGTCAGTCAATCCCATATGTCCTAAAAGACGAACGACATACCCCAGCGAGAAGGCGGTGGAGCTCATCCACCTCGGACTGCACCTGCACGAGAACGAGGTTTTGGGATTGTGCGGCGGCAAAAGCGAGTCGGGCCTCAGACGTTCTCGAGAAAAGCACCTGAGCAAAATCTGAGGTAAGCAAGGAAGTGCAGCGATGAAACAAAAGATCAACCCACGGTCTGGCCGAAGACCTCACTCGCGCGTCGAGGGTCGCCCGACACAGCCTCCATCTCTTCCGGCGTGACATCGCTTTTCACTGGCAGCGCAACAGGGTTAGCTCCGTAGCCGCTTCTCGAAAGCGACTTGAAACTCACCTGCTCGGTACTGCCTCTCGACCTTCGCTCGCAACGCGTCCCTCCTCTTCCCCTCCATCTCGGCGAACTGCTCCACCAGCCTGCGAAACGTCCTCCTCAATGACCGAAGCTGACCTTTTCCTCCTCCTGCTCCACTACTCCCCATTCTCTCTCTATCTTCCTCCAATGGCGACAGGAGCGAGCGAACCTTTCTCGCCTGGACGAAGAACGACTCGCGTTCGAGCACGAGCGCATGCTCCACCGCGGCGTCCCCGGGGTAGTCGGCTTGACGAGCGTAGTGCTCGGAGATGTTGCTGAGTGTCGTGTTGAGGTTCAACACTGAACTTTGGAGGTCGTTGAGCTGGGACCGAGCGAGTGGATCAGCATTGTACGCTCGCGCGACCTGGAGCACCCCCCCACACGTCCGAGCGCAGTTGACGAACCTGGCGATGGAACGAGCTCGAGTCGTCGGGCTGGTGGTGCAGAGCGTTGAGAGAGTAACTCGAAAGGTCGAGGTCGTGCGACGAAGGAGATTGATGCAAAAGTGGCACGGTTGACAGCGACCCCCTGCGATCTTGCCACCTCGAGCTTGACTGTTCGTGCAGCGAAGGTCAGTAAACGTCCGAGTCGCGGAAGACCGAAGGAACACGCACAGCTACGAGAGAATGATCAATCTCCTCCATTTCTTCCTGTAGCATTGTCGAGGCCAGGCGTGCGAAGCGCGAGTGTCGAGGAGTGGATGGCGGACAAAGGCCAAGGGACGCGGCATCAGCTGGCCACTCGGAGCACAGCTCGAAAGGGGCAAGGCCTGGCTCAGCTTTCAAAGGGGGGCAAATAAAGTATAGAGAGCAACTCAAAACCTTGCAATGATGTGTGAAGGGAAGCAGGCGCCTCGCACAACTCGTCGGACTCCAGTGAACAGGACAGAAAGCCACGTCATCATTATTACAAACTATGTTCTCGTGATTAAAGCAAGATAGGCAACAAGATAACCCCAACAACGGTCAAACAGACAACAACACAAATCACAAACATCCACCAGCTGAGCCACACAACAGTGTCAGCATGGCGTCGATGGAGGCGAACCCGCTGAGACAGGTGTCGCACGTACCGTCTCTTCCTGCTCTTCTTCGCCGATCTCTTCGCCTTGTTTGCTTGGGCTCCTCTGTGTATCTCACTGTCAGTATCGTAAAGCTTACGATGCTTCAGAGGGGGGGGGGACGCACGCAGCGATAAGCGTTTCCTTAGCAGCACATGCGTTCTTCTCCATGTCGACAATGCTGTCCTCTTGAGCGAATACCAGCTCACCCACCTATTAAAGAAGCAGATAATTAAAGTGTTTCGATCAGTCGTAGAAAGAAGGAGCCCACCTCCGCCATCATTTGAGCCACGTCACGAAGGGAGTTCTCAATCTCCGTCAGCTCCTGGTTCCTCGAGTTGGCGGCGGTGTAGGCCGACCTCGCTTCGCCAGAGCGTGTTTGGAGAATCTGGAGAGGTAAAAGAGGCTTAGTCAGGAGAGGAAGAGCGACTATGGCTGAGGTCACTTGCAGCTTGTCCGAAGATTTCGTTGGCTCGCTCGGGGTTCGCTCTAACGGCGTCGATCTCCTCTTCCGTAGCAGCAACTTTCACTGTCGAGAAGCCAAGTTACTCAACTCTGTTGAAACCACCAAGAATGCGCAAAAGTAAACTCACCAATCTTGAACTCCTTGCTCACCCTCCCCGCATACTGCTGCCGACTCTGCATCTCTCTCACATTGAACTCCTCCAAAGCCTTCTGCAACGCCGTCTTCAACCACCTCAAATGGTTCTGCCTCACCCCCACAAACTCGTCGTCCTTCGCGTGATTCTCCTGATTCAGCTCGACGACCGCCCGACGCACGCCACCGGCTTCATCGAGGATCTCGGTGCGGAGGGCTGAGATCTCAGCGGCGATCAGGGATTGCTCGTGGGAGGTCGTTGAGGATAGGTGTCGTGCATGGAGCGCGGAGATCGTGGATGATGAAGATTTGATGTTCTCGACTCTGACACGTAGAGCTAGGATCTGGCGGTCGACGGCGGTCAGCTCCTCGAAGACGCCGGTAGCAAAGCACACAGACAGTCGAGAATGACTCACTCTCTCCATGAAGTCAGACAGAGGCCCATCCACGAGGCTTTCGGTGGAGCTCATCGGGCTCGGCGAAGTCGCGAGGACGGGCGCGAAGCTGCCGTTGGTCGACAGACGCTTGAGCTTCGGGAGGAGCTTGATTCCCATCGAAGGATTATGGATAGAGATAGAGCAGGTTGAGAGAAATGGGGAAAGAAGAAAGAAAGAGCTGGGGTTCGTCTGAAGGATCAGCTCCATCACCGAGGATGCTCGTCTCGCCCGAGGCCCTCGTCGCGCGCGACGACAGCCCGCGCCCCCGCACAAAGTGACTCTACCGAGCAGAAAGTGATCCAAAAGGCTGTGCAAGCACGCGTACGGACTGGTTGGCTTTAGGTTGATCTCATTCCAATGTGGATGCAATACTGCGACATATGAACGTGGTCAGTTCAGCTGACTCGCGTGCGTACCGATACGCCACTGTGAAGGACCTACGTGTGCCTCGCTCCCTCCTCGATTCAATGTCCCTTGGGTCCCTCCTTCTTGGCGACCATCTCCTTCTCCAGGCTCTCGCCCTGCCTCTTGAGGTGAGCCCACATGTACACGCCGATGCTCAGAGTTCCAAAGAACTGGACAGCGTGTCGCGTGACGAGGACGTGGTCAGCTATCTGCTCGCCCTTCAATCGCAAATGACCAAAGGGAACACTCACGTAAATGATCTGCACGAAACCGTTCTTGGTGTTGTACCTCCTGAACAACGGGAAAAGGCAAGTGACGACCTCGATAAGGTGGAGGAAGTACCACGGCACGAGCACGAGCAGCTTGGCCGCCGTTCCAGCGTTCTCCCAAGTGATCGCCGCTCCAACACTGGGCAGCACCGTCCTCGCCAGCAGGCCAGTGAGGCGAGGCATGTGTTTAGCGATGAACAGTGGGTCGACGACCGCAATCCAGGCTTGGATCGCGGTGCCGATCAGGAGCGTGAGGAGGAGGCTCTTGTCGGGGTTGAAGGTGTTGATTGTGATGTCGGACTAGTTTGTGGGACACAAGCGGGGCTCGTTGGTCAGGCAGCTTTCGTGTGGTGTGCATCTTTGTCGCGCTTCCTGCGAGGCAACAGAGAATGAAAGATAACGTACGAGGTCCAACCCGGCCTTGGCCTCCTGATGCATCTCCTCGAGCCTCTTCCTCGCCTGTCCAGGTCCCATCGGCGGCTTGAACTTGTAGTGGTATTTCTGCCGCTTGCCAGGCTTGCCGTACTCGATCACCATCTCCGGCGACGTGAACGCCGTGATGGCCGGGTCGACGGCGGCGGCCGAGGGTCCAATCTTGCCGTAGTACTCGAGGTAGTGGCTAAGCGACTCGCCGTGCTCCTTGTTCATGTGCGCCATGATGCGCGTTGCTGCCGATCGTTCGCGAGCAAGGAAGAAGGAGGTTAGCCGACCGCGACAGGTGTGGTGGGCTGGACGACGGCGGAGGCAGGCAACAAAAAGCGGTGTAACTTACCTTCTTGTTCGCTAACTGACATCGTGACAGATTTCTGGGAGGAAGCGGAGGAACGAGCAATGCGGAGGAGAAGGGGAGGGGCCGGTGCCGAGCGGGCGGAAAGTCGCGCGTGAGCGGCGAGGTCAATCAGCGATGAAGACGCTGACGTGTCGCTCTCAGCTTGCTCGAAACACTTCAGACACGGCCTAAGAACTAGATATTATATACGTGCACTGCTTCTACACACACTCTAAGATATGAATCGTCTAGATCTCCTTGTTCTCCCACTCGACCATCACGCTGTCGAGCTTGGCGAGGAGCTCGGTCTTCCTCTCCTGGCCACACCAACTTCCATTGATGCTGTCCGCAACCAAACCCTTCCACACCGATTTCGAGAAGTTGAACGCGTCGTGGACCGCCTCGTACACCTCCAAACAGTAGGCACCAAAGTAACTGCACGCGGTCGCCTTGAGATCAGCTTTCGTCTGGCGACCAGACAACAGGACAGGCACGCACGCGGGGTCATCCGAGTTGAGACTGAACTTGACGCCGTACTCCATGAACTTGAGGATGGGTACCTCGGCCACCTTGGTGACACACCGCAGCTGGACGTTCGACACCGGGCAGAGCGTGAGGAACACGTTCTTCTCCGCGAGGATCTTGAGCAGCTCGTCGTCGTCCGCCGCGTGGATTCCGTGGTCGATGCGTCGCAGACTGGACATTGAGAGATTAGCACCTTTCTAAAAGGACTTCAAGTTATGATAGAAGCTCACCCCATGTCCATCACTGCCGTCCTAACCGACTGAGCTGGCCCCTCCTCGCCCACGTGCCCCGTGAAGTACTCCATGCCCAACTCCTTCGCCCTCGCATAAACGCTCGCATACTTCTCAGGCGGGTTGTCGATCTCCGTCGAGTCCATGCCGAGTCCCAAGACTTCCCCAGACTTGACGAAAGGGATGATGGACTCGACAGTCTCGACGGCGGAGGCGACGGAGAGGTGCTTGACGAAGCAGCAGATGAGCTTGAATGAGATGCCAAAGTCGCGCTCGCCTCGCTTGAGTCCCGTCGTGAGTCCATCCACCACAACCTTGAGATCAATTCCCCTTCCAACGTGAGCTTGAGGGTCAAAGAAGACCTGTGCGATAGCGAGTGATAAGCAGCGAGCGTGAATCTCGCGAGATGGAACGCACCTCAGCGTGAGCGACACCATCTTTGGCAGCCCGCAACATGTAAGCGTAAGCCATGAGCTCAAAGTCCATCTCGGTGATGAGGACGTCCATCGCGCGGTTGAAAAATGCGAGGAAGTCGTCGAGCGACGTAAAGTGCTTGTAGCGCTCCTCGAGCGCCTCGACGCTCGAATAGTCCGCCGGGGGCAGCTCGATGCCGTTGGCCTTGGCGAGCTGGAACACGAGAGAGGGCTCGAGCGATCCTTCGATGTGCATGTGGTGCTCGCACTTGGGCAGAGCGCGGAGGAACGCCGTCGACGCAGAGTCGGTCATCGTGTGTGGCGTGTGGTGTGTGGTTTGCGGAGGCGGGCCGTGAACGGGAGTGGGTTCGAGTGGTGGAGTAGGATGTCGAAGGAGGGAGGAGGTGATGGTAGAAAAGAGAAAAGGCTTCAGGCCGACGTTGGACTGGACCGTGGCTTGTCCGCAAAAAAACTCAGACAAGTTGAGCAGTACGCGCGCAAGCGAGGCAAGCCGTCAGTCTGGGGAAGGGCGTGAAGGCCGCGACCATCCGACCGTGTCGCCCGGATTTCAAAAAAAAAAACAACTGACGTGGCCGAGGGTCCTTCTCTCGTCGGACAAAGGCCATGTCGAGCTCTGGAAGGGACTGATATTGGCGATATCAAATGTATCACCCAAGTCCAGCAAACAGTTTAGATTTGGGAGTGCGCGCGACAAGCGCGGATCGTCTCCCACTGCCTCTGCCTCGATTGCATCCTCCAGCCTATCGGGTGGGGATGAACGATTCGGCGGCGATCTGCTGCTGCTCAAAGTTGTCCTTGAAGAACACCAGGCCGAGGATGACGCCAGTACACACTGGTACACGCCGATCCGCTTAGCAAGGGCAGCCGAATCAAGATCTGTGGAGAAAACGGAAGACTCACAGGCAGAGAAAGAGTAGAGGAACCAGATGGCGCCCCAGGCCTGATCAAAGACATTTGTCAGCATTAGCAAGCTCCGACCAAACATCAGAAGACAAGTCGGACCTGCGCGGGCATCCCTGAGAGGCCACGTGTGTCAGCGCAGTTTCAAATCTAGACGCAACCCGGAGAGCAAACGCACAAGGGTAGATCCGAGTGAAGGCGGAGCAGTCACTCTCGTCAATCTTTTGGAAGACGAGATCGTCGAGAATGTCCCAGACGGCGTACTGATCCTCATGAGTTAGCTCGAGCCCTTGGGGGTTGGGGTACTACGCGCACCATCACTGCAGAGCAAACCGTTAGTGAGCTTCTCTAAGGAGCATGAGGGAGACTCACCATTCATGACACCAATGAAGAGAATAAGGAACCGCAAGTACGCAGCATGCTCAATCACAAACAGGCAAACAAGCAATCCGAAAGGGAAGAAGATCTGCTCCCTCGTCGTCAGCTCCATCCCGACGCCCAAAGACACAATGCTCACGTTAACAAGGGTGAACCAATCTTTCCTCGCCCACCAACTCAGCAACAAGATGAGCGCCAAAATTGGGAAGCACCTAACCACGTCCTTCTTGCTCAGCACTGCCCTGCACTCTTCCAACTCGCAACTCACGCAATCTTGCTGGCATACTCGTCGAATCCACAACAGATCAACGCGGCGCCAATCGTCGTCGACCCAGTGTCTGTTCATTCACAGCGCATGCCAGTCAGCAACGCGGATAGAGAAAAGTTTCCTGAACGTTAGCTGCGGTTCGCGGAAGCGGGAGCTTCGGACGGTGCTGATCGTGAAGGAATGGCGACTGCTTACAGCCTGCGGGGAGCTGTGGGTACGCGGGGGTGGACCAATGCGTCAGTACGCAATGTTGAGCAAGGTAGAAGAAATGGTTGGCGCACAGACAGGAATGGCCATCCGCCCATCATCCGCGTCGCCCCGCCCTGTGGAGAGCGAACAGTCAGGTTGGAATGCTGGAGGTGAGCGGGAAGCGCAGGGATTTGCCTGGTTGGGATCGAGGATGATGGACTCGACCTTGGCCCCAGTTAGTGTTCTGTATATGTTGCTGTCAGACCCAATCTCTTGAATTGCTGAAAAGGCAATGAAGCGTACCCCATGATGGCGTGACTAAACCACGTGGCTTGTCTCAGCTTAACGCGGCGAAAGGGAAGCAAGAGAGACGGACCAGCTTTCATGGAAGCCAACGGTAAGGAGCTTGAAAGGGAACAAGCATGACCGAACGTAGAGGAGGTTCCTGTCTCAGCGGTCGCCAGTGAGCCGCCGGTGAGCGGGATCCTTCTGCAGACGCGAGGGACGTACCATCCGAGAAGCATGAAGACAAAGTAAGCCTCGATGATGTAGATGGTGATGTATTGAGTCTATTTCAAACCTGTTTTTAGCTATTTGACAGTGGCAGACAGACCGGGACCTACGTGAGTGGGCGTGAACGCGTCCGACGCCTTGCTCCTCTCGATCAGCCTGCCGATCATGCCCTGGTCCCGTTGGACAACCCCAGCACCCTCCAACTCAAACCCAGCACTTCTTTTGATCAAAATGTTCTCCTCTCGGACGAAAGAGTCGGGACTGAGCAGGACGGCGGGCGCGGCAGCGTGGTCGGACGTCGAGGAGGAGGAACCAGACCACGCCGAGTCGTCTGGCTGCGACGGGACGAGGTCGAACGGAGAGCTTTCGGGGGTCTGGATCTCCCACGCGTCGGACATTGTGCTACTCTTGAGAAAATGGACGATGGCGAAAAGTAGAAGGGGAAGAGTGGTGGGCTGGAGGAGAGGAGGTGGAGGCGGCCGCGGAGTTGCCCGCTCCACGGAACGGGATGCACCGCCTCACGACACGTCTTTTGTTTTCGATGACAAACAAAAAACCGGCGTATGTACACTCGATAGAAAGGAAAAAAAAATGAGGTTGGATTGGGAGGAAACGCGTGAACCACGTCAGCGCCAATCAGGAGGCGGGGGAAAGGGTGCCCGGCTGCGGGAGGCCCCAGCGTCATCGCCAGTCTGCAGCTTGGTCCTTCGCCTTCGGAGGTTGCTCACCACCAACGAGCAGACACTTTTCTCGCCGGACGCACCAGCAACGATGGGCAAGGCACTCGTGCGATTCGTCGGTGGCACGTCCAGCTTGCTCTTCCGCTTCGGCGCCTACGGTGAGCCTCCTCCGTCCTCGCGCTCGCCCGCCGTGTTTGCGTCTCGTCGTCGTCGTCCCGAGGGCACTCGAGCTCGTCGCGCAACAGTGCTGACATTTCGCACGATTGTTCTAGTATTTCTGAGATGGCTGCCAGGAAGATTCGGGTGAGGCTCGAGTTTGCACCTACCAGTCGAGCGACGGGCGCTGATCCGATCCACTTTTCTCAATCAACAACACCCCGCCTCCCGCCCTCGAACGACGGCCAGACCCAAGCTCATCCCGCTCTTCTGGGCCATCGCTGCATTCTCGCACTACCTCAACAACTCGTACATCTACCCGTCCCGCCCCGCCTCGGCGTCCCCGCTCGTCGACGAGCCGTCGTCGCAGGACGACAGCGACGCGAAGCCGCTCCTCGCACCATCCACTCCCAACAAGCCCTCGTACGCGACCGTCACCGCCGCGCACACCCCCAACGAGAAGCTCTCCCAGGTCGACGCCGTCAGGGCTCACGCGACGCCGAACGGGAACGGCACGCCGAGGAGGAAGCGCAACAGCAGGAAGGCGTCGTCCCAGGCGCATGCGTCCGCCCTCGCGACCGCTCCCTCGCCCTCGCCGGCCACTGGCGGCGTGTCCATCTCGGGCCTCTTGTTCGGCACTCCATCGTCCTCTGTGCGTCGTATCGGCTTCCCCCGAGCCCACATCTCGGCGCTGACCCTTTTCCCCCACCTGGCTACAGCCGATCATCAACACCATCTCGCTCATCATCAACACGCTCCTCCTCGTCGCGACCCTCGATTCCATCTGGACCCCCGTGCTCGGCATGGCCGAAAGCGACCTCACCTTTGTTCGTGTCGGCGCCGTCGACCACACGTCGGCCAAGATCATCGCTCGCATCCCGCCAGAGTCGACCTTCATCGCCCCGTTCAACACGACCTCCGAGGGCCTCCTTGCCGAAGATGAGGGCAGGGCCGCCAAGGTTGCATTCAGGCCGACCAAACCGCTCGGAAAGTGGCAGTATGGGCCTGAGATCGTCGTCGACGAGGAGAAGGATTGGACTGGCTTGGTCAAGCTCGAAGGGCTGTACGCCAATACCGAGTATGAATGTGTGTCCATTTTTCCATCCTTCATTTCATTTCTCTTGGATGCAGGAAGCTGACTTTAGAACGACCCTGAAAAAAATCCGCACAGACCGACTCCTCTTGCCCTCCCTCTCGAACGCCCACCATCCGGCGTTCCCCTCGATCCAATCGTTCACGACCTTCCCCGACCCTTCGCTTTCCGGCCCAGGTTCTGGAACGACGCACTTCACCTTCGCAGCTTCGAGTTGCGTGAAGCCCGGGTTCCCTTACAACGGCCCTGGGTCGCACAAGGAGGTCTACGGCGCGAAACACTTACTCAAAGAGATCGAGAACCAAGGCATCAAGTTCATGGTGTTCCTCGGGTGAGCTGGTTTCATGGTCTGTCCCGATTGATCTTAGACTGATGACCTTTATCTTGCTCTACAGCGATCTCATCTACGTTGACGTCCCGTGAGAGCCTTTGGACACGTCGCCGATCCACTTCTAGAGGCTGACCCTCTTGCTTTCGCCCAATAGCTACTACGCCGGCCCTCACACTTCCACGTACTACAAGCTCTACCGCCAGATCATCTCGGCTCCCGCCATGAAGGCCGTATTTGAGAAGATTCCCTTCGTCACCATCTGGTGCGTTTTTTTTCTTTTCCCTACTCGTGGTTGCCAAGTCCTAACTCCTGCCCTCTGCCTTCGCCCAGGGTTCGTCATTGTTTATCGTCAGCTACTCTTACCTTGTTTCTCACATGCACAAAACTAGGATGATCACGAGATCTTCAACGACTTCTCCGCCTCGACGCCGCAGGAGCGGTACCCGCCCGCGTCGAAAGCCTACATCGACTACTTCGGCGCCGCAAACCCCGACTCGGCCATCGAAGACACTCACTACTACGACTTCCGACACGGTGATGCTGCATTCTTCGTGATGGATGCGAGGAGCTACAGGAGCGCGAACCACGATGTGGACGAGGAGGGCAAGACGATGTTGGGCGCGAAGCAGAAGGAGGTGTTCTTCGACTGGTTGGCTGAGGTGAGCTTCGACAGGATTCCGTTCACGTTCTGTGCAAAGCTGACGTATGGTTCTCTCTTCAGGTGAACAACACCGTGACCTGGAAATTTGTCGTCTCGAGCACGCCGATGATGAGTCTGTGGAGCATGGGAGACGACACGTGGGCAGGCTTCCTCGCCGAGAGAGATGAGCTGCTCGATGTGATGGAGTGGGTTCCGAACGTGATCGTTCTTTCTGGAGTGAGCACAGTTTTGCTTGCCATGGGAGTCTGGCGAAAGATGTTGACGTGGAGCTTTTTGTGGTGGTGGTGCAGGATCGACACGAGTTTGCAGCCTCGTCGCTGAGGACGACGGTGACGGAGTTCTCGACTTCTCCTCTCTCCATGTTCTACCTTCCCGTGAGCGCTTCGTTGAGGAGGAGTCTAAGAGGTCGTTGCTGACTTTGGTCCTCTTGCAGATCCGCACGGTGAGCCAGAACCACAGCCGAGGTGCAACGGGCGAGGACACGCTCCTCAAATGTGCGCACCTTCTCCCGCTGCTTTCGAAGATCATTCTGAGAGATCAGCTGACCCACCGCTCTTCTCACATTAGACCTGCCCGACGGCAACTCCAAGTTCTCGACGTTCGAGGTCGACAACCGAGTCGTGAACAAGCCCGTCGTCCACGTCAGGGTCATCATCGACGGCGAGGAGGCATGGAAGGTCGACGTCCTTGGGCAGCCGATCAAGCTCCCGCCACCGCCCATGACAGTCGGCCATTTAGGCAAGAGTCTCGCAGAGCTGCTCGCGTTCCTCAAGCGATCGTGGTTCTGAACGAGGAGCGGAACGAGTGTCAAGGAGAAGAAAGAAAAAAGAGAGGGAGGCTCGGGAAGGGGGATGTATGGGAATTGTGTGGATGGAGGTGGCGACAACATCCCACCATGGCTGCTCCGCGTCAGGCCCCAGCCGGCTGTCTGAAGTTTCCTTCCTTCCTCAACGCCCCGCCGTTTCTCGCCCGTACATATCCTGCCCTTTTTTGCGTCGTCCTTTTTTTTAGCTTGAGGTGCATTAACAGACGTTGTTTTCATACCCCGTTCCCATGAATCGCACCATCGTCGTTGAATCAAGGGTCCTGGGTGTGGGCGCGAGGGAGATCACCCCGAGCCCAAACGGACGGGACGTGCCCGGACCCCTTTGTGGTTGGTGTTTGCACTCAACCGGTCGAAACGGGAGGTAAGTCGACATCCAGTCTTGTTATCGATGCAAGTTGCTGATGATTTGAGCCGTCGTAGTCCAAGTCCGACGTGAAACGAACGAGAAATGGACGACCCTGAGGAGGGGCGGTGCAGTTACGTTGGAGCTTAATTTCAGACGGCGAGCGACGAGATCGAGGGCGAGTCTCCTCTGCGTCCGTTGCCTTCCTCCCACTTCCTTCCCTTCACAAAAACGCCCAAAACTTGTCGTAACTTGTCGACACTACGACGACCCTCGAGATCCAGCGCCCCATCGCTCCCTGTCGACCCTCTGGCTCTGCTCCGCTCCTCCTCCTCCGCCCGTCGTCCCCGCTTCCCTCCCATCAACCGACTGTCACCACCGACGAAAAAGAGATGAAAACCTCTTTGAGCAAGAAATCTTCACCGACTCGTTCAGCCTCGAGCAGCTCTGAGGGCAGCGGCAAGTGTAGGTCGTCGAACGGCGCGTCGACGCGGATCGGAGGAGCTCAGCTCGCGAAGCTCAGGATCAGGCGGGAGGTCGTCTCAGTCGGTGAGCCTGTCTTTGCTGGATTCTATACAATTTCAAAGCGGCAGTGCTTATTGAAGCACCTTTGCGACTGTGCCAGCTTGTGTTTCGTGCAGAAAGTCAGTCTCGTGCCTCGACGGAGCTGACGGGGAGAGGCATAGCTGACACCTTCCCATGCTTGGTCCGATTTCAGGGCTGCCAAGAAGTGTGCAGATGAGAGGCCTTGCCCGAGGTGAGCTGATTTGCTCATTCGTCGAAATCGAGAGCTAATCATTCTCGTCGTCGTCCTCCGATCCAGGTGCAAGGCGAGAGGAAAGACCGACTGTCGAGACTGGCACCCTCCCCGTCGCCAGAACTCTGGTGGTGCGCTTTGATCGTGCTTGCTGCTCTTCAAAAGACTCTTGAGAATAACCCGTTGCTGTACAAGGCTCGAACTCGTCGACCACCGCCTCTGCTCCGAGCCCGACCTCCGGCACCCTCAAGCTCGTCCTCGAAAGCCCAGCCGACCTCGTCTCTGGGTGCTCCAACGCCTCAGCTCCGCCTCTCTCCTTCAAGAGTCTTCCATCCTTCAAGAGTGAGACTCAGCTCGGGCAAGCCACCCACGTCGGCCCCCACCACCCTCCAGCACCCGTCGTCGACACTCCGGTCAGAGGCCAGCTCCACAAGATCCCCGGCACCGGTTCCCTCTCCCTGAACTCTCACCACCTCGCCCTCCCACTCCCATTTAGCTACTTCTACTCTCCTCCATCTTCCCCTCCCAGCTCTTTTCCTCCTCCCTCGCCGACCACCTTCCTCAGCTCGGCACCAGCACCACGTGTGACGACTCACCCAAGTCCATCTCTCGACCCACACTTCTATCTCCTCAAGCGCAACGAGCTCTACGCCGTCTCACGAGCTCGCACAAGCCTCGACTCGCCCTCTTCGTCGCCTGGACCGACGATGATGCCGGCGCTTTTGCGCGTCGTGCAGATGGAGTTGCATGCTGGGAGGGGAGGGAGCGCGTCGCCGGCGCCGATTTTGAGGAGGTGGAGTGAAGAGAGTGAGCTTAGGGCACGCTGATCAGTGGATTGGGATGCCGATGTGTGGGGTTGAGCTTGTTTTCATGGGTGTACGAGGGGCGTGAGAAGCTGTAACTCGGATTGGCCACGTTTGAGATCTGCGCCATCGTGTTGAGCGACAAAAGGAGCATCACAGCTTTGACTTGGACAGATGTTGTAACTCCACGTTTGAATCTCTCTTCTTGAACAGGACTACCCAGCGATAAGCGCATCGGGGGCTCGAATTCGGTCAATGGCAAAGTCGCTGAGTTGTTGGAACGCAAATCCCCGCATTGTACAATGACATCGCCAGAGTAACTCCTCCACATCAACGTACACCAGCTTCACACCAGTACAGTCTGAGTAGAGATCAAAAAGTATCCGAGTGTTGGAACGTACCTCATACTCCCTCAAATAGTGCATGCCCTTGTCGAAAAACGCGACCTGATGCAACTCGTCCCGAGGAAGAGCTGCTGCTCCAGTGACACGAACGAGGTTGGAGCTCTTGAGTCGATGGTAGTCAGACTCGCAGAAAGGCGCGTCAATCCACTCGAAGAAGTCCGGGAAGAGCGTCGTTCCAGGCACATACGACCGCGTCAGGTCGTGGTACTGGTCGCCTGGAGGAACTCCGAAGGGGGCTCCTGGACGTGCGTTGTTGCGAATCCACTGAGTTCTCAGAGGGAGTCGAGGTTGTTATGAGTCCTGCACGGTCTGGCTGGAAAGGAAGGAGAGTGGGCTCACGTTGTCCGTCTCTTCGTTCCGGGGCAATCGCACCGCCTTGAGCTTCTCCGGCTCGAGATCGGCTTCTGGCGGGGCGGCGACCACAGCAACAGCGACCAATGTGGGTCCTGTAGAAAACAAAGTGGCCAGGTGCTTCTTCCACTCGAGGGGAGGCTGCATTTATACCCACGTGGTCAGCAAAGTCTATTTATCAAACGCCGACCCTTCATCAAGCTCCAAGCCCATCCGTTAAGAAGTTAGCGTACAGTCTTGAAGAGGCCCCAAGAGACAGCAAGCTCGGGCGAATGGGTGAAGTAGATCGCTTGAGTGTTATGGGACAAATCATTTAGCGTCCTAGTCGACATGTTGAAGGACAATCCGCGGTATGCGATCTCGCCTCCGTATTCTGCTGTTGTCCCATGGAAAAGCTTCTGCTTGGAGGACTGGTGAAGAATAAAGTCGGCGAACGAGGTCGGCGGCGAAGTCGGAGTTGGTGCTGGAGGCGCTGCTGGCGCGTCGAGAGCGGCGACCTGGACTTCGAGATCGGTGTTGTACGCAGAACCAAACCAGGAATACATCCAGCGACGCGGCGAAAATCGGAGAACGACGTCCTCAGCCCCTTCTTTCGAGATCCTGCCCCACCACTCCTCGAGCTCGACGATCCTCTCCGCCTTCAAGCCGACTTTGCCGTCTAACCACGGAACGAAGTGCTCGCCGAGCTCCTTGAGCAGGCTCGTTCGGTCCTTGCTTGGATTGGAGGAGAAGGCGATATCAAAAGCGTCTTGAAGGAGGTTGCGTCCCAACGAGCGCGGGCCGTTGCCCTCGTCATACATGTAGTCCTTCAGAATCGCCAGCGACTCGGGCCCGAAGAAGAACGCCAGATCGAGGCGTGACGGGCTGGTGTCGACCATAACCTTTGGGTTGGATGGCTTCTACAGTGGTGTCCGGTTAGGCTGAGCATCGAAGCGCGCTGTGTTTGTTACGTACTTGCTATTTGCCCCGCGTCGATCCGCTCGCGACGTACGACGATGGGCTTGAGTGCCGAACCTGCGACGCCGATACGCAAATCTTCAGTACAGAAGCAACATTCAAACCAGTGCACCCACACAGGGTGATGACAAAGACGATGAAACTGGAGGCAGGTGGCTTCGAGTTACTTCAGTGGCTCCAAGTACGTTCAGAGTTCCGAACGCACCACAAGGCGGGTACGAATACCGCTGTGAGGAGGAGGGCCAGAGGAAGGCGAAAGGCGAGCTCAAAGAAGAAGAACATCTTGTAAAGTGTCGATATGGTCAAGACCAACCTTGCTTGGGCCGATCCACTTTCATGACGATCGCTGTTGGACTCCGCGCGCTCATCACTTGGACGCCCCGAAAGCTCGTACGAGGCTCAGTTGCCAAAGGTTCGGTTGAAGAATGTGAGCTCTTGAAAAAACATTCAATGCGAGTGTCCACTTTACAGTGCGAGCTTGCACTGGCTTTCGAGTGGCTCTTGAAAGGTTCCACGTGTGCTCGTGTGTGGTTCGAAACAGCAATCCACCACATTACAGCTCGTCCCTGGGTACAACAGGCTTTGCCGACTCATCTTCCTCATCCTCCTCAAATCGCTTCTTGAACAATGCCGCCAGTTTCTTGTGCTCCTCCGACTCGAACGTCCCCTGCAGCTGTCGCTTCACCTCCGGGCTATTCCGCTTGACTGCACCCTCAATCGTCTCGATGTGTTTCTGCACCTTGACCCCCTTCGACTCCAGGGCCTTTTCAAAGTTCCTCAAGTAGGCGTCAAGAGCGCCGTCCAGCGCCCCATCGCTCGTCTTCTTCGCCGTCGCGTCGTCCGTCTTCTGCGACTCCGCCTCGCGCTTGATCCCCTTGTTGATTGCTGCGATGAGGCCTTCGATTCCTTGAACTCCCGCATTGATCGCTGCGTCCTCGGCGGCGCCGCCGGCTGGTGTCTCGCCAGTTGCTGGCTCCTTCGGTCTCAACGCCTCCTCGATCGACTGCTGCATCTGATAACGGCGAGGCAGAGTCAGTTGACTGAAAGGAATGACTGTGGTGCCAAAGTGGATGACGCACGATCTTGGCCAGCTCCCTCAAGCCCTGGATAGCATCCACGTCATCAGATCCTTCCTTTCCTCCCACCAGGTCACCAGCAGGCTCCTGCGAAGCGGAGACGACGGTGCCAGTCTCGGTGTCGAAAACAAGAGTGAGGACCTCCTCAACGACTGCCGGCTCCTCGACCTCATCCACGTATTCCTCACCATCCTCCGGAGAAAACAGCGGCGCGGTGGACCCTTCTGACGCGGGCGACGTCGTTTCTGACTCGGGCCGCGAGATGTCCTCGATCCCGCCGACCTCGACGCGAGCAAAGTTTTTGGGCGAGAACGGTACGGCGTCGACTTGGTTCGCTGGGATTCGGCGAAGGACGGGTTGGCAGTCGACGACGGCGGGTGGGTCGGAGACTTGAGGGTTGCCTTCGAGGAAGATGGCTTCGCCGCAGAGGCGGGGCGTGTGGACGAGGAGGACGTAGTTGCAGATGGACGTTTCTCGGATGAGAGCAATCCTGTCGGTCGACTGGGTGTTGCAGTGGAACTGTTCCAGGGAGTTTGTTCAGTCGTCGAGCGATAGCGAAAGGGGAGGAGACGTGGCTCACCTGAACCTCAACCGTCCTGGGAAGCCCAGTCTTGTCGCAGATCGTACCGCCCTCCCACTGTTGGACCAAGTACCTCCCACCATCATCCCACCCGTTATCGCCGCCACCTCCACCCAACGTCGCAGGGATCCGCTCCGACTTGGCGAGCGAGGCTGACCCCGAGCCGTACTTTGGCGGCGTCAACGACGACGGAGGAACTGGGGACTGGCCGAGAGTGTACGACTCTGTCGAAGGGTCCTCTGTTGGTCCAGGCTGGCCTGAAACGCGGATCTCGTGGAACTGGCGGATCTCGTTGCCGTAGCTGTTGTTCCGTCACCAAATCAGCTCGATGCACCCAGCAGAACCAACCCAACTAGGCGCACCAGAAGCTGTACGTAAACCAACCATGCTTCTGGTACAGACACGATCCCTTCATTCCATCGATCAACGCCAGGCCTCGCTCGAGTCCTCGCTCGCGCCGCCGCTCCGCATTGCCCTTGGCCTCGAGGTCGTCTGGTGCTGGCGGGGTCGAGGGAAGGTCGTTGACGGCTGGCACGGTGCACAAGAACGCCTGTCCCGTCTGTGTCCGTAGAAGATGGACGGCAGCTTTTGGCTCGCCGGTGTCGGAGGGCTGTACGACGCGCTCGTCATCAGCTGTTGCTCGGGCGCGACGGAGGCAATGGAGAGAGCTTGAAGCTCACCTGCTTCGAATCATGAATGATTTGAGCTGCTGTATCGTTCAGGACGCCCTGCTCGCCGATGACGACCTCGAAGCGAGGGTACGAGAAGAGATCCTTGGGCGAATGCGACGACAGCGCGGCGGTCGAGCTCGCGAGCGTGAGGAGGAGGGCGCCGACGAGTGCTGAGGGCACCATTGCTGTGGCTGACCGGCGCCGAGAGCTCACCATCGGTGGCAGCAACGAGCTCGCGATGATGTTTGGTACCGCGGTGAGCGCTCGTCGTGTTCGCTTTGAGCTTCGGGAGTTCGATTTCCTCGGACTTTTGGTTCTCTCATTCGTCAACACATGCAAAAAGAAGCGAAAACAACATGTATTCAAATCAGGTTAAGCTCATCTTCACTCTCCGGAGAAGCAGTCCTCACTCCCGAGAACCGCACCTTCCTCCTCGCCGGCTGCAGCTCGACCCTATTCCTCCTCTTCGTCCCAACCACCGTCGCCGTGCTCGACGTACTTCCGTAGCGCAGATCGCGCCGGTCGGCTTCAAGGATGTCGAGGTCGTCCATCTCAGACTCGGGTTGCGGCGTCGGCGCTTTCGCGAGAATCTCCATCTGGAACGGGTCGTCGTCCTCCTGGTCGTCCTCCTCCTCGAGGTCTTCTTCTGAATCGGTGACTTCCATCGAAAGATCAAGCAGCTCGACGGTCCCTTCTGGGAGGGTGAGACGAGATCTGGGTAAGCGGCGAGGGCCAGGCGAGGAGTGCGCCCAAGTCTCCTCGTCCTCCGCGTCCGACACGTGGGCCGACTCGGCGGTCTCCTCCGTCTCCGTCTCCGTCGCTTCTCCCTCTCCCTCTCCTTCGTCAGAGTATGACTCATCGTCCTCCACTTCGTACGCCTCGACAGCCAATCTCGCTGACCGGGTCTCGCTGAGCAGCGCCTTCGGTTTCTTGAGAAGCAAATTGGACGGCGTCGGCGCCGCCTCGCCGAGCGTCCCTTTCCCGAGTCTGAAAGGTCGACCTAAGCTCGAGTGTGCGAGCGGACTGTCGGAAATCCTTGCTGGCGACGAAAACGCGCTCTTCTTTTCCGATCCCTTGGCTGAGCGTCGCGGTCGGTTCGGCGTGGCCACGAACGCGTCCACCATCTCCTCCCACCTCCACCCTGCACCTCCGACGTTTGTCCCGCTCTCTTCATTAATGCAAGCACCCTCTGCTTCTTTCAGGCGATCCTGAAAAACGTCTCGCTGGAGCACGACCTGGAGTTTTGTGGTGCGAACGTCCAGGAGCGAGTTGTAGCGCGTGAGGATTGAAGAGAGGAGCGAGGCCTCGAGTTTGAAGAGAGAAGCCGAGTGGAGGAAGATGGTGATGGACGCAAAATCTTGGGAGCTTCGATGAGTGATCATGGGGGAGAGGAGGGAGAAGAGTGATGACGTGTCGTCTGAAGATGCCGAGGAAGGCGGTTCGTCGGGGTAACCGAACTCGCGGAAGTGATGCTCGAGTCGGGAGAGTCGTGAGAGATGCGTCGCTGAAGTTCCCGCATCGTGCTGGGCGGCGTCAAGAGCTTCGGTAACGTCGATGCCTCGGGCGAGGGCCTCCAGCTCGAGGACGGCAGAGATGGGTGCCAGGAGGGGAGTCGCAGCTTCAGGGAAGGCTTCGACGAGATCAAAGACTGCCTCCCCCAGCTCCTCCACACCTCTTCCCTTCGCTTCCAAGAGGACGGGAAGAGCATGCTGGATCTCGCGACTCAGCCGCATGACGACCTCCTCCTCGAGCGCCTCCGCGTCGTCCTCCCCATCGTCCTTGGCCCCTTCGATCGACACCAGCATCTCCTCTCCCACTTGTACAAGGACGGTAAGGAGTTGAGCGAGGTGAGGCTCGTCTTCGACGTAGCAGCGAGTTTTGGAGAGGGTGAGAAAGTCGGAGTAGAAGAAGCGATCGGCGAAGGAAGAAGAAAGGAGTGTGAGTCGGAGTGATTCGTAGAAAGGGGTGCTACTGGAGAGGGACGCTGTTCGAAGACCGAGGTGAAGGGCACTGGAGCGAGCTTTGGCGGGATTGGCGAGCCCGGCGTCGAGAAGGGGAGCGTAGAATCGTGAAGCCTGTGGCACGTGTCCGTGAGCTTACAATCGGGAGCAAAAGACAAGAGCTGAATTCACCTCTTGAGGTACGTTCCAGGAAAGGCAGACATCGAACAAGCGGTCGAGCAGAGCGTACGACGATCCCTCAAGTCCCCGGACCAAGATGGCAGTCGCGTGCTCACCCAGGACCCATCTACATTCGACGCGCATCAGCCTCAAGTCCACAGTTCGTCCACTAGAGTAGAACTCAACTCCTGCAGTATGCCGGCACGCTCTCGTACCAATCCTCCTCGAGCTGAGTCGCTTGCTCCTCCTGCGACGCCGCACTCCTCGAAGCCGCCAATCGACGCCTAGGACTCCCCACCTCCGCCACCACCCCACTCTCCTCAAGCTCCTGAGCTCTCAGCGCGTCTTCCGCCAAGCAGCCCTCGACGTACTCCTCGATCCCCCCACCAATCTTGCGCGCGAGGATCTCCACCAACGACGCGATCTTGGGGACCTCGTCTGTCCGTTTCTCGGTCCCGTAGACGCACTCGAGGACGTTGATGTACGCTCTAAGGAGGTGAAGAGCTTTTGTGATGGTTTCGTAGTCGAGACCAGTGGATGCGAGGTGGGAGCGAACGTCTGGAGGAGGCGAGCGACGGTTCAACGCGCTCGAGCTCGTTGACGTCGAGGCTGAGGTCGATGCTGCCGCACTTCGTTTTGATCCGTACGTCGTGCTGGGCTGAGGTCGTCTCTTGGTCTGGAACGGACTGCTGCTCGTCTGGTGCGCCGCGCTCTTCCTCTTCAAGCGCTTCGTCGCGGGCGCGATGGCGTACTCCTCGTCGTCGTCCCACGCCCGACCCTTGCCCTTGCCCTTGGGCTTGGGTGGTTCCCTTCGGTGAAGAGCTTCGTTGGCGGAGCGTTCTTCGGAGGCTTGCAGCTCGCGGACGAGGGCGGCGAGGGTGGCCCGGAGCTGGCGAAGGAGGCGGCCGACTCGAGCGAGTGGGAGGTCACCCGCCCTCGTCGACATTTCGGGAAGGATAGTTGTAAGCGGGTGTGCTCTAGTAGTTCTTGATGTAGTAAGTTGTAGCGAGTTGTGGATGCAGCGAGGGGCGAACAGTGTTGGGGGAAGGAAGGTCAGGGCCAACGGGGTCAGTCAACTTGAAGGGCTAGGTCACGTGAGCGGAAGGGTTGCTGAACGAGCATATGACTTCTTCAACATTCGAGACTCAACGGCATTCGAGAAGTGTGATACAATATGATATTTTCTACAACAAGCAAGCATGCAAAAGACTCGTCACAACTAGACAACATGCAGCAACTCGGTCAACCAAGGACATCCGAAACCCATCTCCCCCAGCGCTCAATCACGTCCTGCACCCAATCCTCATACGCCCCAGCATTGACCTCGAACAGCTCCACATGAGCCTTGCCACAATCCGCACACACTTTCTTACTCTTCCCGCTCCCAAAACCACCACCCAACAGCTTCTCCCTCTCCTCAGCCTCCTTCGCCGCACGCCCAGCAACCTCAATCAACATCAACCGTTCCCACCGGTGATGGTACTGCAGTCCCTGGTCGGCGACTCGAAGCGCGCCGCTGATTCCGGCTCCACCAGAAGCCGAGTTGGCCGCACGTGGAAAGATGTCGCGCACGATGGGCTCTCGTGAGGGGCATTGGGAGCGCCATTGGGCGAGTCGAGAGACGGGCTTGACGGAACGACCGACTTTGAGAAAGGTGGTGCGAGGTCCGGCTAGTGGTAGGCATGAGGTTGTCAGCTTAAAGGTCTCGAGATGAAGGATGGAAACGAGGGGCACTCACTCGGAGGAAGACTGTTGCGACCCTTCTTCTCGACCATTTCGTGGCAGTAAATAAATCCAGACTCGTCCCTAGAGGAGACCGGTCTCGCCATCTCATGGCGCAACAAGATCTTTGTCACGACGGGCAAGTCTGGCAGGATCCAATCTAAGAGAAAAAGGTCATGTCAGCGCTCGGCTCTCTCATCGTAATTATCAAAACATCAGGATAAAGTCACCATCGAATTCTATCCACTCTCCACGCCCTCCCTTTCCATTCACAAAACATCCTCTCTCCTGCATCGCCTGCTTGCTGTGCTGGAAGCAAAACTTGGGCACCGCGCTCCCATCCGCACTCTTTCCACCTCCATCACCGTCCCCATCCCCATCATCCGCTTTAGCTTTCAGCATCTCGTCTAAAGCATCCAGCGCGCTTGAAGACAGAGGAATGCCCGGCGAGTTTCCTCTCGACTTCCGAGAGGGCGATGTCCCAGAATCGACGATCCTGGTGCACCGCTTTCCGGATGCCGTCGTGCCGTGACACTGGTTCTTACTGCCTGGTGGCGGAGTGCCGGATTCGTCGTCGGAAGAGTGAGACAAGTCGATGACCGACGGTTTGGAGGGTGAGGGTTTGGGTTTGGAGGGGTAGTAGGAGCTAGGACTGGGCTGTTGCGGCGGCGGTGGTGGACGGGAGTAGGAGGGTGGAGGAGGGCGGGCCGGAATAGGAGGCGGAGGAGGGGGTGGTGGTTGAGATGTGTTGCTGAGAAATGTGAAGGTCAATGCCAATCTCCTGCCCTTCGTGGTCGAGGCAAAACTCACAATTGAGACGAGGTCGGGTACCGCAGGAAGGGAACGGCGGTGTCATCCTGCTGATTCGTATTGCCACCGTTATACGGCCGCGGGACAGGCATCGAGACACACGAATCCTGATAGTAGTTGGTGGGAGGGAAAGCACCCGGAAAGGCGATCGACGGCGTCGAGTTTGCTGAGCTGACGGCGGACGGAGGCACCGTTTGCTTGAATATCGAATGATCCGAAGCAGAATGAGAGTGGGGCATCGGGGGAGGGGGAGGAGGTCGTGGTGGAGCTTGGATGGCCTGAGGGTAGAGCGGTGGCGGATGTGCCGACGTCGAGTAATACGATGCGTACGAGGGCGCGTACGAAGCGGAGGAATTGTGGCTCTGGTACGACGCGGTCGAGGCGCCCGACCACGACGCTGGTCCCCGAGACATTAGTGGAGGCACAGCCCTCGACCCACCTTTCGGTGGGCTGCCAGACACCGATGAGGGGGACGGGCGAGGCGGAGCTGAACTTGCTGTCGGGCGGTCAGGGGTCGAGTACGTCCGCGAGTGACCAGCGCCGGGTCTGACGCCCCGGTTGGAGCTGGCGGGAGGTGGAGTGGGCAGTGGCCGACGAGGATCAGCTTTCCCCCGCCCTCTGGCTACGTCCATCTTCGCGAACCCTCCGGCGAGCTCGTCCATCGAGCCTGTTCTCGCGCGTTGCGGCGACGACGAAGGAGGGCTGCTCGCACCCGGTGGCCGCGCCTGCCGAGGGCCATGGAGCCCTGGCCCGCTGCTCGAGACTGGTCGGGGTCCGCCTCGTCGTTTCGGACTGTCGGGCTCGGTGGCGAGGGCCCAAAGAGGGAGGCGCGGCGGCGGAGCAGGAGGTGGAGCGTCGTCGGCACGCGGGGGAGAGTAACGAGCGTTGCGGTCGGAGGACGAAGGCGACTTGTTGGTGAACAGATTCTTGATGAACCCTCCCATCCTTCACTCGATACAGCCAAGTTCGAGCGAGTTGGCGGGCCCTCGACGGCGGACAACAAACACCGTACGGAGGAATGCGCTCCTGGAAGGCGAGGCGCAGAGGGGCCACGAGCAGCACAGCCGAACGCTGCAGACTCACAGAGGTGATCAGCAACGACACGTGCACATTTTGATGCAAAGTGTGGACCTACGAAGGAACGGAAGTGAATGGTGAAAGAGACGTGGCCGGATGAGGCAGAGGAGGGAAGGGGGGCCAGTGTTGAGTCACGTGGCGCTCAGTATATACTCCGCGGACTCCTCCGGATGGCGGGCTTGGACGATTTCCGTTCATCGTTGACGGGACGCGGGAGGAGGTCAACAGGCGCAGACGTGGTCCATTGTGACCATCCAGTTACCTTTGAATAGATCACAACACATAATTCACATCATCACAAGCACACGCTGCTCTCGTTGCAGGCGCGTCCACGTCGCGTCCCAGGGATCACGCCGCTCTCGCCCAAGCCCGGTGTCGCTCCCAGAGGCCACCAGTCGCGGCTCCTCAGTGGCTCTGCTTTCGCTCCTCTCACCAAGCGTCACCAAGCTCCGGGTGATCGATCATTCCAGGTGCACCTAGATGGCACCGGTACCAGCGTGCTGATGCACCGTCGCGCGCATCTGTTTGGGCCACGTAGCTAACTCGACTTGCGTTTGGAAGTCCTGTTTCTGCGTTGGTGCTTGGTCGGGTTACTTGATAGAAGCGAAAGTATTCAGATCACAAATGTGTCACTTTGGCAGCGTTTGCCCAGAGTTCCAAAGAGAGCTAGACGCGAAGGCGGCGCCGGCGGCTCACGAACAACACCAGTGGCTCCGTATTACTGAAGCGCGTTCCCCTCCCATCCTCATCACATTCCGACGTTTACGTTAAAACTCGGTCGGTCCTCGTCCCCTCTCTCTTTCCCTCTTCCATCTCACTCCTCCCCTTCCCCCTTTCGGCTCGCCAACTCTCGTCACTCTTTTATTCGCCTTCGCCTCACAGCCTCGCCCCTCGCCCCTCGTCCACCTCTTGGAACAGCTCCTTTCCCCCCTTCACACCGTCCTAACGAGTTTAAACATGCCTTCGACCTACACCGTTGCCACCTTCCTCTCGATCGCGAGCTTCGCCGCCGCCCAGACCTTTTACGGCACTGTCGGTCGCTTCCCGTGTAGTCAGACCGTCGGCGGCGTCACCGTTGCCAACCAGGATGCCTGTTTGTCGCCTATCTCCCTCAAAGTAACGGGTATCTGCTGTTCAAGCATCGCTGACCATCGCTTTCCTCCTGTTCGTGCTTACCAGGCACTTTCGCCAACCTTCAGGCCACCAACACGTTCTGTGCCGCCGATACTACCAGTCTGAGTGGACCCTACGGCAACGTCGACGCCCCCACTGGCGGTTTCAAGAACTTGGGATATATCCCCGTCAACTCTGAGTGTGTCCTCGACCCCAACGGCTCCGGAGAGTTCTACTGCGGCTTCGTCGGCGCCACGTAAGCTCCTTTCATCGCCATCACTCCTTTGCGTTGGTGATGAGCTGACGCGTTTTCCTGACGATTTAGCTGTGACCCCACCCAGCTAGGAGCCAACACCAACTGTGACAACGGCTCTTGCAGTGCCGCCGGCTTCTGCGTGTACGTTCCTCCATTCCTCGGTGCCATGTCCTCTGTTGACTGTTAAGCCCTCACAACCTCTCCAGTGGCAACCTCGGCAGGGTCTGCACCTTGGACTCGGACTGCGCGGGTAATATCTACTGTCTCAATGGATCCGGTGACATCAACTCTGGTGGTGTTTGCGGTGGCTCCGACGACGACCTGGGAGGAGGTGCCACTTGTGGTGTAAGTTGACCACTCCCCCGCCTTCTTCGGTCGTCACTGACATGAATCACCACAGGACGGATGTGCCGCCGGAAACTTCCTCTGCTTGTCTGGCGCTTGTGACTCTGCCTCGTACACCTGCTTCACCAGTCTCGCCACGGCTTCCCAGCGCGCCCGTGCCCGCCGTAACAACATCTCGCTTCGCTCTCGCTGCCCTACCTCGCACACCGCCTGCCCTCTCTCCGGCGGTGCCAGCGGATTCGAGTGTGTTGACACTACCGTGCGTTACTTCTTCCCCGCTTTCGCTCCCCTCCTGCGCTTCGAGAGAACCCCTCCGCTGACGTGTCTTTTTACCATCCAACAGTCCAACCTTGAGCAGTGCGGTGCCTGCGCTGCTCACGGCGGAACCGACTGCACCAACCTTCCCGGAGTCGAGGCTGTTGGCTGTGGTGAGCTTCTTTTTGTCTTCTCTTGCTCATCGGCAGAGCCAAGCGTTGACACCTTTCCTCCATGACAGTCTCTGGTCAGTGCGAGATCTGGGCGTGCGCCGAGGGCCACACCTACGACGCGGCTACCAAGTCCTGCAAGGCCGCTCTTGGTCAGTCCTACTTCTCATGCACTTCTCTTCTACAATACAGGAACTAACCGTTCTTGCCTTGGTTGTGACAGTCATCTAAGCGCTTCAGGACACCACGGCACCTTCGATCTTCTTTTGCACTCTCTCTCTCTCATTTACTTGTATACACCTACAACTTCTGAAAGTCGGACTTTTTGGCTTCAAACCCACCCTGGAATTTTGTTGAGGCACTCTTTTTCTGGCTGCCTCTCTCCCCCTCGTCTTTTCCCCCCTCCTCCCTCCCCCTTCCATCCCTGTTCTTTTCCGCAATTCACATGCGTGACTCGCTACTGGCAGTTTTGCCCCCTATTTGTGAATGGTTTGCTGTGGTTTATAGAGAGCAATGAGAACTGGGTGACTTGGAATCTCATCGGTGCACCCAACGCTCAGAGATGTTGCCAAGGGTCGGTCCTAGAAACGACGAGAAGAGGGTTGACCCACCAGAAGCCACAAAACAGCAAATGAAAAGGATAAAACTAGGTTTTGCAGCCAAGAGCAGTCAACTACTACGCTGTCTTCGACGACTGAGCCTTTGCTCTGAGGAGTCTTTCCTTCAGCTCTGCTGCCCGCGACTCCAACGAGGGTGACGTGGCCGCCGGCTTGGCCACGCTCGTCGTCGTCGCATTCGAAACCCTCCTCCTCGCCAGCGCCGCCTTGAGCATCTCCTCCTTCTTCTTCGCTTCCACATCGACCTTCACCTCCTCCTCTGGCTCGTCGTACATTGGCTGGACGACAAACTCCTCACCGCGGAGGAATGGCGACCCATCGCCTTCTCCTGACGCGAGGCGCTTCTCCTCCTCCAACCTGTCCAAAAGCAACCTCCTAGTCTCAGCATTGTACACCGTTGAGTTCGGCTGGTAGTCCTCCCACTCGGCGTCCTCGTCCTGCCGCACAGCCGTAGCGAGCGCCTTCTCCTCACTCAACTTCAACCGAAGCTTCGCCCTGAGGTCGCTGACCTTCGAGTTCTTCGCAACAGTCGCACGGTACTCGGCCGTAAGACGAGCTTGCAGCTTGAGGCGGAGGTCTGGGTTGAGGAGCGTCGACGACGGCTTCGGCCCAGCTTGGGCTTCGACGATCCGGTTGCCGTTCTCAACTGCCTTCCTCGCTTCGGCGGCGTTGGCTCGCTCCTCCCTCTTGGCATCAGCGTCCGTCGGCTTGGAAACAGGCTGAGAGGCTCGTCTAGCGGCACCGAAGATGGAGAAGCCGGTCGTCGGGGTAGTGGCACGCTGAGGGGTGGGGCGGTACGAGAAGTCACTCTCCCCCGCGTAGAGCGAGATGGCGTCGTCGTCATCGTCTGGCAACTTGGGTTTCGGCGCCTTAAACTTGATCCTCTCGAGTTCATTGGAAAGGGTGGGCGAGATGTCGGGAGCGGGGATGTCCTCGATGGGGAAGGGAAGCGACGTGTCCTCCAAACGTGGCGAGGACGAACGCGACCTCGGCCTGGATCGCGAACGGGAACGAGATCGAGGAGGCGAGTACCTGTCTCGTGAATCTCGCCTGTCTCTAGAGTCCATTCTTTGACTTCGACGGGGTGACCTCGACCTCGAACGAGAACGAGAGTAGGACCGCTCCCGTCCCCCGCGCCTCTCCCAGCCGTTATCCCTCTCCCTCCCTCTTGGTGGCGGCCTGGCCCACCTATCGTCCTCAAACCTCTGGGGATGGATCTTCCTTCGACCATCTCTTGGCTGATCCCACGACTCTCTCCTACGGCCGTTCTCCTGAAACCTCGGCGGATACGGTCCAGGGCCTTGACGACTTCCCTGAGGTGGTCGGACCGGTGCGGAAGAGATGCTGGGGATTTCCTCCATCTCCCTTTTCGGACGACCGTACTGGACGACTCGGTCGAACGCTTCGAGAGAGGTGAAAGGGCTACGGGCGAATGTGCAGATCTCGTGGACGAGGTGGGCAGCTTGCTCTTCGGTAAGGAAGTCGGAGATGAGACGGATGGCGGAGAGGGAGCGGAGGTCGAGTTGAGAGGCTATGCTCATCAGGTAAGTGGTGAGAAAGGAGACATCGACGTTGGGAAAGCATTGAAGCTGGATGTTGGTGCAACGTGGCATCAGTAAGAGATCATCTCAGGCGGCAATGGAAAAGAAGACGGACCTCGCGTCGGATGAACTTGATGCAGCGGTTTTTGAGGTCAGGGTTGGTGGCAAAGCTGTGGGCGTTGACGGGCTTGAAGCGCGTGTACCTGTTCGAAGCGATGTGCTTGGCGTAGAGGCCTTCGCGGTAGACGTAGCGACGACGCTCGACCGCGCGTTCCTCGAGGTGCTCGCGCCAGGTCGGATCATCATCTCGGCGTCGACCGTAGAGCTGAAGAGGTCATCTAAAGCGTTAGTTGTAGCTGGCAAAAAGAAGCTAAATTTGGGCTTACGGCATGACGAGGAAGAGTTCGCGGCACGACCGGGTTGGGACGACTGCTCGGGTACGGGAGGAGGAAGGAGTCGTCCGGAGAGGGGAGCGCTTGGAGGTAGAGCGTCTGAAAGTCTCGCTCTCCCCGGATGTTGTAAATGAGCTGCTCAATCTTGCCGAGACAGAGTGGGCACTGTTTCGCTTCAAGGTCAGATCCGCGGATTACGAGAAGGGCCAATAACGGAGCTTACACGTCGGCTTTGGTCGGTCCAGGGGCGGATGCAGCCTGTACCACACAAGTGAGCTCACTTGTGAGAAGATGAAATGAAAATGGAAGACTTACCGAAGCAGAAAGCCGAGTGAAGGCAAGGCATGATCACCGCCTATCGCGACAAGCAAGTACGAACGGAGTCAGCGTTCAACCCTCCCAGCGCTTTCACAAAAGGCAGCGGCTTACTTTGTTGTCTATCGGAGAGAGACAAATCGCACAATGAGGCTCGTCGTCGTCGCCCTCGCCCCCATCTACGCCCACGACCTCCACAGCGTCTCCCTCGCCTTCGCCCGCCTCAGCCGGGTCGGGCAAGTCCTCGGTGTCATCGAATCCAGCTAGAGGGTTGGCTCTCTCCTTGCCCTTGTACGATGCTGGTGGGTTGGCGGCAGGAGCGGACGCAGACGAGCCGGAGAGACGACGCGGCTGCTGGGAAGGTCCGGGGACGGGTGCTGAGTGCGTTGGCGCGGCAGAGGTGGACAGAGTGCGTTGACGCTTGGGTGAACGTTCCATTATTCCTAGTTCGTGCACGCTCCCGCCTGCTTGCACCCTGCCGTTGCTGTGTCTGCGAGCTGAGCGTCGAGGTGATAGTTTGAGCCAAAGAAGCGCGCACGGCTTCGCTTCCGACTTCATTCTCGTCGCGCTCAATCTTCCATCAACTCTTGTCCTTTCGCACGGTGGCAGTCTTGCTGGACCATACATCCCTACTTAGCGTCTACACCTCAATCAGCGCCAGACTCGACCCTTTCCCCGCCTCGAAACGATGGACTCGGACCTCGAAGCAATCCGTCAGGTGAGTACGCACCCCTCCTCTCGCGGCTTGACACCGCATTGAATACAAACATCCGGCTGATGCCCTTTTACTTCTACAGAAACGAATGGCAGAGCTCCAGCAGCAGCAGGGTGGCGGAGGCGGCGGAGGATCACCAGGAGGACAGGCTGAGGAGGCCGCCAAGTTCGCTCAGGAGGAGGAGCAGAGAAGAACGATCATGAGCCAGATCCTCAGTCCAGAAGCCAGGGAACGTCGTAAGTGCCCATCCCACACGCTCCGTCGTCTCCGGCTTGTCGCGTGACTCTTCGCTCGTTGCTGATAAACTTCTGTTGTTGTTGTCCTTCCGGGGATCAGTGAGTCGCATCGCGCTCGTCAGGCCAGAAAAGGCGAGGAGCATCGAGCAGCTCTTGATGAGGATGGCTCAGGGTGGTCAGCTCCGCGGCCGTGTGAGCGAAGACCAGCTCATCGGTGTGCTTGATCAGGTGTGTGCGACGAAGCTTTGCTATTTGGATGAACGTTGATGATCTATTCTGTCACCCATCTAGGTTGAAGCTGCAGAAAAGGGTCGCTCAGGTGGAAAGGGAGGAGAGTCGGGCGGAAGCGGCAAGATTGTGGTAAGCCTTTGGTACCCACCTCCAAACGCACCGTCGTCCCGTTTCTGTGCGCTGACCCAACTCCATCTTAGTTCAACCGAAGAAAAAACGTCGACTCTGATGACGACTTCGATTTCTAACCTCCTTTTTCGTTTTTGTTGTTATCGCCGTCACTTTGGAATGGTCATCTCGCGTCAACACAAATTCGGGCGACGTGTCCTCGCATTCCCCGGCATTTTCTGACCTTTTTGAATCGTGGGTACTCGCAGAGTGATCACAAGCCTCGCACTTTATTCCCTCTTTTCGGAAACTCGCGCTTTTCTCTCCGAAATAGATGCCGCCTTTCGGTGGAAAGAGACAGCCCCGCGCGAGACCTGAATTTGGCGACGCTCGTTCCAGCTGACTAGTCACATGTCTACATATTACTGATTACATTCTTTCTTAGCACCATGCTTGTAAGATGAAAACCGTGGGGAGTCAAGGTCCCAGCGCCGCGCACCGGGCCATTACTCGGAGCTCGCAGATTTATATAAGACGACAATCCTTCATTCTCTGCTCTCTTCTCTCTCTTTCGTATTCCACCATCTATCCCTTTTTTCCCTGCCTCACACAACCAAAATGATCACCTCTACCGGTAATGACGAGCTCAGGGCTCTTCTCGCCTTGCTCACGTCCTCCGTCAATGCCATCGTCGAATCGGACGCGCCTCTCCCCTCGCTGCAGGACCCTAACCCCGAGCTGCCTCGCTCGAACCGTGATACCTCTGTTGCTATCGCAGCGGCAACTCAGCTCAAGGCGCTGCTCGAGGGGCCACTTTTCGGGATTGGGCAAGTCTTCACGGTGAGTTGTGTTTTGGTTTCGAAGCTTGGACGCAAGGACTTGATCGTCAATTCTTCCTTACACAACCAGCTTCATGTCCCTTCGTGCCTCAGGCTCGCTATCGAAGCTCACGTCGTCGAGACGATTCGCGAATCGGGCAAGGCTGAAGGACTCCACGTCACCGAGATCGCAAAGTCCAGCGCGATTGATCCCGCCAAGCTCGGCGAGTCATGTTGAGTTGCAGCGTCTCTGAGGGTAGCACTTAAACTGCATGTTACACAGAGAGGATCCTTCGTCTCCTCGCCGCTCACCACTTCTTCATCGAAACCTCGGCGGGAGTGTTCGCCAACAACCGTACTTCGATCGGTTTCGACACCGGTCGCTCTGGGGCAGAACTCAATGCGTAGGTTTATACACTATAATTAACATCTGACACAGACACTTAGTCTTAGCATATCCAGCTCGCCTTTCTTTTACGAAGGAACTGACGGCATGGCGGCGTGCATTGCTATGAGGTAACTCGACATCTCGTTTTTCACTGTAACATGCATCTAACACGCCACATCATTCCCAAGTGCCGACCAGGGGATGAAAGCCTCCTCCCACCTCGCCGACGTCCTTCTTGACCCCAAGACCTCTCACTCCTACGCCCCCAACGAGACGGGTTATCAACGTGGCCACAACACGTCGCTCACGATCTGGGAACACATGACCCTTCCGGGAGCTGAACCCCAGTTTGCTCGCTTCAACAAGGCCATGCATGGCTCGAACGTCCTGTCGGGAGGAGCGAAGCCGAGCGTTAGTTCCGAGGGTCAGTTTTGCGTCTTCTGTGTCCCTTCTCATGTCTGACATGCTTACTCGTTTCGGGTCTACAATCCAGTGTTTGATTTTAAACATCTTGGCGAAGGAAGCGTGGTGGTTGATGTCGGTGGTGGGACTGGAGCTGTGTCCCTTCTTCTCGCTGAAGAGGCGCCTCACGTCAACCTCGTCCTCGAAGACAGGTCGGAGGTCATCACCGGCGGAACCAGGCCTGTATGTGTCCACTCGGGGGATTTCGTAACGCCAAATCATCTGATCTTTATGTCATTGTCGTAGTTATGGGAGAAGGAGCACGCTGAGCTCCTCACCTCGGGCCGCGTCAAACTCGTGGAGCACGACTTTTTCACCGCCCAGCCCATTACGGGCGCCGATGTCTACTTCCTTCGCTGGATCATGTATGTCGTCTATAACTTGAATGAAAAAACAGCACTGATTTGATTTGATCCTCAGTCACGACTGGCCTGACGAGGAGGCCTCCGCCATCCTCTCTCACCTCGCGGCGGCCGCCTCGCCGTCGACGAAACTCGTCCTCATCGAGCAAATCATCGACACGCTCTTCTGGCCTGACGGAGCTGCACCTTCGAACATCTACCCTCTTCTCCCTACTCTCGGGGCTTCATTCCAAACACTCCTTGACGCTCAGATGCTGGTCGCGCTCAACGGTCAAGAGAGGACGGAGGAGCAACACAGGAAGTTGGGACGTGCCAGCGGGTGGGAGCTGGAGAAAGTCCATCGCGGTGAGAATGGAGGTTGGGACCAGCTCGTCTTTGCTAAGGCTTGATTAGTCATTTGTGCATTGTCCCGAATTCCGAATCACCACAGTTCCGTTCCCGCCTCGATCGTGTTCTGCTCGGTGGTCCTGCCCGATCATTCCGGATCGAAACACGACAGCGTGGTTTCCGCTGTGTTGATCAAGCTCGTACTTACATCGGGTGTAGACCTGCGAGTGCCGCGCTCCGGACTCTTGATCGGACTTTGGTCGGCGGAATGTGGTCCCCGTCTCGCACCGAAAGAGCCACGTGACCACGGCCAAAGGCAAGCCCCGAGGACTTACCGGTGAACGCGTCGTTTCTAGTGTCCCTTACGCTCTTCTCTCTCTTTCTCCTGCCATCCTGTCCCAGCCACTCAAGCTCAAGCAATGGTTCAGGCTACTCCGACCGGCAAGGACGAGCTCAAGGCTCTGCTCGCAGTCCTGACGAGATCCGTCAACGCCATCGTCGAGGCCGAAGCCCCGCTTCCGTCACTGTACGATACGACGCCCGCACCTCCTACGCTCAGCAAGGACAGCGCGATTGCTGTTGGCGCTGCTGCTCAGATCAAGACACTTCTGGAGGGACCTTTGGCGTCGTGGAGCCACACGCTCGCGGTATGTTGCTCCTGCTGTATCCGCGCAGCTAGGACTGACTCCTGTTGATTTTGGCGTTGGAAGTTCCACGTTTCGTCTGCACTCCGAGTAGTGATTGAGGCTCATGTGGTGGAGACGATCCGCGAGTCTGGGAAGCCGGAAGGCCTCCCCGTCAGCGAGATTGCCAAGTCGAGTGCCATCGATCCTGCCAAGCTCGGTTCGTCCTCCAGCTCTTGCTAAGAGCGTGTGTAACTAACAAAATTTTCTTTAGAGCGCATCCTTCGCCTGCTGGCGGCCCACCACATTTTTGTTGAGACCAGCGTCGGTGTTTTCGCCAACAACCGCGTCTCGGTCGGCTTCGACACGGGTCGCTCTGTCGCTGACTTGAAGGCGTTTGTCCGCTTCTATCTGCCTGTCTGGTGAGCAAAAGCTGAAGCAGTTGCTTTCAACAGCTCTCCTTTCTTCTACGAAGGAACGAACGGCATGGCAGCCGTCATCACGCACACGTCAGCTCCCCTCTGTTCCAGCGTCGACCTCTCGGGCTAATCTCGCGCCCTCACAACAGCGTCGAGGACATCATGAAAGGCTCTCCATTTGTTGCCGATCTGCTGCTTGATCCCAAGACGTCTCACGACTACTCGCCTGCTCGGTGCGCCTACCAGCTCGGCCACAAGACAGACCTTCCCTGCTGGGAGCACATGGCTCTGCCTGGGCGGGAGCCGACATTGGCGAGGTTCGGAATGGCGATGCGTGCAGCAAACCTTGTCTCTGCAGGAACAGCATCGGCTGTCAGCGAGAAAGGTAGCGCAACACATCTTCCCTTCAGCGACTGTGAGCTGATCCATGTTGCTTGTCTCAGCATTCGACTTCCGTGGCCTCAAAGACGGAGCAGTCGTCGTCGATGTCGGTGGAGGAACCGGTGCTGTGTCCCTCATTCTGGCTCGCGAGGTCCCCCAGATCAAGCTCGTCTTGCAAGATCGACCCGAGGTCATCAACGGAGAGACCAAAGCTGTGAGTCGGAAGCCAAGTTGCCACAACCACGAACAAAAGCTGACGTCTTACTTCTTGGGCAGGTATGGGAGAAGGAAGAGGGCGAAGCACTCTCGTCTGGTCGAGTGACGTTGAAAGCACACGACTTTTTCACGCCTCAGCCTGTTCAAGGTGCTGACGTGTACTTCCTTCGAGCCATCATGTGAGCCGTCGTCCATCTGTTTCTCACCCTTTTCTCATTGACGCTCTCCGTAACAGTCACGACTGGCCGAATGCAGAAGCCATCATGATCCTCAAGCACCTCTCCGCCGCTGCGACCGAATCGACCAAGCTCGTCCTGATCGAGCATATCATCGAGCCGCTGTCGTGGCCGCACGGCGCTGCCCCTCCAGAGCTGTACCCCCTCCTGCCCAGTCTCGGCAGCACGATGGAGTACCTACTGGACTCGCAGATGATGATCGGTTTGAATGCTCAGGAACGTCGCGTGGAGCAGTATGAGGAGTTGGCCAGCGCGAGTGGGTGGACGTTGGAGAAGGTGTATCGTGGCGGCAAGGGTTGCTGGGATCAGATGGTGTTTGTCAAGTCCAAGTAGTTGATCGCTTTAAATTCAACCTGCAGCTTGGAAGAAATTCCGTTCGAGGTGCATGAGATCCCTAGCTTGTGTCAGCATGTGAGAGATGACACGTGTCGTCTGGGTCCGGAATGGCTCTTCCGTCTTTCGATCGCAACATGCCAAAGGGAGATAAATCGCTTACTGACGAGATAATTCTGGCACTGAATGTTGTCTTAGTAACAGCTCCCCCGCGGCGGTAGAACGCGAACGGCGGAAGTACGAAGCGCAAGTACGGAGTTCCCAGAGGCCAAGCTTCGCCCCGTGCCCCGCGTCCTCCCTTCTACTCCTACCACACCTTTCATCATTATTTGAACATGACTAGCACGACCGGCAAATCTGAACTCAAAGCGTTGCTCGCGCTGCTCAACTCGTCCGTCACCGCGCTCCTCGACTCGGACGACGAGATTCCGTCGCTCCACGACCCCGTGCCGACCCCGCCCGCCATCAAGGAACAGACGATGGTCGCGATTGGAGCAGCCACCCAGCTCAAGGCGCTCCTCGAGGGTCCGATGCTCGTCGTCGGTGCGGCACTCCAGGTGAGCTCGTCGTCGTCCTTCGCGCTCGTCGTCCCCTTCCTCCGCGCTCTCTCGGCGGGGGTCGTACAGAGGGGGTGCTGACAAACTCGCACGACTTTGTTCGCTTTGATCACCTCAGTTTCATCTTCCTTCTTGCTTGAGGGTTGCCATCGAAGCTCACGTCGTCGAGACGATTCGCGAATCGGGCAAGGCTGAAGGACTCCACGTCACCGAGATCGCAAAGTCCAGCGCGATTGATCCCGCCAAGCTCGGTGCGTTCGTTTCATTGAAAAGCAGGCTCGGTAGGAAGCTGACTGTCGTGTTCTGTGAGCAGAGAGAATCCTCCGTCTCCTCGCCGCCCACCACATCTTCATCGAAACTTCAGAGGGAGTGTTCGCCAACAACCGCTGTTCCGTCGGACTCGACACTGGCCGCTCCGTCGCTCAGCTCAAGGCGTGCGTTTTTTTCCCACCATAGAACAAAAACTATAAATACTCACATCTGCCCTACTAGTTCTCCCTTCTACTACCAAGACACGAACGGACTCGCCGCGCTCATCACGCACACGTTCGTCTTCCCTTAACTCATGCGCGCGCATGCTCTGACTTTATCCTTTCTTTGTGACAGCGTTGACGACATCATGAAGGCTTCTGGATACGTCGCCGATGCTCTGCTCGATCCCAAGACGTCGCACTCGTTCTCGCCTGCTCAGTGTGCCTACCAGCTTGGCCATCAGACTCAGCTTCCCGCCTGGGAGCACTTTGCCCTTCCCGAGAACGAGACGAGGTTGGCTCGCTTTGGAATGGCGATGAGGGCTGTTGACAAGATGGCAGGTCCCAATTCGAGCCTGCTTCCTCATGGTCAGTTTTCGGCTGTTGTTGGTAGTGGACGGTGCAGGAAGCTGACGTGCGCCCTCATAGGATTCGACTTCAAGGCTCTCAAAGAGGATGCTGCCGTCATCGACGTTGGGGGAGGAACTGGGTCCCTCTCGCTTCTCTTGACGCAACAAGCCCCTCACATCAAGATTACCCTTCAAGATCGCCCCGAGGTTGTCAACGGCGAGTGCAAGACTGTGCGTGTCCCACGCATTTCTTTCCTCTCTTCTCACGTATCTGACAGAAGATGAGACTCAGGTTTGGGAGAAGGAGAACCCTCAGGCTATCTCTTTGGGTCGCGTCAAGCTGACGGCGCACGACTTCTTTAAGCCTCAGCCCATCGCTGGCGCTGACGTGTACATGCTTCGTGCCATCATGTGAGCTCGCGCTGTCTGCCTTGATCACCGAGTTGGTCTGACTGACTCAATGTTTAACTGCCACCGAAGCCACGACTGGCCCGACAAGGAGGCGACCACCATCCTCACGCACCTCGCCGCCGCCGCTTCGCCTTCCTCCAAGCTTGTCCTCCTCGAGCACATCATGACTCCCCTCTTCTGGCCCGACGGCAAAGCCCCCAAAGAACTCTACTCGCTCCTCCCCAGCCTCGGCTCTGTCTTGCCCTACAACCTCGACCTCCAGATGATGACGGCGTTGAACGCGCAAGAGAGGACTTTGGACCAGTACAAGGCGTTGGCGATGGCGAGTGGGTGGAAGCTCGAGAACGTCTACCGTGAGGGGAAGGGCGGATGGGACCAGATGGTGTTCGTCAAGTCGGATTGAAAAATTCAACAAGCAGGGTTCTGTGTAGTCCTTCTGTTTCGCGAGGGTTGTCAATTTGTGAAGGGGTTTTACATTCCAGTGCCTTTCAGACACGTGTTATAGTTCAAATCGCTCGGAAGGCCGAGTAGGTGACCACACCAAGTTTAGTGAGTGTACTTTTCGTGCACTGTCAGTTCTCTGCACATGCAAGGCGGAAAAATTGGCTGCCCGCAAGGCGGAAATCCTGCTAGCGCCTCGGATCTTCTCGTCGCGGCTAGCCGTGACGTACCCAATCTGCATTCGAACTTTCCGTAGCTTTGTTCCTTTAGCATACTCTCCCTCGTACACCAACCTTCCTTCCACCATTCTCATGATCATGACCGCGTCCTCCGGAAAAGCTGAGCTCAAAGCCCTGCTCTCGTTGCTCACGACCTCCATCACCGCCGTACTGGAATCGGAGGTCGATATCCCGTCGCTCCGGGACCCGGTACCGGCCCCACCTCCGCTCGACAAAACGGCGATGGTTGCTATCGCTGCTGCTTCTCAAGTCAAAGCACTGTTGGAGGGACCGGCGTTCGTTGCTGGTCAGGCTTTCCAGGTGGGCAGTCCAGCCCCCCTCAAGACCACGTTGTTGATGGGCACGCGTGTTGACGTCGTGTCTCTGGTCCTCAGTTCCATGTCTCCTCTGCGCTGAGAGTTGTGGTTGAAGCACATGTTGTGGAGACACTCCGTGAAGCTGGCAAGCCGGAAGGACTTCCCGTCAGCAAAATCGCCGAGTCCAGCGCGATTGATCCTGCCAAGCTCGGTGCGTGCTCGTGACGTGGTCGTGGATGAGTCTCCGATTCTGCTCTGACATGCTTTCCTCTGTAAAGAACGAGTGCTGCGTCTGCTGGCGGCACACCACATCTTCAGTGAGACTACCACTGGAGTGTTTGCCAACAACCGAACTTCGATTGGCCTCGACACCGGCCGCTCGGTCGCGGAGCTGAAGGCGTACGTCTCCAGTTGATCAAAGACGAGCTTGGGGGGGGGGGGGGGGGGGGGGGGGGGGGGGGGGGGGGGGGGGGAGGACCATCTGATAAGGCTGTTTCAGATCACCATTCTTCTACCAAGGGACTAACGGGATTGCTGCTTTGATCACTGAGGCGTAACCTCATCTCCTGAGCAGGCTGGTGATGAGTTACTAACGGTGGTCTTCTCATAGGGTTGACGATGTGATGAAGGCCTCAGCTCATCTCTCAGACGTACTCCTTGATCCCGAAACCTCTCACTCGTACTCTCCATCTCGGTGCGCCTACCAGCCCGGGCACAGCACAGACCTGCCGTGTTGGGAGCACTTCGCGCTTCCTGAGAACGAGGTCCTGCTCACTCGGTTCGGCATGGCCATGCGAGGAGCGGATACGATGTCCGGAGGTTCAGAGTCAAGACTGCTTCCTGATGGTCAGTCCGTTCATGTTCGACAAGAAGAGCGCCAGCGCAAGCTGACACGTATGCGACTCAGGCTTCGACTTCAAAGCACTGAAGGAAGGCGCAACGATTGTTGACGTGGGAGGCGGAACTGGGTCAATGTCGCTTGCTATTGCTCATGAAGCTCCGCAAGCCAACATTGTCCTGCAAGACCGTCCTGAAGTCATTTCCGGGGAGGCCAAGTTTGTACGTGGAGTCACTTGTTTTTCTTTCTGTTGCTCCCTCTCCCTGATGTGTCCTTTCCTGGTTCTTTTTTTCTTTCACGGCTTAGGTGTGGGAAAGAGAAGATCCCCAGGCTGTTGCCTCGGGGCGTGTCAAGTTGACTCCGCACGACTTCTTCACTGCTCAGCCCATCATAGGAGCTGACGTGTACCTCCTTCGGGCCATCATGTGCGTCTTTCCCTCGTGTGTTCGGCTGGAGGCTTATAAACCTTTACTTCAAAGTCATGACTGGCCCGACAAGGAGTCCACTACTATTCTCAGCCAACTCTCCGCCGTCGCCTCGAGCACCAGCAAGCTCATCATCGTCGAGCACATCATTGACCCTCTCTGTTGGCCCAACGGCACTCCTCCCCAAGAGTTGTACCCCTTGATCCCGAGTATTGGATCCACGATGCCCTATCTGTTGGACATGCAGATGCTTTCGGCGCTCAACGCGCAAGAGCGTCTGCTGGATCAGTACGAGGAGCTCGGGAGAGCGAGTGGGTGGAAGCTCGAGAACGTGTATAGTGGTGGGAAGGGAGGATGGGACCAGATGATCTTTTGCAAAGCTCAATGAAGCGTCGCTTGACAAGCTGTTATTCGAAAGTCGTTTGAGCGAAGCTCAGTTCAGCGCATTGATTTGGAGCGACGTATCCCATCACCGTCAGCTGTGGCTTCACATCGCCCCCAAGCTCGTCCTTCGCTTCAAGGTCTGAGAAGAAAAGAACACAAGTTCCCAACATGTACATCAAGAAGACCCGAAAAATCAATGCGCTCCTGCAGTCCCCTCCGCTTCGGCGTTCCACCCGCACTTCTTCGATCACAAAGCGTCTCCATAGCGGTATGCGACGAGAGCTTCGACGGTGTGGATGTTGGTACTGAATGAGCGGAGCTTGACCTGCAGGATTGAAAAGAGAAAAGCGTCAGGACGCGTATTGCGAGGGCGAGCGAGCGGGTTGTTGAGTGAAGCGAAAAGACGCACCTGCTCGGCGTTGCCCTGGATCATGTGCGGGTTGCTGTCGATCCACTCCTTTGGTACTGCTGCGTCCCGATCCGTGTAGACGAGGATATTGAACACGCCTAGAAGATCCCGTCCCACCAAAGGCCGTTAGCACGCGCTCGGAGAGAACGCGAACACAGGCGAAAGGAAGAAGGGACGCACACTTCTCCTCGACGACGGGCAGGAAGCTCACGCTCGCGACGATCTGACGAATCGTGTCCTGGATGTCCTTTTGCACCTCTGCGAGCGTCCTGTCCTTCTTCTTTGCTGGCGCCTGAGCTGGTGTCGGCCTGTCCGCGACGAGGTTAGCGCCCTCCTTCTGCTCCTCCTCCGTCACACGGGACGCGACGGCATTTAGACGAGGACGAGCAGGACGTACGCAGCATTCTCCTTGCCACCCTCTGCACTAGGCAGGTCGTCGACCCTGATGTCAAACTGCCACCGCTCGATCGTCTCGCGCGTCTCTTTCGAGATGATGGCCATCACCAACCGCGAGATGTTGCCGGCGAGGATCCAAGCTGGTACCGCCAAAAGTGAGCCTTTCGAGATATAACTAGGGGGTCAGAGGATGGGAGGACGCACTCTTGACCTGGTCCATGACCTGACGGATGTAGGCATCGAGTCGCTCGTCCGAAGTCATGATGAGCGTCAAGCCGTACTTCTTGATCGGCTTGAAGTCCTCAGGCGGGTAGATTCCTCGCTGGTACAAGATGCTGTAATTTTCTCGGAGTAAGAGTTGGAAGCGTGAGCGTGAGCATCACTCGATGGCAGGCGAGGGGACGAGCAGGAAGGAGGAGGGACGAGCGCGCACCTGTTGATCGAGTACTCGAACAGTTCCGTGACGAGCTTGGTGCTGCCAGCCAAGGTGATGGCCTTCTGTTTCTGTCCCGACATGCTGCGGGAAAGTCGTGCGAGTTGTGCGGTACGAACGGGAGGGCGGAGGCCAAAGGGCGAGCGCGGCGGCTGGTTGAGTGATGGTGCTCACGTGATCGCATCGCATCGCACGCGCACCTCTCGACAATTCCTCGCACCTTCGAGAGAGCAGACAGATGAAGGAAAAAACACCACGATGCAAATCAACACAATACAATCCTAACTTCTGCCTATTCGGCCTCAGGTTCGTCCTCTCTGCTCTCCGGGTCCTCGTCCCAGCTCGTTTCGTAGAAGTGCTCCTTGAGCCTGGCGAGCCTCTCTCTCGACGCTTCCGCCTTCATTTTTGGCGAGTCTCCATCGTCAACGTCCTTGGCGATTCCATACAGGGTGCACCAGCCCTTGACCTGGGCCGGGCTGAGCTGCTGGAATTGAGCGCTCGAGCGGATCGCGTCGAACGTCTGCGTACGCGTCGGTGTACGTGTCAACTCAGCAAGCAGCGTCAAAGCGAGAGGAACACGCGAGAGGGGAAGAAGTAGATGAGAGTTGTGTAATAAGCAAACTCACAGTGGCAGGAGCACCATTGACACCGGCGATCGTGCGTGGGACGTTCTTGCCGTGGGCGTTCGGGATCAGTCGAAGCGGGTGATTCACTCGTCCGATGGAGGTGTCGAGGGTCTTTGAGTTGCGGTTAAACGTCTGAGGCAGTAGCAGTTGGTAAGTATGGAGCTGGTTCAAAGAGTACTCGGGTCACGGCGGCTCCGTTGCGTACGCACCCTTGCCTGCTCCGCTCGCCTGGCGTGCTTGTCAGCCAGCCCGACGGTCAGCATGGCGAGTATCCTGTCCATCCCCTGCTCCAATTCACCCAGACGCTCCTCCAAACTCCCCAGACGCTCCTCCAAATCCCCCATACGCCCCTCCAAAGTTCCCCCTTGATACTCTGCGCACGTGGAGCGCTTGTCAGCCCCGCTCTGGCAGCCCACGAGAACGCACTTACCTGCGCCCTGAGCCGCACGTTCAACCCGTTTTGCGTAACGATCGACTTTGTGCTTGTTGCTCAAAGCTATACCTATTTATCAGAATGATGGCCGAGTTGGTATGTCAGCTCGTGAGATAATGAGAGCAACTAGCTACGCACGTTTTAGACTCGTGCCTTCCGGCGCTGCCTCGAAGGCCTGCTCTGCTCTCCGCTTGGCGTCCATCGACCGCTGAACGTCGCCGGCAGTCGGGGGATCTGCGGCAGCCGGGCATCCTTCCATGATGCTGATGTGAGTCGCCTGCGTAGTACCTGTGAGCGCGGGCAACGGGATGGGAGCCATGGCTGCTGTTTGTAGGCGCAAGTTCGTCAGCGACGCCCCATGCGGCCCTCGGGGCACCCTGCTGACCAGAGCCAGCATCAACTTACATGGATGGAATGTATCTCGTAGTTTTTGCTCTAGTGAGATGTGTGCGGGAGGCGGAGCGGGAGAATCAAAGGAGAAGAGAGCGAGCGGAGGGGAGGGCTCTCGGGGCCCCGATTTTCTCACGTGATCTTGATCGTTTGACGTTGAACGGTGTCCTTCCAACTTTCTAGCTACACCTCAAACACTCAGCACTCCTTCCAACTCCTCAAATCCTTTGATCACTGCGTCCACCTCTCCGCCGTCCGCCTTGCTCCTTACCGAATCCCGCGACGTGTCGCCCACGTATCCCTCCGCTTCCGTGTCCTCGGTCGGCCGCGGAATGAAGATTGTCCTCAACTGGGAAAACAGTCAAATCACCTTTGATACTCAAAAAAAAGGGTAGTGATGTGACCCACGCCATAGCTGGCAGCGCTTCGCAGATCGGCAATGTGCGAAGCGACCATTGCGACCTGCCCAGGTTGGAGGTCTAGCAGCTCACAAGCGCCCAAGTACATCTTGGCGTTGGGCTTGTACGACTTCAGCAAGTCTCCTGAGAAGACAATGTCCCATGGGAGGGACGCATGCCTCGCCTACACAGCCCCGAGTGAAGCCGAGACACGTGGTCAGTGTTCATGAACGCCGGGCTCGATGAAGGGCAGTTTAGACACACCACGTCAACGAGAAGGCGAGCACTTCCATTACTGAGGGTCCCTAGGATAACCTGTCGGCTTGCTGACGCTCGGAGGGCGAGCAAGCCAGGCGAAGCGTCAGGCCATCCTGTCGGACGATGAGAACCAAGTCAGCTTCCAGGTGGGTGTCGCGCACGGCAGGGAATGTAAACGAACCATCGAGCTGGTGCCAAAATTGACACATCTCCTTGCGCTTGTGATTATCAAGCACGGAGTCTAACGCCGCGTAGTCTGGTGTCGACTTGAGGAGGTCGTCCAGGATCTGGAGCAAAGCATCGCCGCGTCAGCTCAAAGCGCTC
>JALBUQ010000031.1:0-193674 GCA_024364755.1 Pseudohyphozyma bogoriensis
TTGGGAGGCTCGAGCTGGGGAGTGGTTGATGCAGCCGCCCAGGAGTCGTGTGAAGGCGTAGTCGGGTGCGGATGTTTGAATGCTCCCGGCGCGGAGGACGGATCAACTCGCTCGAATCGGCAGCAAGGACCGGGGTGGTGGCAGGCGTGAAGGCTTGGGTATCATTCTGCTTCAGTACTGAACTCTCGTCTCTGCTATGCTCCGGTTCCAGCGCTCGGAACGTGGTATCCGACCCCCGGCGCCCTCGCCTCGCTCTCTAACCCAGTTCCCAACCAATTCTCCCTCCCACTTCCTTCCATCTCATCTCCAATTCCCACCTCTCACTACCCCTCCACAGCCGTCTGTATATTCATCACCACGACCGCCGCAAGCGCCAACACCGTGACGGGCACGACGACGAAACAGACACAAATCGCCATCACGACCCACACGCTCGCCCCTTCCTCGCCCTTCTCCATCCCATCAAACTCGTCCTCGTGCTTCATGTAGGCGTCTAGCGTCTTTTTGGTGAGAGCACGTTCCCGACGAGCAGGGAGAGTGCGCGAGCCCTTGCGAGGTTGTGAAGGAGGGGCAGGGGGAGGGGGGAGGGAAGAGCGCGAGTAGGAGGCGTAAAGGAGGGATTGGGGGATTTCGGTGGAGGGGAGCGAAGGGAGGGAGGGGAAGATTGGGAGCCCGGTGCGGTCGAAGCGGGGGATGATGAATGCGTGGGTCTTGGGGAGTGGTGCTCGAGGACGGAGGTGGGAGGGAAGTGCGGGTGGGGGATGAAAATGCCTCTGGTGGTGAGAGTGATGGTGAAATGGAGCTTCGTGAGCTTTTGGAGCAAAGGAGTCGGCACCGGAAGAGCTGGAGGACGAGGCCGAAGGCGAGCTCGGCGATCCCGGCTCCTGCTCACGTCGAAAACCACCAGGTGTCCCCTCCCCCCTCCCCTGCACCTGAATCCCCAGCAGTCCACGTCTCTCTTCCCACGTCTTTTCCTCTCCCTCCCTCCCAACCCCAATCCTCCCCTCCTCCATCCTGGCCAACAACGGCCTCCCTTCCCTCCTCCCACCCGCACCCCGGCTCCTCGAGCTCCGACTCAAAGTACTGACACTCGAATCCGAATCTCCACCGTCCGAACTCGGCTGTGGACGGCGTCGGAGGCCTGGTTTGGTGCTGCTTCGTGTTGCGAGGGGGAGGGAGGTGGTCGGGGTCCGCGAGGAGCGGGAGGAGGGGGAAGGGTGAGTGCTGGTCGAGGGGTAGGAGGAGGTGGAAGAGTAGGGGAGTGGAGGGTCGTAGGGTGTTTGACTGGAACTCATTTTTCGGTTCAAGCGATTCTGTAGGCTGGAGAGCGGAGGAAGGAAGCGAGGAGCTCGCTCGCGGGTCGGGCTTTGGGTGCGGTGCTCGAGTAGGTGTTGGAAGGGTCGACCGAGGCTGAGTAGTAATTGATGATGTTCTGAGCGGTAAAGTGTAGGTCGAGGTAAGTAGCGAGCAGCAGGTCCAGCGCTCGACACAGCCCTGACCTCCTCCCACCCGGCCTCCGCGGTTCTCGCCCCCTTTCTTCTGCACACACCGAGCCCTCTTTCTGTCAGTATTTCTATTGTATTGTTGAAAACCTTTTGTATCAAGTCAAAAGCAGTAGCGATAGCATCGAACGATAAAGCATTAGCGCGGCTTTTGGAATGCGAGCGTACTAAGGCTTGCCACGTGTTACACTCTTCGATGTGCCTACGGTTGAACTGTCGACCGAGCATCATCTCCCACAAACTATCCTTCACCTCTACAGATGGACACGCTGGTCAATCTCACAAACAACCCCGACAAGCCACCCAACCTAGCCTGCACCGCCCCAAGGCTCGCTGAGCGACCGGCGCCGAGGCGAACCAAGCGCCAATTGGTGTGTGCTGACCTCACGCACGCCCCCGCTCGCTCCCCGTCCCTCCGCTCGCCTCGTCCTCCTCCCCCTCTGCCCCCAACTCTCGCCCTACCAAAACTTTCACTGACTTTTAGACGATGCACGCACACCTCCCCTCGTCGCCAGTCTCGCCACGGTCGACTCGTACGACGATCGCGGAACGACGAGCCCAGCGCGGGGATTCCCACGAGTTCGCAGTGGCGAGCGGTCGAGGAACGGTGCTCGTCGGTCGTGAGGGAGAAGTAGAAGATGTCGAGATGAACGAAGTAGACGGAGGAAGTGCAGATGGTGGCGTCCAGACACAGCGTACGTTGCCCCCTTCTCCCCTCATGCGTACCGTTTCCCACAGAGCTCACCCCCCTCTCTTCCAGCAGGATCCTCCAAGCCAACTCTATCAATCTCAACGCTCCACCTTCCACCCCCACCACCCACCCCGATAAACTTCTGCGCCTCCCCCGACTCGCTCTCCGACTCTGAAGACTTGGCCCCGTTCCTCCGCCAACCGCTCGACATTGCCTCTCCGAACAACCACCACCACCACCACCACCACCACCACCACCACATCCCCTCCACACCACCTTCTCCAACCACTCGCTCCTCGCCTCACCACCACTCCCCAAAACACTCCACCACCCGCCGTCAACGGCCTGTCCCGCCACGTTCGCCGTTCCGCACGCAACCGAAAAAGAGCAGGACGTGGGACGCCGACGCGACTCTGCTCGCTCCTGTCCTCTCCCCTTCGCACCCTCTCTCCGCCCACCCTACTACCACTTCGAACAAAGTCGATGTCAGGAGAAAGGACGAAGGACCTCTGAGCGCTCCGGTCATAGTGAGAGGGGGAGGCGAGGTATGGGACGTTGGTAGGAGACCAGAGGAGGACGAGCATGGCTATACTTCAAAGACGCTGTTGGCCGCTCTACCGACTTTGGGATGACTATTTGGTGCCATCAGGGTGGTGGGGAAGAAAGGGGTACGAGGAAGAAGGCCTCGGTCGACCCCGGCGTACGCTCGTTGCTGCTCGAGTTCGAGGGCGAGAGGAATGGTGGTTGTCGTACAAGGCTGAGGAAAAAAAGTGCACCCTTTTTTCTTCGTGTATCATTTCATCCAAACTCCCACCGAGGTGACGTTAGGGAAACGAGTCGAGTAGTGAGACCCGGAAGCCTTCTTCTCCTGCCCGGACCGAAGACACTCTTGCTCGGCGGGCCCGAACGGGGGTCTGAGGCGGTGCAAGGGCACTGACGTGGCTCTCTTGGTCCGAGACACTTGGCAGAAGGCCTGTGTTGGGTTCTTCGTGGGCACGGACGTTGTCATTCATCTTGAGCTATATGATCCGAACTAGAAAACAAAGACGGCAGCTCTTGAAAAACTTCACTTGTTTCCCAAAGTCCTAATAAAAGTGCGTTCGATTTCGTCTGTCCTTTCTACAATCTCGAGAGAGAAAAAAAGTTGTATTGAAAAGTAAGAATTGAGAGCGGTGGTGATGATGTGGTGAAAAGTATAGGAAGAAGAAAAAGCAAGTGTGTGTCTGTGTGTGGTGTATGAGATATAGACAGGATGGATGGTTTGAAAGAGAACAAGAGTGAGGAGTGGGGGGAGGGGGGCACCAAACAATAAACAACTCAAACAACCACGTAAGAAATATGAACAAAAGAAACAACGAAAAAAATGGCAGCCCTGCGAGAGTCCTATATACGTCCATCCCATCCCTCCATCCAGCCGGCCCTTCACAATCCCGCCGCCGCCAGCGTGGCTTTCGCCACCTCGAGCTCCTCGCTGACGGCAGCCAGCTGAGCCCTCAGCGCATCATTCTCGTTCTCCAACTCGGTGAGCCTCAACTGCTTCCTCGCTCGAGACTTGCGCGCGCTGATCGTCTGTAGACCACGAGAAAAAGAGGCGAACAGACGCCGACGAACCACGTCAGTACCGCCCTAGAGGGAAGGAAAGGCCAAAGGAAAACACGCACGTTCTGTCTCCTCTTCTTCTCCACGGCTTCCATCACCTCCTCCACAGCATCCTCGTCGACCTCCTCCTCCTCCTCCTCCCCCTTCGCAGCAGTCCCTCTCGCCTTCCTCCTCTCGTTCTCCAAGATCTCGCTCTTCCTCTTCCTACTCGTCCTCGAAGGGAGGACATAGTTCCTAGATTGAACCGGAGCGTCGAGTGGGATCAAGGAGGTGTCGCGGCCGCGAAAACCGGTGGGAGGTTTCTTTGAAGTGGTGGAGGACGAAGAGGAGAGCGAGGCGGGGAGGGAGGGTCGACGAGGGGCGGTGTCGGAGGTAGTGTTGGAGTCGAGGGAAGGGATCTGAGGAGAAGCAGAGATGGCTTTCGCCCTCGACCTCGGCAAAATGACCTGCGCTGGCTCGACGAACGGCGTCGACGTGGAACCGGAAGAGGTCGCAGGGAAGAGCGTGAAATCTCCGCCCTGAACCCACTCCTCCTCCTCCTCTTGGTCCAACCCGGGCACTTCCTCACCACCATCCTCACCAAGGAAGGGCGAGACGAGTCCGAGGCCGTCGAGTCCGAGTGGCGATTCGAGGTGCTTGTCGAGAGACGCGGCGGATTGGGGGGTCGGAGGGGGGAGAGGCGCGTTGTAGGACGCGAGGAAGGCGTAGGGGTTGATCGTGGCTGGTTGGTTGGTGGTCGTGGTGGATTGGGTGGAGGTCGAGGGTGGGTAGGAGGAAGGGTAGGTAGGGAAGCCGGCTGTGTGGTTTTAGCAGCGGAGGGAAGCGCAAAACGGAGTCAGAAAAACGTCCGAGTCAGAAGTGAGGAGGCGGAGAAGGTTGGGAAGGCGAGTTTGGAAGACGACGAAAAGTCTGAGCGACAGAGTAGAGAGAAGAACGAACCTTGGCTGCTCAACACCATGCGACTCGTGTCTGGGCTCGACGCCGACGCTGCTGACGTGTAACCATTCCCCCAAGCCGTCGCCTTGCCCTTGCCCGTCTCGCTCTGGCGGACATTGACGCCCATCAGTCCCGGGTACTGATCCTGCTGCCCCAAATATGCCTGGGCGTCGAATCCGCTTGTGTTCGGCCACGAGTAACCGAACGCTCCACCTCCACTCGACGACGCTCCACCCTCGATCGCGGGCGGCGTACTGTGGGCCCCGAAGGCCGGCGAGCCCGTCGCGCGTCGGAGGAGGCGGTCGATCGCCTCTGAGGACGAGGGGAGCTGCATGCTGGTCGGTGGGAAGTACGAGGGCGACAGGGTGGCGGGGGCGAAGGAGCGGGTGGCGGCAGACGAGAGCGCGGGTTTCTGACTTAGTGAGTTGGTGCTCGTGCTGCTCGTCGACGCGAGAGGGGTGGCCCAGCTGGCAAAGGCGGGCTCGTCGTGGATGGCCATCGTGAGTTTGGATGTAGTGAAAAGTGTGGCTGAGGAGTGGCGGGAGGGGAAGGGATGAGCGCCCTCGTCTCGGGACCTAGACGGCGAACAAGCGACGACGACGACGAGCGAGTCGGGCGTACGGCGGCGGCGAGCGGTGGCGACCGAGGCTCGGGAGGGTGTTCAGGGGTCGACAGTGGGACGCCTTGAAATAATAGTCTAACTTTTTTCTGCTCTTTCGAGCGAACAACGAGGGGGCAGAGGACAAGGAACGAGGTGGAACGCGGGAGACGAAAAGTCGCGAGGTCGCGGCGAGTGGACGCGTACGCCCCTTTGGGCTCGGGCTCGGAACCGATCGACGCAGCAGCTCTCAAGTCCGAAACTCCGAGTCGCGACTGATATTACAAAGACACGTCACCTTTGTAGCACGTACACTTTCATCTGCTCGTGACATGTCCATTATATCGTGATCTTTGAAGCCTGACCATGCTCGCAAAGCTGGCAAGCGAGTCATCGCCATACGCAACACGTGTCCTCATCTTCTCCATCTCGTGATCAACTGATGTCCAAGGCCATTCTCCTCTATTCTCACAACAAGGCTTGACAAATCACACAAAGCACGACGCCACCGTCCGCCACCCCACCTCAAACCTGCTTCGAACAAGCTCCACAACTCGCGTCCCTCTCCGCCCTAAGGTTCGCCATCAACCTGATCTTCTGCCCCATAGCCCTCGCTTGCGCCGTATTCCCCATCCCTGGCGTCTCCAAAAGCTGCGCCGCGAGGATCTTGTTGCTCTCCGACGAGGGAGCTTGCAGGTCGGAGATGAAGGGGAACGCGTGCGAGCCTTCGTAGGTGTCGCCGCAGAGAAAGTGGACCTGCAAGGAGGAGAGGGGGGCACTGAGTATTAGGATAGAGAGAGGAGGGGAAGGAGGAGGGGACAAACGCCGAAGGGAACCTTGGCGGGCACGGGAGCGCCACTGAGTTGAGGGAAGATGGGGACTTGCGAGTCGCGGCAGGCCGTTTCGCCTGCAAGAAGTACGTCAGGATGATGCCTGACAAGACGGAGAAGAGACACTTCTAACCAGTCCACAAGAACCCATTCGTCTGCCTGTCGTGCAGCGTAAGCGCGAGCTGACGGCAATCGCTGTACAAGATCGTCTTGCAGCCCTCCATCAACGAGATCTGGAGACCATCAACATTCAGTACAGCTCAGTGATATTGTACAAGAAGATGACATACTTGGAGGTTGAAGTCCTGCAAGATCTTGATGAGCGCAGGCTTGAGTCCCGGGATCTCGAGGCCGTTCTTAATGCGTCGGATCAAACGGATCGGGTCGATCTCGGCGCCAACGTTCTCCAGCAAGCCACGAATGAAGCCTATGAACGAAAACACGTCAGTGGAAGAGCGGAGAGCGGTGATGACTGATAGATGTACGAGGCTTCGTCTCCGAGTACTTGAGCAGGTCCTCCCAAAGGTCGTTATCGTTCTGCTCCTTGGCAAACTCGATAGCCTGGTCATGGAGTCGAATGAGCTCAGCAAGAGAGACACCAGCGGGTGAGAGCACATACACGTTGGACGTCACCCAGTCGCTCAATAATGAGATTGAGCGCCCGCTTGTTGTCGCCCATCCGACCGAGTAAAAAGACCATCTCCGGCACGAGGTCTCGCACGTCGCAGACCTTGTAAGCCTGCGCCACCAACCATCAGCGTCCATCCGCTTCTAGAAATTCTCAAGGGACGCACCTTCTCAAGGCTGTAGTAATTGCTCGCGCGCAAAAAGTCCATGAGCTTGTTCGGCTCGTACTCGGCGTACAGCTCCACCTGGAGATCACTGTAATCGAACGCGAGGTGCGGGTCTTTGTCGAAGAGAGCGTCGAGGTACATGAAGAGGTATTGGCGGTGACTCAGGAGTTGCGAGACGACTCGGGGTATCTGTTCGAACCCACGTCAGCCAGTGTCCTTTCGCGTTGAAAGGAGGGGTGGACGACGCACGGGAATAGAATGGGTATGATCCACAAGCAACGCAATTGCCGTCCCGTGCTGTGGTACCTCCGTATCTCCTCTCGCTTCCTTCAACGACCAACTCGGCTCCTCCTTCTGGATCGCGAGGTCGAATTCGATGAGCAGGAGCGCTTGGTCCTGCACGTCGGTGAAGAGGTTGTTTTCGCGGATGAGGGAGAAGACGTTCGGCTGACGGAGTTTGAGGAAGTAGGGGAGGGCTTTTCCGGGTTGGCGGTTGAGGAGGTATCTGTGCGAAGACGTTCGAGCGTGAGGTCGACTCGGGCGTGACGTGGCTGAAAGGAAGCTCTCACAGCTCAGCGATGCTTTCCATCAGGATCTTGGTGCCCGGTTTCCGCTCGAGCTGATCTTGGACTGCGAGAATGACGGCTCCAATGTCGTAAATGTTGGAAGGCCACGTCTTGATGGTCTTGAGCAGAGCCTGAACGGAAAGAACCACGTCAGTGGCCGTTGAGTTGTGAAGGGAAGGAGCGACCGTACATCTGGGTCGTGTCGAAGGAAGTGTGCGAGAATCATCTCGTAGACGAGTCGACTGAGTTGCGGGCTGTGTGTCGGTACGAAGGGGATGATCGTCTGCGTTGAGGGTTGAGATCAGCGCCGAGCCCTCTCCGAGCAGACCTTGAAAGACGACGCACCTGCATGTGACCCTTGTTGGCGAAAAGGAACACCCAATCCTCCCACAGCTTCGCATTAATCCCCAAGATCTTCGGACACGTCTCCGCCGCCTTTTCAAACTTGCCTGCAAGCCTCCCACATCAGCTCTCGAGACCCGAAAATCAAGAGGACGAAGAGAGAGCACGCACCCTCATCAATCAAGTGCTCCAGATATTTCACCCCAACCTCCACCACATCAAATCCACCCAAGTTCTCCAACCCGCTCTTCTCCAACGCGTCCAACGCCTTCTCATAATACCTCTGTTCAATCAACCAAGCAATATGATCGACCTCGTCCCTCGGCTTCGCCACCACGATGTCCATCGGACTGATAACGTAGAAGCTCTCCTCCGTCGGCGCAGGGCACAACGAGTAATCCCGACACTGGAACTTCTCGTAGTCCCTCAGACTGATCGCGTCCGACGAGAGCTCCTCCCCATCCTTCGAGATCAACCTCAACTCCGGCCGACTTCCAACCTTCCTCTTCCACTCCTCCGGATTCTCAGTCTCCTCATCTTCCTCTTCCGTGTTATACGCCAAAATGAGGTACGAATCACTCCCGTACGACGCGATACCCGAGATCATGCAGTCGACTTGGAAGATGCTAGTGACCTCGCCGTAGAGCTCTGTCGTGGCGAGTCCGACGCCGAGTTGGCCGCGCTTCCCTTCGCGTTCTTTGATTGAAGCGACTTTGATGAAGTCCGCCCAGGCGATGAGGAGGGTGTGGTCGTCTTGCCATCGGAGAGTGCACTTGAAGAGGTCAGCTCGGGGGCTGTCCTCCGCTCGTCCGATGTAGGTGATGCGTTGGCCTGAGGCGGTGTCATAAACCCTCACTCCCTGTGAATGAAGCAACGTCAGTCAGTCAAGCTCCGACACTGAAGAGAAGAGGATTACGAACAGCATCATTCGCCCAAGCAATGAACGTCCCTCTCCAAACAACGCTCCAGATCGGCCCCTCGCCCGAATGCAACGTCACCTCCTTGTACCCCAACCACCCCTTCTCATGCAAGATCAAACTACCCGCCATTCCTCCCGATACGAGCTGCCTCGTGCTCCTCTTGCCGTAATTAGGCTCCAGGGCGACACAGCGGGTTGGTCGTCGGAGGTCGAAGGCGGTCGGAGGTTCGGAGCCGGAGAGAGACTGGACGACGACTTTGCCTGCAAAAGTGATTCGGTAAGAAGAGTGCTATTATTAGCGTGAGGAAACAGACGGAACATACCATCGATGGAAGCACTAGCTACGAACTCGCTGCCGGTGTCGATGCTAAGGTCGTTGACCATCGCCGCGTGAGGTCTGAAGCGCTTGACAATCGCTCCCTTATGATCCAGCACGAACACAGCTCCGTTATGAGTCCCCAAGACCTACCCAATGGCGCATCAGCGCCTCCTTCCTATATCACGAAAGCAAGCCAAAACAAGCTACTCACAACGAACGCACTCGAGACGGTCAACGCGCTAACACTGTCCTTTGCGAGGATCTCTGCTGTTCCACCTTCAAGCCTCGAGTATTTGAGTGTCGGCTCTTCGTCGTCATCGTCTTCGTCCTCTTCTGAGTCCTCGTCGTCGTCCTCACTCGCGCTCTCGCCCTCCTCCTCCGCACTGCCCTCCTCTGCTTCTTTCGTCCCAGGATCCGGCTCTGGCGGTTCCTCCTCCTCCTCCTTCTCTCCTCCCCTATCTTCTCCTGCCCCATCCTCCTCCTCCTCTTCCGGTGTCGGCGCCGTCTCTTCGTCCTCCTCCTCGTCCTCGCTCACAGCGTCATCCTCCGCCGGACCTTCCCCTTCCTCGACAGCAACAGGCTTCGCGACACTCCCACTCTCCTTTACCGAATGCAGCAGCCCAGAAGTACTCGGTATCGGATCGATGAGCTTCAGTCCTGCTGTCGTCGAGTCGGCTTCTGGCGACGAAGGCGAGGAGCTCGTGCTCGCGAGTGGGGGCGACGATGCCGGCGGCGACGAGGGCCCGACCAGCGAGTCTGGGTTCGGATGGGCGATACCACCGGACAGAGAGTGGACAGAAGTGGCTGGTGAGGGCGAGCGAGGGGCGGGAGGATCGCTGCTGCTGCTCATCCTCGCGCGCTTGCTGGCGGTCGTCGGCACGGGAGGACAACAGCCGCGCCGGACTTGGGCTGCAGAAGGTGGACGGCGGCGCGTTGCGCTCGTGGTCGACAGACTAGCTGGATTACTCAATGCACTTCTCACAAGGAGCCATTGGAGCAACTTCTTACTTAACATTATTCGATTCGCAGATATTTAAAGTTGCCCACCATCGCGAATTTTCCACGTGTTCGCTAATCACTCATCTCAACGTCGTCGTCGTCCTCCTCTCCGACATCCACCCCGTTCAGATCTTTTTTCTCATCAAACTTCAGCGCCTTCTGTCCGAATGGAAACATCGATGTCTCCCAGAACTCGGGGTGACGCATCCCCTCGACCCACTCGAGGTGCAGGTCCTTCTGTTCCTCCGCTGGCTCCTCGACAGACTCCCCTTCCTCATCAAACTCCTCCTCGGAAAGTCCCTCATCCTCAGCTTCCTCCTCGCTAGATTCCTCCTCATCCATAGACCAACCGACCGGAGGTCTCCATTCGGAGTCGTCTTCGCCGACGAAAGAGATGAGGATGTTCCTCGCGACGCAAGTCTCGACAAGCTTTTTGACATCAGTCGTTTGCTCCAGCTTATCGATAGGAAGGTGAATGCTCTCCAACAAAGGGTGAGTTTCGCATAAATCTTGGACGGCGGGAATGAAGCTAAGGTGGTCGACGCGAGCCATGCCGAAATGTTTGAGGGTGGAAGGGAGCGCGCCGAAAATGCCGTATGAGACGGCGAGACCTAAGCGAAGGCATTCGAGTCGAGGAGCAAGAAAGTTACAGTTTGTGACGCAAAGATTGACTCCTTCCAGCGAAAGCTCGACGAGGTTTGGAAAAGGCGTGCGGTCGACGAGCGTCGGCACCTCGCTTCCTCGAGGGTAGATCTTGCAATGGTCGAGTTTGATGACCTGAAGCGTTTCTTCAGATCCGGGAAGAATACGCTCAAGCCCATCTTGGTGAATCGAGATGTGGGATAGGCTGAGTGTACGAAGCTTCCACTGGAGAGGTGGCCACGACGTGATCCACGGTGACAAAGCATGATCAAACCAGGCGTTGTTCAGGCATTGCCGAGGGTCGGAGGCGATTGTGAAGTTGACTGTAGTAGGAACCAATATCGAGAATTGGTGCAACTCAGTATACTCGAGGAATACATCGATAGATTCATTGTTCCAAACCTCGTGCTGAGTGTTGAATGTGAGGGACTCGAGCCGGCGGAGAGCGTCTGGTTGGTGCGTACCAAGGTCCTCGTTGAGTACTCGGATGATGCCGCCGGCATTTCGAATATAGAAGTAGAGAGAAGAGAGGCAAGGACACAATCTGATCAAGGTCTTGAGCGAGTCGGTGGACACGCAGCCCTCAGTGCAATAGGCAAGGCGAAGATGTCGGACTGTCGCGCCAACGGCCCACGTCGAGACAAAAGCGATGAATCTTTCAGCATGCTTCTCCTCCAGTAAAGAGATGTCGCGGAACATGATCCTGTTCGTCTCCTCACAAAACGCCTTGCTGACGAGCCGGAACGGCGCAAAGATGAAGCGCAGGTTCGCGAGCGGTGGTGCGTTGCTACCCGGGAAGTCGCCTTCGACCATCGTATCATACAGAGATTCGAGAACCATAGCGATTATGTCGCTCGGAATGGCAGCCGGCATGCTTCTGGCGGTGGCGAGGAGCGTCGACAAACCAGAGAAGGGTACAGGAGGAACCAAAGCGTGCGGGTCAGCTCTCGGAGCGAAGGGTTCAGCGAGCCTGCGCCGCGGCTTTCCTTTGTATGTAGCTTATATTCTCGGAAACATGGAGGCTTAGTCGATCTCCTACTCTTGTCTTTCTTTCGCTTTAACCTCCCCTTGTACTGGAGGGACCACCGAGCTTGACCTTTGTTGCATGCCAGGCAGACAAGCTTCGCGACGTCGGATCCTACCTCAAAACCCGTGATAGGGGCGGAAGGACAAAAAGTGGATATAACAATCAATCTACGAAAAGAGGGTATTTGCGAGGAATGCTTTTGTGCGCGAAGAAAAAAAAAGGCTGGAGGTGACGAAAAACAAGAGAAGCAAACAAAGGTGCCACATCCTCGGCGCCCATTCCCTCCCAAAAACAGGACCAACATTTTCAAGCTAGCTCAATCCCATCCCATCTGAGCCATTAGCGAATATCCAAGCGAGTTTTCAGCTCCCGACTCGACTCCAGTTGGGCATCGGTACGCGTTGGCGCATGTCGTCGTCCCTGCGTCCGAACCGTATCGATCAGCACCCACGGATCCATGAACAGCGTCGAACAATATGTTGTACGCACACTGCCATCCCGCCATCGACTCCCATCCCTCCATCGTCGTCATCATCGTCGTCATCCTCCCTCGTCCTCCGATTCGACCTCGGTGCACTCTGTGCGCCTCTGTCTGTCGACATCGCCGCCGACGCCATGAAGATGGGTTTGTATGCCTACCGGTTCGCAGTTCATTGTGAGTTACGAATTACTTCGAAGTGAAAGGGGTGTAAGAGCGCACCTCAAGCTGGTGCTGAAACTCGACCCTCGGTGCGACGCAGAATCTCCGACCTTGGACAAACAAGAACGCGTCTTCGTGCGTTAGGTCCGCCTTGCACATCACGTACGCCGTCCTACAGCAGCACCATCAGTTACAATGAGTTTCCGAAAGCGATCGGTTTGAGGATGGAAAGAACGAACACCACCGCAGGCGACCTGCTGATCCCGTCACCGCAATGCACAAGCACTTTCCCACCCATCGCGAGCGCGTTGTCGATGAAGGCTTGCGTTCTGCTCCAATCACCTATTCAAAAAAGTTCATTTGGAGTACGAACGCGGAAAGGGACGCACTGAGGGAAGATCCGAATCAAGTTCTGGTCGTCTGCGTCTCGGACTTCGAGGATGAGGTACGCGAGCTCTTCGGGGAACCGCGCGCGGAAGAGGTGTCTGTAAAACGATTTCTTTCGTTAGTTGACACGAACAAGCACAAACCTGAATCGAGGGAATGTGGGAAAGACGCACTGTTCACGAGACTCAGCGATGCAAAGAATGTGCGTGATCCCCAGTTGTCGCAAGGTTTCGCGCTGCCACGACGGCTGGAACGGTCCCACGAACAGACCTGCTCTCCCACCATGAGCCATCCAGCTTCACCCTTCCCCCTGATCCGCCACGAGAAAGAGCAACGCACCAGGCAACGTCTCCTGACACTCCCTCCTCATCTCGTACCTCCACTCCTGCTTATTCGGCACCATCTCCTCGAGCGCTTGAAGTGCTTCCGACAAGCCGTTCATCTTTGCTCACTTGTCTTCGGTGAGTTGGTGGGAAGTAGGTCAGGAGAGAGGAAGGGCGGGGGAGGAGCGCCGGTGGACTCGGAGAGGGGAGGCGGACGCGCGGCTGGATTTGAGGAAGGGAGCGTGCCGACCAGCAGTGGTAGTAATCGGATTCTGTTAAACAAAGTTGTAGTTGATTAGCGTCAGCCTTCGTCTCCTGGCGTGTCGCACTTCCTTCTATTGATTGCCGCTCGCCGCTCGTTGCTCCTCCGAGGTCCCGACGCGCCGCCTTGGGACGCGTCCGACCCGTCTCGCATCAGCTCGCAAATCCCTCCATGGTCCAACACATCTATTGATCCACCTCACATCCCACCCCTGTCGATATCGCGCTGCTCCAAGCTCTCGCTGTGGCCCTTCGCTCGCATCGCGCTCGCTTGGCCGACCTCCTGATCACCGCACCCTTCTCCGTCGTGTCCGTGCATTGAAGCCACCGATAGTGAGCCCTATGGTGCAGTAACCCTCTTCAAACATCCAAACAGCCGCCCGATCGCGAATGGGCGAAGAAGTGCAAGGACGGGACGACAGCTCCGAGCGTTCGACTTACGGAACCTTGGCCTTCAAACGACAAAGACGATAGAGAGAAGAGCGTCCAGAGTCGAAGTATGTGCTGATTTGAGCGTTGTTCCCCCTAAGTCTTCGTCTTGGTGAGTGATGAGAGTTGTTGACAAGAGTGAGGAACGCACGCCCCCTCGCTTTGGGCGAGGTCAGCAGGTGGAAAAGCGTCCGAGTGCGGCCCCAGCATCCCTCCGTACTCGGCGTTGACACGTCACGTGTATCTTCTTACCGACATCCAGGTTATGATCAATGAACGTCTGAATTCACTTCATTTCTAATCCTTCTTCTTCTTCGTCTTGCCCTCGCCTCCACCCAGCACCGCGAAGAACGCACCTGCGCCAACAGAAACTCCGTCAGCCTCCTCGTCCTTTCTCAATCGGAAACGGCGAGAAACCTACTTGTAGGAATTGTCACATTCCCAATAGACCGTTCCTTGAGTTTCGCCTTTCCAATCTTTTGCTTCGCGAGCAGTTTCATCTGAAGGGTTCCAACGTGTCAGTCTTTCGTCCATCGTCCAGCGACGTACGGGGAGGAAGCTTACTTTACGAGTCGCGTCTGATCCACTCTTGATCTTCGCCAAAACGTCCTTCCTGACCGGAGCAACACTGTAAAGCCGCCCCCAGTCAGCCACGGTCCTACACTCAGATTCATCAAGGAAAGCGACTCACCGCTCCCTCGCCAAGATCGTGCCACCCACGGCAGCCTGAATAATGACCTCATACTGCTGTCTTTCCACCACATCCTTCAATCTCTTGGCCCACTCCCTCCCCTCCTTCTCCGCCACACTCCTATGAACGACCGAACACAGCGCATCGACCTTCTGCCCATTCACAAGGATGTTCATCCTCACGAGATCGGAAGGCTCGTATGGGGCCTCTTCGTAGTCGAATGAAGCGAAGCCAGAGGAGATGGATTTTAGAGTTGAATGGAAGTTTGTGACGATTGAGGAGAGGGGGAGGGCGTAGTGAAGGGTCACGCGGGCTTGGGTGGAGGCGGAGGAACCGGTGCCGGCGATGTAGGTTTGTGAGAGAGGGATGCCGCGGTGCGACTGAGGAAGGCGAGTTAAACGAGAAAGTGGTGAAGGGAAAGAAGTTGACTTACAGTGCAAAGGTCGATGATGGGACCAGTGAACTCCTCTGGAGCGACGATGGTGGCCTTGATGATGGGCTCGAGGATGTGCGACACTTTGTTCATCATCGCGGGGTCAGGGAAGTTTCCCGGGTTGTCGATAATCTCCTCCGTCCCGTCTTTGTAAAGAACTAGGTAAGAATTTATGAGCCCACACAATCTTGAGCTCGCTAGAATTGAACAGCTCACCTCGAACCGGAACGAGCGGCCGCGTGACGATGACTTCCTCCCCGTACTCGTCCTCGAGACGCTGTCGGAACACGTCCATATGCAGCGATCCGTTGAAGCCGAGTCGGAATCCCTGACCGAGGAACGACGAGCTCTCACGGTTTGAGGTGACGGAACGGTCGGTGAGCGTCAACTAGTTGCAGGATGGATGTCAGCGTCTGGAGGCACGTGGTGGACTCGGTCCTCGACATACCCTCTTGATCGCATCCTCTAGCTTTGGGAATCCTCCGGGCTCGAGAGGATAAATACCAGCGAACACCATCGACTTTAGCGGCTTGAACGACTCGAGCGGTGGCATCGGCGAGTGAGAATGGTGGAAAGTGTCGCCGAGGAAAGCTGCCGGCCGGTGGCCACGTCAGCCACGAGAGTTTTGCGAAACGCACGAGCAACGCACCATCCTTGTAATCTTTCATGCCGCAAACTATCCACCCGACCATGCCTTTGTTGAGGGACCGCGAGTCGGGGACCGGGTGGTCGGCAATGCTGAGCTCCTTCGGAGACATGATGCCGATGTCGAGTACGGTGAAGCTCTTTTTGGATGTTGTCGAGGTGATGATGTCGCCTGTTTGGAGGGACAAGTCAGCATGCTGTGAAACAGTCAAGAGATAAAGGGTTCACCTTTCTTGATCGTCCCACTCATGACCGCGATGAGACTAACGACGCCGCGAAACGAGTCGTACCAGCTGTCGAACGCCAGTGCTTGCAGCTTCTCTTCGGGCTATACGAAAAGCGCTCTTCAGCACTGAAAGTCAGCCACAACCTTACAGACGACTCACCTGAGCATCCTTCGGCGGCGGTATTCTCGCCGACAGATCCTCCAACACATCCTCGACTCCGTACCCAGACTTGGCCGACACCTTCAAAATCTCGTGCTCGGGACAGCCGAGCAGGTCAGAAAGGGCTTTGATCGCCGCCTCTCCTCTTCCGTCTTCTTTCACGAGGTCCCACTTGTTTACTGTAGACGGAGGTAAGTTGGTGTTGAAGAGAGGGGATGGAGAGACGGACCAGCGCCAATGACTTTGAGGCCACGTTTCAGAGCTTCGTCTAGAACGCTTAGCGTTTGGGCTTGGATTCCCTGCGGGTGGTGCTTTCAGCAAACAGCCTCGAGATTTCAAAGACGAAATGAGCGAACCTGTGCAGCATCCACCAGCAGCAAAGCACCTTGCGACGGCAACAGCGACCTCAACAACTCGCTCGAGAAATCCGCGTGCCCCGGTGTATCAATCAAGTTGAGCAGAAACTCCTCGTCCAACGCGTCCTTGTACACCATGCTGTCCTCCACCACCACCAATAATCAGTTCCTCCTCTTTCCTTCGGTCTCGAGTAAGAAAACATACGTAGCGCTCTGAGCTCTCACCGTAATCCCTCTTTCCCTTTCCACCTTGAGCGTATCCAGGACCTGCTCATTATCCACATCCTCTTCATACCGATTCGCCGCGACCTGTTTCGGTGGAATCGTGCCCGTCATTTCCAGCATCCGGTCGGCGAGAGTGCTTTTCCCGTGGTCGATATGTGCCATGCTGAAGGCGGTTCGGAGATCAGCTGTTGGGTGTTGCCCAGGGCTGGAGTGAGGGAGGGAAAAGGAAGAGGGAGCGTACATGGCGAAGTTACGGATTTTCGAAGGTGGGAATCTGGGCAGGTTTGCTCGCATCAGCACCTCCTCTTCCTGCCCTCCGACACACACCAAACAACCCCAAGAAGCTCACTGAGAAAGATCCGGCAGCTCCTGCAGGCAAGCTCCACCATCAGCTCCCTTCCTCTCCTACCGTAGCCGAAACAATCACACACCTTATGTACACTTCTAGACCCACTGAAGCACCTCGCACACCCCCAGTTCACCGCCGTTGCCGTGGGCCGTCCAGCAGAAACTTCTTGCAAGCGCCAGAGGAGAGGACCGGATGGTGTTGAGCGGCGAGGTCGTGGTCGGAGGAGCTTGAGTGAGTTCATGTTGTCGGTATGACAAGCTTGACGCGAGGAGGATCGCGTGAGTCCGATGCAACGGAGGGCAAAACAAGGAGGATGAGCGGCGGCACGGGATCGGGCGGAGCGGAAGGCGCGAAAGTCGCAGCGGCGTGAATGAATATGGTATACGTGGTTGGAGGGGTTGCATTCCTTGCGAAGACACAGTTCAGGTGAAGCACCACAGAGTTGGTGTTTTTCTTTTAATGCCCAGCTGATTGCTTAGCTCCCACGAATTAAAGCGAAGCTCCCCTGCTGACGTGTTACACCCCAATTCGTCTCTACACCTGCCTCTCATCTATCCACCACCCCTCCAGCACCTCAGCACCCCATCCTCGCTCCCACTCAACAGCCTTCCCCCACCAATCCCCGCGCCAGCACCCTGCAACCCTTCTACAGCCCCGGCACTCCCACTATCGGGCAGCCACGAGAGCGCCCAGACGTCTCCGACCGTCGCGTCGTCTCGGAGTGTCGAGATGGCCGAGGACGAGGCGGAGGTGGAGAGGGCGGCGAGGTCCCAGAGCTTGATGGTACCGTCCGACGATCTGTTCGAGGGGTTGGAGGGTTAGTGGGAGGATGGACGAGGACAAAGGAAGGCACAAACCCAGAAGCGAGTAATCGGTCGTTTCGGGCCGAGAGGGAGGTCACCCAGCCTTCGTGGCCACCAAGGGAGGCGACTTGGCCTTTTCGGCCGCCACCAGCTGAGACAGAGGAGGATGGGCCAGAGATGGAACGGAGGTCGAAGATGTTGATGCGCTTGTCGTCGGATGCAGTGATGAGGAGGTTCGAGGTGAACGTCATGGTGCGGATTGGGGACGAGTGGGCTGCAGATTCCGAGAAAATATCAAGGTCAGTAAAAAGACTGAAAAAGCAAACAAACGAATGAACGCACCAGGGAAAGTCGACAGCAACCCCATCGTCGCCGCATCGTAAAGCGTGACATGTCCCGTCTCCGTGCTCACCGCCAAAAACCTCCCATCATTCGAATACACCACCTCCAACGCAAAAGTCCCACTTGAGCTCTCACCAACACTCGCGAGCTCCTCCCCAAACTCGTCCACCTCGGCTTTGAGCACCTTGACGACGCACTGCATGCCCGCCGTGACGAACGACTGTCCGGAAGGGTGGATCGCGAGTCGCCAGGATTCGGCTGGGCCGAGCTCGGCGCGAGCGGTGGCGGTGGTGGAGGACTGAGAAGAGCTGAGGTCCCATCGTGAGAGGACGGAGTCGATGGAGGAGGTGAGGAGGAAGGAGGCGCCGGTGGGGGAGGGGTCAAGGGCGAGGCCGACGAGTCCGAGCGAGGAGGAAGGGCGGAACGTTTGTGTAGGTGTGAGAGTGTTTGTGTCCCTAGAAATATGGCGATTGTGAGTCGTGCAAGAAGAGAGGTGGCAGAGGTAAACAACCCGACGAGACGGGACGAGACGAAGCGGAGGTCCGAGACGAGCGACGAGACGACGGGCACTCACCAAAGTTTGACGGTACGGTCAGCAGAAGTAGTAGCAATTAATGGAGTTCCATCTAGGAGGAGAGCGGTGCGAGAACACCAGATGGCGTCGCTGTGGCCCGCCGAGTCGGACGCTCCTCCAGGAGGACTCTTGACGTCGAGAAGGTACGTCGCGCTCTGGAGATAAAGGATGAAGATGAGTAGTGCGAAGTAGGCCTACATATATTGCAGCTTACCATTGCTGAGCTGTTGACACCGCCGACCCTCGATACAGCAGAGTGTGGGCGGAAGCAGAGCCTGCCCAAACACCGAACAACTCGGGCGCGCTTCCCTCTGCTTTCGACCACGTCAACACTTTCACGAGTTTGTCGCTGTCCGGCTACGCCAGATGAACGATACACTAACTTTAGCTTTACAGTGGTCGTTTGTCAGTTTTGGCTGCAAGGCCGGTGCAAGTTCGGGGCAGGTAAGACACCATCTCGTCCATCATCCTCACGGTCGACGGCTCACTCGTCCGCTCGAACGCTGCAGCTTGCAAGAATGAGCACCAACAGCCAGGTAGCTCGACATTTGGCAACAAAGCCGTTGGAGCCACCCCAACCTTCACGACCGACACGATCAAACTCGACCTGACCGTGGAACGACCGCTCTACCCGCTCACATGCTACGCTCCCGCCAAAGACCTTCCGAACCTAATCGCTGGGACGGACGTCAGTCCAGAAGAGCTACGATTAAAGTTCTACGAGGCAAGAGCAGCGAACAACGAGGGCCTGTACCCGGAGAAGCAGCTCGTCGCGAATGTTGAGCAGCAGGTCCAAGGGATCCTTGGGAACCTTCAGGTGAGTTTGTCGCGTCCTCTTACGTCAAATTTCGATTTCAGACTTTGTCTATCAAACAGCAAGCATACCAGTTCGCTCTCACTCTTTCCGCAAACCCTTCCACCCCCTCCGCACCATCAGCAAACCCCTTCAGCACCCCCTCAACCACCACCACCTCCTCCCCGTTCGGCGCCCCAGCAGCCCCAGCAGCCCCAGCAGCAAACCCATTCGGCACCACCACTCCCACCAAACCCTCCGCGTTCGGCGCAGGCGGTCAACTAGGCGCACCGACAGGGTTCGGCGCATTCAGCGGCGGCGGCAGTACGGGCGGGGCATTCGGAGGAGGAGGAGCGTTCTCGACCCCTCAGAAACCTTCAGCATTCGGATCGACGTCCACCACGGCACCGACTTCAGCGTTCGGCGCACCCGCATTCGGACAGCCCGCGAAGGCGTCGCCGTTCGGTGCGCCTGCCACACCATCAGCATTCGGCTCGACAGCAACGCCAGCAGCTGCACCGTCCGCTTTCCCAGCCGCTACCTCCGCATTCGGGTCAACAGGCTTCGGAGGTGCTCCTGCCGCTGCCCCCGGCGCGCCAACATCAGCGTTCGGTGCGCCCGCGTTTGGTGCTGCTGCCGCGCCGACGTCCGCGTTTGGTGCTCCAGCGTTCGGGACACCGGCTGCTGCTGGCACGACGGGTGCTTTTGGTGCTGCGACAGGAACGGCAGCGGGAGGTGGAGGGTTCGGAGCGTTTTCAAAACCCGCTACGACGAGCGCGTTCGGGTCAGGGGGAGTCCAAGGTTCCTCCGCGTTCGGCGCTGGAGGCGTACAGGGTGCTCCTCCTACAGCAAGTACAAGCGCGTTCGGTGCTGGAGGTGTCCAGGGCGCACCACCAACAGCGACAGGAAGCGCGTTCGGCGCTGGAGGCGTCCAGGGCGCTCCTCCCTCCGCCACGTCAGCGCCATCGCCGTTCGGACAACCAGCTGCAGCACCGACGAGCGCGTTTGGCGCACCGGTGTTTGGGACGCCAGCCGCGAGTGGGGGAGGATTTGGGGCATTTGGGAAAGCGGCGGCGAGTGGAGCGGGAGGAGGGTTCGGCGCGTTCTCTGGTGGAGGTGGTGCCGCGGGTGGAGGAGCGTTCGGAGCTCCTGCGGCTGGAGGGGCATTTGGTTCTACACCCGCAGCGGGGGGCGCGTTCGGCAGCTCTCCGGCGTTCGGCAGCTCACCGACCCCAGCAGCACCAGCAGCTCCCTCAGCATTCGGCTCGTTCGGCGCGATGGGCAGCGCGTTTGGTGGTGGCGGTGGGGCTTCCGCGCCAAGCGGTGGTGTGAAGAAGGTGAAGGACCCGTATGAGGAAGTGGAGCAGAAGAGGGAGAGCGGGGAGAAGGAGATGCAGGCTTGGATGGCGGATAGGTTCACGTGGGGAGAGGTGCCGGTTTGGGCGCCGCCTGTTAGTGTGAGATGAGGGGGGAGGTGAGTTGTTCGCTTTTCTGGGAGGAGAAGAAGTAGTGGGGAAGGTGCTGAGCATTTGAATCTTGGCAGGTGTCAACGGAGAAGGATGGGGCGAAGTGGATGGCCTAGAAGCGTTTTGTTTTCTTTGTTGTAGCGATTACGTGACGCGGGAGACGGGGAATACGAGGCCGCCTAGTTTAATTTTGGGTTGAGACTCTTGGCTTTCTTGTTCCGAAGTCATTGATGAAGGAAATGAGGTGCAGGCAAAGTTCAAGAAAGCACTTCTCTCACTCGCCTCGCCGCAGAACCCGGCCCGTGGGTGGTGTGTCAACATGACGTTCCTATTACGAACTATGCACCCTTATGACCCATGTACAAGTACACCCTATCTTCAAGCCATTATTCAATCCTAAACAAGTCCGTCTCCAACAAGCTTCGATCCCTCCATCAAAGCCCCACTCCCCCTCCTCGAGCCTTCAAGCAACGCCAAACTTCCCCTCCTCGACCCATCATTCTGCGGCCCACTTCCCCTCCTAACACTAATCAGCCCATCACTCCTCCTTCTCCTCTCACCCATCAACAGCCTCGCTCGCTCCTCCAAAGCCTTCTCCTCCTCAGCCCTCCTCCTCCTCCTCTCCTTCCCCGAGTCCTCACTGCCCTCCAAACTCTCCTCTGAACTCGTCTCGTCATCAGCCTCAGTAGCAGCACTAGGCGAGGGATGAGGGTCCATGTCCGAAGAAGGCGAGTAGAGGTAGTCCGACCCGAACGTCGAGTGAGCATGAAGCATCACTGGTCGTGCCGGACGAGAACCAGACAACGCCGTCCGAATCTCCGTCATCGTCGCTGGTCCATCGGGGCGCACGGCTGGTGATGGAGGTCCACTCCTAGCTCCAACAGTCTCGTCGTCGTCCGACCATTCTTCAGCAGGCGAAGGAGGGATCGCCGCCGCCCTCGTAAGAGGCGTTTCGGGCAACTGCTGAGGCTGGAACGGCTGGTTCGGCGAGAAAAGAGGCTTGACGGGTGGGAGTGGAGGGTCGAGCAGCTGACGACCGGGAGACTTGAGGAGTTCGGATCCCGCGCCGGAGGGGTTGCGGGAAGTCGGCGCGGCGACGATCCAGGACTCGTTGTCAGAGTCGTCGCTGTTGCCGCCTGCGCCGCTTGCGGTGGTGTAGTGGGTGTCGGCTGAGCCTCGGCGAGTGGATGGCGTGAGAGAGCGAGTGCGGAGACGGTGAGAAGGAGGTGGGAGGAGGTACTCAGGGTTGAGGACGGGCGAGCGCGACCTCGAGCGACCCGAAGAAGCGTCTGACGTGGCGTCCGAAATCGAGCGCTTCACGCCAGCGATCTGAGGGGAGGGCGCGAGAGGCGTAGGAGGGTGCATCTTGAATCCATCCCACGTCAGCGCCTGGCCAATTGAAGTGCTGTCGTGGCGGGCGTAAGACGGAGAGGTGGGCATCGGGGGACTAGGCGGCGACCTGGGCGATCCAGCGCGGTTCTCGAGGTCGGCCTCAGTCAAAGGCGGGGCATTGAACGCGAACTGTGCCGAGTAGGTTGACGAGAGGGGAGTGAACGTCGCTGGAATGTCACGAGGGTCGTTCGCAGCGCGGATCGTGAGGGGAGGAGGCGGGGCCTTGCGAGTCGTCGAGCCAACGTTCCTCGCCGCGAACGACGTGTAGCGATCCTCGTCGTCATCTTCCTGGATCGGCGTCGTCTTGCCATTGACAAAGTCTGCCGCGGCACCCATCACACGGTCGAGCGAAAGCCTCCAGCTCTCGCGGGGGCGAGGAGGCTGACGCAGCGAGCGCTGCTGTTGGAGGTTGGCCATCGAGCGACCGATGCTCGAGAGGGTGCTGTAGTCGACGCTGGGCTGGACGAGTCGAGTCTGCTCGTTGTTGAGGACTTCGTTGTCAAGCAACTCTGGCGATCCATCAGAAGAGTGGGGCGAGCTGCTGTTGTGCGAGTAGATCGAAGGCGTTTCAGGAACGAACGAGTTGCGGAGCGCAGAGGGGAGGTTGGGGCGGGTGTGAGCGGCAACAGGAGGAGCGAGGAACGAGTTGGAGGTGCTGCCCGCTCGACTCCTGCCGTCCTCCGTTTCTGGCCACTCGTGGTCCCCAACGATGGACGTCCAGTCGCTCGAAGGCACGCGGTTCTCCGTTCTCGGAGACTCCTCGACATTCTCGTCGACGTCGTCGTGTCCCGTCGTCGCAGGCCTCGACGAGCCCGCGCGTTCCGTCCTCCTCGCCCACATTGACGCCGGAAGGACATCGACAGCGCTTTCGACCTCCATCATCTCGTCCGCATCCGCCTCCATGCTATCCCTGAAGGGGTTGCCCTTCTCCCTCTCCTGGTCGAACCACGTCTCCGGCGAGTCGCCCGCATGGCTTGAAAGCTTCTTCGCTCTCCGACGCTTGTAGTGTCGTCTAAAGCAAAAGGCGAGGAGTCCGAGAGCGAGGGCGGCGATGAGGAGCGCGATGAGGACGGTGACGGTGATGGAAGCGGGGGACTTCTTGATCGAGCCAAAGAGCTTCGTTGCCTGGTCGCCTTCAGAGCTACTAGTCGAGCCGGCGGCGGAGGAGGTGGTTTTGGCCTTGCTGCTGCTGCTGCTGCTGCCTCTTTCGACAGACGAGCCCTGGTTGTCGGTGGAAAGGCGAGAGGTCACGGCGGCAGGAGTGGGAGCATCGGCGATCGAGTTGGGGTCGGAAGAGGGGATCGTCGAAGTTGTAACCGTCGTAAGTGACCCATTTGAAAGGGTGCTTACGAAAGTCGTCGGAGTCGCAGATGCTGAGAGAAAGATAGTCATGAGGACACGTTTTAAGCAGGGGATGAAAATAACGACTTACCGGCCCTCGTAGTCGACGTACTGGCAGAAGTGGAAGCAGCCGCTGAAGTCGAGGAAGAGGAAGCCGTAGAAGCCACCGAGGAAGTGATGATAGTCGTCGATCCGTTCGGAAGCACACTCGTCGCCGTAGCAATCATAGCGGTCATTCCGGTGCCAGTCGAAAAGATGCGGTCGGAAGTGCTCGCGCTCGACGACGCAGGTCCAGATGAGCTGGGCAAGGAGGAGGCCTGAGCAGCGACGGAAGAAGGGATGGAAGGGGCAGAGTTGGAGGCGGGGGAGCTCGGGGAGGAGGAGGAAGTCGTCGACGCCGCGACGACACGGGTCCTTCCGTCCGTCGAGAAGAGACGCTCCGAGGCAGAAGCTGTCGCAACAAAGCCAATAAACCATCAGCACACAGAGTGGAATAGAAAGTTTTAGCAAACAAAACATACCAGCGCTGACAGAACTTGAGCTCAAAGCGCTCATCTCGCTCTCCAAACTCACACTCGCGCTTGCCAAGCTCGCCGACGAGCTAAGACTCGCGAGCACCGCACTTGCCCCCTCCGCCGACGCAGCCGACAAGCTCGCGCTCAAAGCCGATGGGTTGACGATGGCAGCGGTGATCCTATCTCCAAGCGTGAAGATTCCGTCGGTCGCGACGTCGGTAGGCTCGATCGTGGCGGTCGTGAGAACGGTGGCGGTGTAGGATCCCGAGACGAGAGTCGCGAGGGGGAGGACTACGGCTGTGGCTTCGCTGGCAAGGGATTCGAGGGAGAGGGTGGTAGAGGGGGAGGCGATGGGAGCTTCTCCCAAAGACGTCGACTCAATCGACGCGGCGGAGGAAGTCGACGTGGCCGCTGGGGCGCTCGTCGAGTAGACGGTATAAGTCGAAAGAACCACTGTGTCTGTCGAGGAAGAGGCTTCGGGGTCGCTGGACGAGATAGTTCCGGCAGTGTGGATCGGTCCAGTGGAAGATGAGGCCGACGTGGTCGGGTTGATGATGCGCGTCGCGCCGCCGTTTGTGGAGAAGAGAGCTGCTGAGGATGTAGCTGCTGCTTTTGGATTGACGACGGCTCCACTGTTGACGACTTTGGCGGCGATGGTCTGGGAGAAGGTCGATTCGTCGGAGGAGACGGTGGGGAAGAGGGCGTCGGGAGTGTACGCGGGCGTGCGAGCGGCCGAAGTTGAGGATTCTCCTTCTCCTGTGCCAAAAAAACAAAAACTTTAGCTACATCTTCGCATATCTGTCCGAATGAAGAGCTTACCTGGAGTCCAGAACCCATCATCGAATCTCTTCTTCACGCGGAGGCCTAGCTCCTCGATGGGTTCGTCCCCTGCACCCACAAAGAGTATCAGCTTGCCAGCACCCCTCGCTTTCATTGCACAAACACCATCCACTCACTTTTCTGCACCGACTGCTCATCCTCCTGCGAGCGAGCGACGGGGCGGGTGTCCTGAGCGCCCAGCGCGACCCTCTGGCGTTTGTTGAGTGGGAACCGCATGACTCGGCGGTGTCGAAGTACAAGATCCTAACACAGACCGGCTGGACGGATGGGAAGTATACGCGCCAGGCGGTAGTAGCAAGGGTGCTGAACCTGCAGCTAAAGCTAGCGTCGAAACGAAGACGGGCGGGGGGGGGAGCAAGTGGTGGCAGGAGAGAGAAGGGGGGAGGCGAGGCGAGCGCACGAGTGAGCTCAGCCTCTCGGCCAGGTGCTCGTGCTCAAACATTCGTGCAACTTGTGGCGAGATCCCGCCTCGTCGCGAGAAGACGAACCCGCGTCTCGACGCGCTCCCGGCGACCGGAGGGCGGGATGGCTGGCCCGGGCGCGCCATCTCCGTGAGCCCGCTCGGCGGTAGGGGTGGAGTATGGGCAGAAGGCGGGTGCTGTGGTGTAGATCGGAGATGCAGAGAAGATGTTCGAGAAGTTTTACATCGCGGCAGGCGTGGCAGGAAGCAAAGTCGCCACGTTCCGTGCCAGCGTACAGAAGATCCTTCGAAAGCCCGCCCCCGCAGCCAGGCCATTCTCGCGGGCTCGCCGCGCCAGATCTTCTGTTCGCACGATTGACTTTTGCATTACTGTAATCCGGGACGCAGTCTACTACTACTCAAGCTTGTGGTTCTTCTTGGCTTCCGGCGAGGACCAGTAGGTGCCGTGAGGGAACACAAACTCAGCTTTCGAAGCCTCCTTGATCTCGATCGAGTAGCCCTCATTCGGGTTGCTCGGCACCTGTGGGAGTATAGACTGTCAGCCAGTAGTATACATATGCAACTATTGAGATGCTTACGTTGTAGTGTCCGTCGGCGTTGCTGTAGGAGAGAACGGCGGGAGATGAAGGAAACACGTCAGCCACACGTACGAAGCATCGAAACCGGGCGAGAAAGCTTACATGGTGCAAGGCGTCTCGAAGTGCTCATGAAGGTGGTCGACATACTCCAATACGTTGAGGTCGATCGATCCCGACACGCAAAGGTAGTCGATCAGGGACACTGCGTTCATCAAAGTCGCCGGTATCAGTGAGAAGCTCTCGAAGCTCAATCCTTCCAGAGCCGAACAATCAAAAGCACTCACAGTGAATGACATATTCACACAATCCAACACCACCAGCATGAGGACAGACCGGCACGCCGAACTTGGCGGCCATGAGGAGGACGGCCATGATCTCGTTCACACCGGCGAGGCGGCACGAGTCGATCTGGCAGACGTCGATCGCGTTGGCCTGGAGAAGCTGCTTGAACACCATGCGGTTGTGAGCGTGCTCTCCGGTGGCTTTACGTCAGAAAGAAAGAGGAGGGATGGTGTCAGTGGGTGTGAGGAGAGAGGTTGGAGGGGAGGAGGGATGATGTGTGCGTACCGACTCCAACGCCCTTGGGCTTGAGACCCTTCCTGATGGCAGCGTGGCCCATGATGTCGTCGGGAGCGGTAGGCTCCTCGATGAACCAAGGCTTGAACTCAGAGAGTTCCGACACGTAGTCGATGGCCTGCTTGACGTCCCAGACCTGGTTTGCGTCGATCACTGTAGAAACCCATACCGTCAATGAGCGAGCAGATATAAAACCAAGAGAGGGGACTCACTCAAAACCGACCCCGTAGGTCCCGCATTCTTCCCGACCAACGTCTCCGGCGCCGGCGTCTTCCTCCCCTTGCACTCCTCGGGGTCATCAATAATACTCCTCACCAACCTCAACCTCCTGGCATCATCCTTGACATCGGCTCCAACCTTGACCTTGAAGTGATTGAATCCACCCGCAATAGCCTCCCTCGTCAGCCTCGCGACTTTCTCGTCGCTGTACCCGAACCATCCGACGGAAGTGGTGTACGAGGGGAACCCCTCGGCTTTGACGCGCGCGAGACGCTCGGCCTTGGTGGATTCTTTGGACTTGAGGAGAGCGAGAGCTTCTTCGGGAGTGATGGCGTCGGTGATGTAGCGGAAGGCGGTGGCTTTGACGAATTCTTCCGGGGTGAAGTCGTAGATGAGTTGCCAGAGAGGCTTCTTCTCGTGACGGGCGTACACTGTGTGCGAAGGAAGTTGTTAGAAATCATTCAACTGAATTGTGGGACAAAGAAAAGAGTACTAACTGTCCCACAACCTATCAGAGCCGCGAGACCATCAGCGCCACGCATCACCAAACCACACGAAAACCAAACTCACGCGTTGACGACCGCGGCCGTGGAAATATGAATAACTCCCTTTTCAGGTCCCAGCCACCTGTGCTGGGGGTCACCCATCAAAAAGCTCCACGCCTTCCCCATATCCGCGAAGAGCTCGGCCGTCTTGAGTCCGACAAGACGCTTCGCGACGGCGTCGACGGCTTTGCAGACGATGTCGTTGCCTCGACCGATGGTGAAGGTCATGCCGTAGCCGATGTCGGCGCCGTCGGTTTGAAGGGTTACATAGGCCGCTGAGTAGTCGCACCTGGATGGGTTCAGGAGATCAGTACGGAGCACTTTGAGAGGGGCAGGGAGGGAGCGCACTCTTGGTTCACTGTTGAGAAAAATAGTTTAGGTAAGTATCGAGAGGAATGGAAAATGGGAATAATGAGAAGGCTACGCACTAGCATCGGTTCCATCGCCGGTGAGGGAGGTGGGGAAGCGGAGGTCTTCGACCTTGTAGCCAGTGATGGTGGTCACTACAGGTAAGGTGAGACGGAAGATTAGCTTTCTTGAAGCTTTTGGTATGTTCTCTGCTCGCTACAGCCCTTCTACCTCCCTTCCAGCGAGACCCATGGTCCTCTTCATGACGCGTGACCACCCACCACACGGCCGGAAAGTCGGCCATTGCAGCGCCAGAGCAACCGCTGGACTTACTTGGAATTGTAGTAGTTGGAAGTATAGAGGAAGGTATAGAGAGAAGGAAGAGAGAGGTGTGGAAGGTGAGCGGAGACAGCGTTCCGTTTTAGCAGCTTTCGGCTTGAGGTGCCGAAGTGGAGCGCGCGGTCCGTCGAAGCGAGCGGCAGAGCGGGCCGGAGTGACCACGTGGCACCGTGTCTAGCCGTTCAGGTTCAGGGAATATGTGGACTCGCTCACCCTTTCGAGCTAGAGGTCCGGTGTTTTCGTAGGGAGAGGCTACCGCCAGTGCCGACGGCATTTAACTGTTGGCCCTTGGACGTCTTGTAGCTGAGAGCAACTGTGTCCTGAGCAGGGGTCACTCGAAGGCAAGGCGAGGAGTTCCACTAAGAAACGGACATAATCGGGGCGCTCTACCACTGAGCTAGAAGGCCAATTTTGATGCTTACTCACTCATGGTATGCCACCTTCGCGCCGGGAGTACGCTGACGACGCAAAATCGCGCTGCCACGTGTTTCCAGCAACATCCCCCTTGTCGCTTACCCTTCGCTTTTCCGACAGCTCTGCTTATCCTTGCCGTCTCCGAAGCTTACTTAGATGCTGACAGCACCCCGCTGCTTACTACAACCACCAGTCCGGCGCTGGAACCTCTGTGTTCTCCGCAGGTTCTCCACCATCGTGTCAGGGCTTGCTGACTGTTTCCTTCGGACAGGTACCGAGCAGAAGCAGTATAAAATTTGACAGCACTTCTGTTCCATTTCTTTCTCTTCACTCACCCACATCTCCACTCAAGCCTCTCACAGTCCCACTCTACCCTCCCGAACTCACTCGACACAATGTCCGCCCTGTCCGCCCCTCGTCGCGTTACCACCGGCTTCACCGCCACCGGCCTCTCGATTATCGCTCAAGACGAACCCGTCAAGATGAACCAGCTCTTTGGCGGAAGCCTCGAGTCTGGTTTGGTCTGGATGACAGACTCGCTCCCCGCCGACGTCCAATCCGGCGTCGATGGAGCCTCGCTCACCCCGCCTGGCATTGTCAACCCCAGTGAATTCAATTTTCCCTTTTGCTGTACGCGCATCAGTCAGCTTACTAGATCCCTCGAATTCTAGACGGATCTGTTTTCAACTACCTCGACCTCGCTCCTCAGGCGTCGATCCCGATGCACTACACCCACTCAATCGACTACGGCGTGCTCATCAAGGGAGAGATCACGATGGAGCTCGATGACGGGAGCTTAACCGTCTTGCGTGCCGGTGAGTGCCTCATCCCACTTAATCGTGGAGAGAAAAGCCGCCTCACTGACGCCGTGGTCTTCCTTTTCCCGCAGGTGACTCTCTCGTCCAGAACGGCACGCGCCACGCGTTCCACAACAAGAGCGACGAGTGGATCCGTGAGCTCTGCACCTTTTGAAACAACGTAGGCGCCGCAGCTGACCTGAAGTTCTCATTCAGGCATTCTGTTCATCGTTCTTCCAGCCAAGCCGGTCGAGATCAACGGCAAGCCCCTCGAGGGCCTACGCCTCGATTGAGGTCTGATCCGTTCAATGCTGAGATTTTACACGCAAACCTCTGCTGCCGTGAAGACTCTGAATAGTTCCGTAATAATCTTACTATTTGATGTTTCTTCAACACGTTTGAACACGGATGGGCGTAATGTCTGCCAGGCAGTGGGACTCGCGTACAAGCCAGCTCGAGATCCGCTTTAAGCTGTCCCCTCAAACCACAGCAGACGCAAATGGGACCACATGTCAAATTAATTCCACCTAGATACTTGAACTCATATAGTTGTACACAGCGGCAGCTGGCCATCGAGACAGCGCGCCAGAAAACAACTCCGATTCTAAACCTCAGCCCCTCCACTCGTTGACGATACCCGAAATCGAATCCCTCGTCGGTGCTGCAGAAAAATAATCATCAGGAACAGGTCTGACAGGTCGCAAATGAGCAAAAACAAACCCTTAAGGCCCTTCTTGTTCTCGATGAGGACGTTGGTCGGCAGCGTGACGATCTGGAAAGAACACGTGTTAGCGCTCTGTTCAGAGAGGCGACAAAACACGACTCACAATCTCACGATCTCCACCAAACTTGAACGCGTCGGCAATGACGGTCTCAGAGAATCTGTAAAGCGAAGCAACACTCAGCATGCCGTCTCGAGAAGACGAGAAGAAAAATAGTGGCGCACCGACGGATCGTGTAGTTGCTCGTGTTTCCATTCTTAACGTGGCGGAAGTTCCAAGCAATGACGAACGGCCCCGAAGAGCTGACAATCGTCCTTTCCGTCTCATTAAGGCCCGCGTTGAACCTGTCCAAGAAAACATTAGCACGCCTCCCAACTTTACGAGCAGAAGGACGAACTTCGCAGGCGTGAAGCTGACGCCCTCGCGAGATTGCTCCTGCATGAACGCGACGTGCTCGGGTCGGAGCTGGAGGATCTTGGGCGTCGGCTTCTGGGCGGCGGGGAAACTCCGGTCGAATCCAGAGCTGCCGGCGTACTTGCCCGCTCCTTCGGGGATGAGCGTGTCGACGAGGAGGATGTACTTCTTTGTTGTTGCGAGGAGCCATCGACCGTCGGCACTCACCTAGAGGAAGGGAGAGAGCGTGAGCATGGTGTTCGTCAACAAAGAACGGCACACCACTCACATCCATGCCGATGATGGGATCACCCAAAGCCGGCAGAGCCGTCTTCGCATTCTTCCCAAGCTTATCGAACAGCCTGATGTCTCCCTTGTTACTCGCCACCGCCAACCTGCCGCTCTCCGTCGTCGTCGCGACCGAGAAGTCGTTCTTCGTCGCATACTGTTTAAACTCGTCGTTGGCCAACTTGCTCCCCGCGAGACGAGGGTCGATGCGGAAGACGCCGTTGTTGGAGAGACCGATGAAGGTCTGCTGCTGGGTCGTCTGGGCGAACTTGGCGTCGGGGAGGAAATTCTTGACGGCAAAGTCGTTCGAGACCTTGTACTCGTCGACGACTTTACCGGTCTCGAGGTCGAGGCGGAAGAGCGAGCCGGGAGCAGCCGAATTCTGGAGAATCATCGAGGTGTCTGTTCGAGATCAAAAGATAAGCTTCGGGCAACGGTAGATGGCAAGAAAGGCGGCGAACCCTGGTTGTGCAGCATCACCTTGGACGGCGTGAACCCCTTCTTCCCATCGGGCGTCGAGATGCCGACGATCGATGTAACAAAGTTGATCTTGTTTCGCCCTTCGCGATTCTGCTTGAAAACTCCGATCATATCTCCTTGGACGACGAACGACCTGATTCGGGGAGAAGCGCGTCAGCTGCAGTCTCGATCTCTGACAAGCGCCACGTTTGCTTCAGGGCAGCACTCACATATCATCCTTGTATCCGACAGCAAGCTGAGAGTTCTTAGCCTTATTGGCCTGCGGTTGGAAGCTCGCCTCGTCCTCTGCGTCACGTGCCGAGCTGTGAGCCCTCCCTCTCGCACCACCAGAAGAAAGCCAGCACGACTCACCACTCTCCTCCTCAGACTCCTCCTCACTCTCAGCCACTTCCTCCTCCTCCTCTTCCTGCTCAGCCATATCCACCTCCTCTCCCTCAATCGCCTCTGTCTCCAAGAACGCCTCGTACACATACCCCTGGGCACGCTCCTCCATCTTCGCCCAACTACCCTTGCCGTTCTTGACCTCAAATACGAGCTTGGTGATGAGCTGGTGGACTTCGGTGAACGCCCTCTCGTTGCCGAAGCGGATGAGCCACGTGAAAGTCTGGGGAGTGGGGGTTGAAGGGGTGGCGTCGGGCGTAAAGTTGAACACCATCGAGAGCATTTCCTGTCAGAGAAAGAGTGGTGTATCAGAATCAGCAAACAAATGATTCCCCGTTCCCTTCCAACTACACGAAGTGGAATGTCAGGACTCACGGTGGAGAAGTTGACCTCATCGCCCTCCTGCCCACTCGCGATCTCCTGACTGACCCACGGCTGCCCCTCCTTGCCCTCCACCAGCAACCAATACCCACTCGAGCTTTCATGCACTGTCGCGGTAACATCCTCGGCTTGGAGAACGAACGTTCCCGTCGCCTGGTCGTACAGGTGCAAGTCCCCTTGCGTCTTGAGGAGCAACGACGATGTCGTCTCGGGGGCGGCTACGACGGGCGCTACGAGTGGCTGCGAAGCTGGTGGGAGTGGTGCCGGCGGAGAAAGGGAGCGGGACGGTGTGCCGGCTCGGCCCTTGCCCTTGTCCTTCGCGGCTGGAGTTGATGGTGCGGGGGAGGACGACGAGGCGTTGAGCGAGACTTTGGTGAGCGCGGCGGCGATCTCGTCCCCGTCAGAGTCGTCGTCCGAGTCGACTGAGTTGGCATCGTCCTCGTGCGAGGCGACGACGGGCTTGACGTCGTGCTCCGTGTCGGAGAGCGAGGGCGTCGGCGAGGCGTCGCGGAAAAGAGGGGCTTTGCTAGACGTGGTGGTGGGCAATGTGCGCCTGTCGCATGACAAGGCGAATCAGCTTCGAGTCCTTTCTAGTACTAATATATAGTCCGACACCACAGCCAGACTGCCTGCTTCCCTTCCGCCGCAAAGCAACAAGAAATTTACTCACTCAACCTTGAACTCCTCCTCCAACGTCGCCTCGACCTCCCTCGCCTCCCTCTGATCGCTTGGCCAGCTCCTCCCCTCCCTTCTCTCCCACATACACCTCCAAGCAAGGACCTCGAAAGCCTCTGCCTGCGCCTTGACGCCATCCGTCACGCCCTCGCCGTGCGGGCTGAGGACGAACTCGAACTCGTCGTCCGGGCCGTCGCCGTCTGGGTCGAGCCAGGTGATGGAGAGAGAGGGGGTCGTGGTTGATGAATCGAGGGATTGACCGAGAGAGAGGAAGAGGGACGAGTCGAGCAGGAAGGATCGCTCGTCCGAGTCTGTTGTTGATCGAGGCACAAGGAGAGGGAAGGTTCGTCAGTGAGAGATTGGGAGGCAAAGTAGGAAGGTACACACTTTCAGCATCTTCCTCGAGCAGTTGCTCTTCTCCTTCTTGGAACGCTCGAGTTACGACGAGCTGGTAGGCATAGTCGTGCGTCGTGCGCCGGATCGTAATGGACGCGTCGATGAAGCTGAGCGGTTCGAGGGAAGGCAGAGGATCAGAGGTCCGAAATGTCGCTATATCTAGTGCGAGTTGTGCACTCACATGCACTCTCTTCCGCCTTTGATCGAGTCTGGTCTGAGGAGGTACAGCTGACCTCCGTCGATGGTGAGCAGCTCTGGGGCCGGCGTCGCCGCCCCGCCGCCAAACAGTCGGTTTACGAGGAACTGCACACACATCACAATTCAGCACGAGTTCATTCTTTTCTATACATGAGCGTAGACTGACCATTCGGATGTAGCGAGAGGGTTGGGGGGCCAAGGCAAACCTCCGAATGACTTCACCGCTTTGTTTAGTGGCGACTATGCAAAATAAATTTACTTTCCGGCAGCAAATATTCAGATATTGACGTGTTGCTCCAGGTGCATGTCTACACTTCTCTTGGTAGCAGAAGTCATCGTCGCTGGTCGAGGAAGAGTTGATTTTTGCATCTTCAAGTATGGCTAGGCACTTTGTCTGCTGCAAAGTCGCTCGGCAGCAGTGCGTCAGCTTCCCTTGATCCTGGTCGGCGGACTGCCAACAACGGGCACGTTCGCGAGAGCACTGCGGAATCAGCACGTTGATCGTGCAGGAAAAGACAGGTACATTTACCCATGAGCATGTCGATACACTTTCGATATCCAGCTCCGCCCGCCCTTGCGGTTCCGCCACACACCTCGACGGAGTGACGTGGCTGTTATCCTGGGCCTTGTACGAGGTGAGAACGCCTACGTTCAGCGCTTTCGAAGGCGGAAAGTCTCAAGCGTACCAGTTATCAAAGAATCAGAGTAGATCTGAGGGAGATCCTGCCGCACAACGTCTGAACAGAGAGGGCTTGCAATGTTCACGTGCGTCGTCGACAAGTTCAGCTCAAACGCGCCATTCGAGAGCTATTCGGGTTGGTGAACCATCAAGACGTATTGATAAGTAAAAAAACTAGGCTATTTTTACCTTTCGAGTGGTCTACAAGGATGGAACAATGCGACAGACGAAGTCCGAGTCCCCAGACTCCAAGTGACTCTGTAAGTTTTGCCGAGCTGTCACGTTGCGAGAAAGATAGTGGCAAAGCCACATTTTTCCCAGAATCGTAGAAAGGACTCTTGAAAAGCTAAATAACCCAAAACAAGGGAAGAAGGCGACGTGGAAATGGATCAAAACGTCGCTTGAAAACGTCAACCTCGCGGGCGCCGGTGAGCCGGGGCCCAGGCGGCAGCCTAACAAAAAAGTTGCGAGCGCGCGGTGGCCGTCCCCTCCTTCCTTTCGCTCCCACAACTCGCACCATCAACGCTCGAGCGGCCTGCACTTGCTGCACCAGTACGACCACCGACTCAGTCACAACTCGCTGCATCGACTTTATCGCCTTCAGGCTGCAGTCGACACCTCCAGCGTTAGCCCTCGCGCTAGCCAGACCAAGCAGCAGCTCGACCTTCATGACGGCGCCTGTCCGCGTCCAGACGACCCTCGCACTCGAGGAAACGTACCGCATAACAACAATTCCTACCTGTCGATTCCGCCTAGAGGCTGGACGATCGCTTTAAATCGACACCCCGCGCGCACCCTCCACTCCTCCTCCCGCTCCTCCTCCAACCCCAGCTCGCTTTTCGCACTATCACTACTTCCACCACCATCAAAACCACTACATTCCGGCTCACAGCAACTTTATCCAACTTCACCGCTCACACCAACTTCATACGAGCCCCGTCTTGCCACTCGCAAGCAACCAAACTTCTTCCACCAGCTCGCACGGCCACAGCTCGCCCACCATGGCCGGATACAACAGTCAGTCCCCGTTTCTCTCGTCTGCACACCTTCCACATTCCTTCCATCACTGTCTGTCGCGATTGTGGCATGCCATTCGCGTGGACGAGACCGGTAAAATCCTGTTTGCGGACCACGTCTGCGCTGAGCTTTCCCGGTGGCGCAAGGCTACCAGATGCTCACGAGCGCATACACCCACTTCAAACTTTTCCCACACACTTCGCACCATCCACCACCAAGGGCCTGCATCGCTGATTATCTCGTATCTCAATGGTCAACAGCACACAACAACACACACTCGCTCTCGAAACCCTCCTCGTCGTCGTCGCACCACCACAGCGCGTCGGCCGCTCCTCCTCCCCGCCCCTCCCCCTCCTCCTCCCACCGCGCCAGCTCCCTCCCCCTCCGACGCCCGCCCAAGATCCATGAATCCGACTCGTCCGACTCCGACTCGGACGCCAACGACACCGACGCCTCGCGCGCTCCGCCATCAAAGTCGACAAAATCGGGCACCGATTCCGGCGTCGAAGAGCTTTGCCCGCTTTGCGGCGGGACCTGCCATTGCGGAGGCGCTGAGGGCAAGAAGGTCTACCGCCCCGCCGGCAGCCTCAAGCTTCGTCTCTCCGTCCCGACGCCGCAACATCACCCCTCAGCGCCCGTCGTCGCACCCGCTCCTGCGCCCATCGCCGGCCCAGCGCCCCCACTCGTCCCCGTCGCCGCACCCTTGCCTGCTCCCGCTCCAGCACCAAGGAAACGCGGAAGACCCAGAAAGGATCGCTCGGGCGACCAGGCGTTCGTGCCGAAAAAGAAAGAGGCGAAGAAGGAGCGCGCGGGGAGCACGAGCGGGAGCGGGAGCGGCGCGAGTCGCACGTCGACGCCTCAACGCATGAGCTTGCGACAGGTCCTTGCGGCCTCGTTGGCCGATGCTGCGCCACCAGAACCCGAGAGGAGGGAGGAGGTGCGCGTCGTTCATGTCGATCGGGAGAGGGAGCGGTTGAGCGAGGTCAGCGATTTGGATTTGGACCTCGGGGACGACGACGAGAGTGACGACGAGGGGATGATGAAGCATGAGGAGAGGGCGATGAGGGAGGAGTTTGAAAAGAGAGGGGAGAGCAGTATGAGCTCGAGCGAAAGCAGCGACAGTAGCGAGGACGAGGCGGCGGGGAGGAAGAAGCCGCGCGTAGGCAGCTTCGGCGAGCCGGTCGACTGGGGAACCGTCCAGGACGAGATGGTCGATCCTGAGGCAGAGAAGGAGCAGATGTTTGGCGGTGGGAGGGGAGTCGTCACGTGGTCGGATTACGATGACGACGATGAGGAGGAGGGAAATGGAGATGAGACGGAGGACGACGCGGAGCTGGACGGACTCCTACTTCAGCATGCCAACTCGAAGAGGGATCGTCAAGCCGAGGAGGCAGAGTTGGAGGCCTTGTGGCTTGAGGAGGAGCAGGAGAATGAGGGAGATGACGAGAGCAGCGACGGCGAGGAGACGGAGGACGACGACGAGGAGCAGACGCTCGTGTTCATGGACGGGTGGGAGGCGTTTGCGCGTGGCGGAGGCGCCGTCATTAACGGCAGCGAGTCGGAGATGGACGACGATGAGACCGATTTCTCAGAAGAGGAGATCGACGCGGGCGACACGACCGACTCGCTCGACTCGGACGACCACGTCAACCTCGTCAGGTTTGGCATCGAGGACGACGAAGAAGACTCGGACTCGGAAGACGATGACGACTTTGGACGAGGCATGGTTTCGCTCGCGGACGTCCAGGCGCCGACAACCGCCGACTTGGCGAGCCTGCCTCAGCACTTCCTCTTCTCGTCCAAGCGCGGCGTCAGCGTGATGGTTCGCGTCGAGGAGGATGGAGTCGAGGAGGACGAGGTGGCGTTGCGGGAAGCGATGTTCCGCAAGGCCAAGAAGGGCAAGGGCAGGGCTTACGAGCTCGCCGAGATTGTCGAAGAGTCGGATCGCGATACGGAGCGCGAGGGCAAGGCACGGGGAAATCCGGCGATGGGCATGTTTGATCGCAAGTTCCGGGGCAAGAAGGAGCTATGCGTTGTCATCGACGAGAGCGACGCCGTGGCACCTAGTCCATTCTCAAAGATGAAGCGGAAGAAGAGACGGCATATGGTGCGTTCCTTCTGTGATTTTGTGACCACGTCAGTGCATACGCTAACCTACTTCTCATCCAACAGCTCACCGGCTCGCCCCCTCGACGCACGAGATCCGACTCGAAAGTCTCCACCACCACTGCCACCTCGGTCACCGACGGCTCCATTTCTGGAGAGATTCTCGACGTCGCTTCGCCATTCCTCCCCCAGCTCGAGCCCGAGGGCTGGGACTTTGCGCTCAACGACGTGCTTGACGCCTCGCTCCTCAACAACGGCTCGTCCGCCTCCGACTCTTCCGAGTCCGACGTCGAGACGACGATTCGGCTTGCTGGCTCGACGTCCAGCTCGGCACGCAAGCCCTCCACGCCCGGCATCTCGGACCTCTCGCGGTGGAGCCGGATCCCGATTGGCGCGTTCAGGTCGTCGACCGTCTCGTCGTCGTTCTCGCCCAGCGCTCACTATTTCGCCGCTGTCGAGGACGACCCTACTTCCCGCTCTTCACCCGGCAACTCGATCTTCCTCCCTCTCTCCAACAAGTCGATCCTCCGCTCGGCCCAGGGCGCGTCGTCCCTCAGCCACACGCTCTCGAGTCCTCGAGGCATGTCGACGACTCAACGCGCGATCGAGCGCATGCTCACCTCGCCCGTGTTCGGACCCATCTCCTCGCCCGTGCCCCAGTTTTCTGTCGACGGCCCCAAGTCGCGGAAGGACCGGCGGAAGGAGAAGAAAGCCAAGTCGTCGACGTCGATCGCCATGACAAGTCCGAAGAAGGAAGTCGTCGCGTCCACCTCCAAGTGAAATGTGGCTGTTTTCATGCCACCTCTTTTTGTTCATTCGTCTATTTTTACTTGCACTTAGACTTTTTCCTTTCACCCTCTTACTTTTATGCGCGTCGTCGGTTTGTGCACATAGGTTTCCTTCCTTCGCGCACCTCTTGCCCCTTTCTTTACATTAGTGTATTAGTCGCTTTCCTTCAATCCTCTGCATCATCATCATCACCTTCCTCTTTACATCCCTTTCTCTCGACTCAAAAGGTTTCTAACGGAACCACTTTGCAACTTCCTTGGTCTTTACGTTGCCTCAGCCCCGGCCGTAGTGAGATAAAATCTTTTGGCAATGTGTGCTCAGAGAGAAAGGGTTGGAACCTAATTGGTGTGCTTGATATTAAGACTTCATAATAATGCCCTAAAACCGCGAAAACATGGTCTATCGTGGATGGTGCACCGGCCACGTCAGACGGACTAACCGACCGAGGGCTCGTCGCTGTGTCTGATCATCAAATTTCAGCTGCTCTCTCTCCCTCTTATATTGTGTTTGTTCAGTCTCGTGTTGGCTTTTCCCATCCCTCGACAAGCACCATGGCCGGCCCTCCAGCAGCTGAAGCGTTCTCGGAGCCTACCGACAGCCGCGTCGCTTTGCATCTGCTCGCCCCTCACCCTCGCCGCCGTCGTCGCCTCCTCCGCCGTCGCCACCTTACCAAGAAATCTACAGACCTGAGGGGCCAGGCTTCATCAACTCGTTCGGGGCGTACCGTCAACTCCGCCCTCCTCAAGAGCGTCCGCGTCGATGTCGTCGAGTCGAACACCGTCGAACCCAATCCCACCGGCATCATCCTCGCGTTCCTCTGACCCGGAAGCATCAGTTTTCCGTCCACTCAGGGACTGGGTGCTGCAGGTTACTAGCAAGAACGGAGGGACGAGCGAGTACACGGAGAACCCGTCGCAGAGATTTGTGGGGCTGTTCGAACGAGCGAGTGGCCGATGGGAGGACCCCGACTCGGCGGCCGAGGTTGGCGTGCCGGAACTGGCTGGTATCAGGTGGGAAAGGGAAGGGAAGGGGATGGCGTTACGTTGCTTCTATGCACAACCTCAATTACGCACCAAACGGCGCAAGATATGATGGTGGCGGCTGTGTCGATCGCGTTGAGTGGACTTGTGGGTGATTTGGTCAAGTCGTACGGCTCAGCCTGTGCGTTAAACGGTTTTCTTCTGATGATTATTGCTCAATCATTTAAGTGGTACTAGCGATCCGAGTCCCAAGGGGTTTCAAGGAACCGGATGGATCGTGGGGGCCGTGGACGGCTCGCCTGCCGACGTTTACGATGCTCCCATGCATTGTGTTCGAGGTCTCTTATTCACAACCGCTGAACGTAGTCCAGCGGAAAGTTCAGGATCATTGGCTACAGACTCCTCACGTGCGTTTTCATTCCATTGCTTGCTGTTTGATGCTTACTTCTCCGAACCTTGATCTGTACTATAGATCCATCGCGCCGTGGTCCTGAACATCGAACCGGGCCCTTCGCCACGTCACCCATCTCATCCTCAGGTAGACCCACCCATCAACATCCGAATTGAGCAGTGGGTTCGCGTCAACGGTGTCCCTGCTCTTGATGCCGCACCAAACCTCGCACCTCTCATCTGGCACGAGGGTGGCCCGCCCGTTGCGGCCAGCCTCCACCTTCCTATCATTTCCTTCTTCCACACCAAGCAGCTCCCACCTCTGAACCTTCTCCCTTTCCCTTCCAACCTCCAACCCCAAGCCCAGTTCACCGAGTCCCTCATCAATGTCCCGGCCGCCCGCCTCCAATCTATCTTCACGGAGATCGCTCGTGTTCACCATTTGCCCTAGAACTGCCCTTGGGTTTGTTCAATACCTTTTAATCTGACACCGATTTCCAACACTTTGTTTAGGCAGTGCGGATGAGTGGCCGGGTTGCGGATGTAAAGAAGGCAGGGGGGGTGACTTGTTTTGAAGTTCAGCAGTTTGGGGACTGAAGACGGGTGCTACTGTAAAGTTTTGGAATCAAAGAAGCTACTTTCACCAAGGGGCAAGAACGGGGAGAGTCCAGAGACGGCTGTCATCTGTTGCACACACGTGGCCACTTCAATCTGCTGCATTCTCTGCCTCGTGTTTTCTTTAGAGTGGGCACGCCGGAATGGGATTTCATGTTGAGCAGTAGCATAAAAGGTACTCGAGGCAATTTAACAAACATTTACGTTGCTTTCACTACTAGGCAGTGAACGGATCAGACCTCAGTCGAGGCGTAGGCCCTCGAGGGGCTTGCCGTCAATCTCGACCGGCTTGGCTGGAAGAATGACAAACAGAATGCCTGCACAAGAGCTTTCAAGTCAGCCGCCGCCCGTATGTTGGCTCAAAAGGTGCAGAGCTCACGGATCCACTCGTCGCTCTTGTTGTGGAACGTGTGGCGCGTGCCGTTCTGGACGAGAGAGTCACCTGCGGGAAAGAAAAGACCACGGCGTCAGTGTGACACTTTTCTTACATTCAAGCGGAATGAGCCACTCACCGGCACGCAAGACGGTCGAGCTCCTGTCATCGAGTTCCATCGTGATCTCTCCCTTGATGAGCACGCCGTAGTCGATTGAGTGGGTGTAGTGCATCGGGATCGACGCCTGAGGAGCAAGGTCAAGGTAGTTGAACACGGAGCCGTCTAGAATTTGAGAAGGTTAGTCAGCTGACTAATGCGCGTTCAGGAAAGGGAAAATTGCACTCACTGGGGTTGACGATGCCAGGCGGGGTGAGCGAGCCTCCATCAACGCCGGATTGGACGTCGGCGGGGAGCGAGTCGGTCATCCAGACCAAGCCAGACTCGAGGCTTCCGCCAAAGAGCTGGTTCATCTTGACGGGTTCGTCTTGAGCGATGATCGAGAGGCCGGTCGCGGTGAAGCCGGTGGTAACGCGACGAGGGGCAGACAGGGCGGACATTGTGTCGAGTGAGTTCGGGAGGGTAGAGTGGGACTGTGAGAGGCTTGAGTGCAGGTGTGGGTCAGTGAAGAGAAGGAAAGGAAACAAAGCTTGAGTTGGCTTTATATGCCGCTTCTGTTTGGTACCCGCCCGAAGGAAACAGTCAGCAAGTCCTCACAATGGTGGAGAACCTGCGGAGAACACAGAGGTTCAAGCGCCGGGCTGGTGGTCGTAGTAAGCAGCGGAAGATTGTTAGCATCTATGTAAGCTTTGAAGACAACAAGAGTAAGCAGAGCTGTCGGAGAAGCAAAAGGTGAGCAACAAGGGGGATGTTGCTAGAAACACGTGGCAGCGCGATTTTGCGTCGTCAGCGTACTCTGGCGCCCACGCATTCAGCTTTTCTTGGCCATGCGTACCAAGTTACACCAGCACGGGTTCTTCGGGGTGTTGATAGGAAATAGCGAGTGTTCTCCAGCTGACCCTGCTCACGGCCGCGTCACCGAAGACGGCCTCGCGTCGAACATACGAGCATGGATCATCCAACTGAAGAGACAATAGTGAACTTTAGGAATCCTTTCAGCAACGTTGCAGTACTAGAAGCCTCCTACTTTACCAAAGGCGCAGCGCCCCCCTCCGTCGTCGCTCAAAGGCACTGGTGCACCAGGCTGCCATCTGCTTCGTGCGCTGATCATCTGGTTCCAAACCTAATTTAGGGTAACGGCACTTGATGAGATGGCTCACACATAGCTGTATATGGCCCAATACAAACCCAAAGGCAGACCACTCCAGGTGTCTGCTTCTCAGCTGGCCCCCCATCAGATAACGGGAAGCTCCGAGGACGGCGGTGTGACGACTCGAAGGATTCGCCACCGGATACAAGGTGACGGAAAGCGGGAACAAAGGGGAGTCCACTTCGGAAACCCAATTCGCGCCGTCCTTGTCGCACAGCAACACCCACGCTCAGTCCACCAGCTCCACCCAACACTCCCCTCAGCTCCTCATCGCCCATATCCAACTCTCCGACCCATTTCCGGAACGACCTTCCCCACTTCCGCTTCCAGTCAGTCAGATCCGAAGCAACCAGCGACAGCGAGACGAAATCCGCGCTCAGGAAAAGTCTGGACGAATCTCCGAGGTATGGATCCATGCCGCTCAGCCCGAATTCCGGAACAGCACTTTGGAAATTGCTTCTTTGACTTCGGAAGAGGATTTCACGACTTCGGAGGGCTCGGAAATAGAGAAGAGGAAAGAGTATAAATAAGGGACTCTTGTGTAGTTCTCTCTTGTTTCCTCATCTTGATATTCTAAGGGCAGACTAGACATTCCATTCTCACTTCGAGAGGTTTGCAACCCTTGAGACTTCGGAGACCACGTCGCCTTACCCGAGGTCCTACCTACCCTTCCGCCTTATTCGGATTTCGACTCCGACCCTTCCTTATCCTCAGTCAACAAGTCTCATGGGACGGGGTATTCGAGTCGTTACAGGCGGCGCCGCGCGTACTCCAACCTGTTTTTTTTTTGTTTGTTTGTATCTATTGACTCAATTTCAGCGGACTACAATCAAGAAGTGGAGCACAAGGTTAAATGCAGTGTACGCACGACGAGCAAGAGGGGCTCGACAGTGTGGGGCTTAGGCGGGTACCCCCCCCCCCTTTTTTTTTTTTTTTTTTTATCTATGAATTCATTTTTTTTTTATCTAACATCTCGATTACAGAAAAGCTCCATAAGGGAGAAGAAGGGGTACAGGGTTAAATGCCTTTACGCACACCAAGCTATCTTGGTAGTGTGGGACTCCATCTAGTGTCGATAATACCCACTAAAACCGGGAGAGGGGAAGAGAGGAGGGAGGAGGGAGTTAAGGTGAGGGGGTGTGGATCTTGCTGGCTAGGCGGGAGAGGGCGGGCTGGTCGATGGGAAGGAGAGGAGTGATGGTGGAGAACCGTCGTGATCTTGAAAGCTTCCAGATGTGGTGAATGTAGCGGATTTGGAGGAGGATGGAGGGAAGGGTGGCTTTGGAGGGGGAGGGTGGGCAGATGAGTTGTTGGTGGGTGGGGTGGGGCTGGGTTCCTTCTGTTGCTAGTTTCCAAATTTCAATAGATATTTCGCATTCTATGAAGATATGGATGATTATGGATAATGGACTCAGCTTTGGTGGTAAGGCAGACCCTGCAGTGAGGAGTGCCGTTGTTGGGGAAGGAGGCTGTGCTGGAGGCTGTGCTGGGGGTGGGGGTGGGTTTGGCCGCTAACTGGGTTCCTGGGTGGAGGGATCGGAGGGATAGAAGGTGGGCTGTGTTGGTCTCGTCTGGAAGGATGTGGCGTGGCTTTTTGAGGAAGATCCAGTACGCTTTCCAGTGTTGAGCCTGGAGGGAAGGGGAGGGAGGCCAGGGAGGATAAATTATGGAAAAGGAGGCTTCAGTGAAGGAAGCGGTGGACTTGGCAAAGGAAGTGACACTTAGCTGGTTACCACTCCATGATTCACGGAACCATTTGTAGGGAATAGTGAGAGTGTGGCGGTTGGAGAGTTGGGGGTTGAGGACTGAGGTGGACCACTCGATTCTGGAGGAGGAGAGGGAAGGAGAGAGCGTGACTGAGGCTTCCCATGCAAGGAGATATTGTTGCCATCAATCTGGTAAGTCGTTCTTGAGGGCTGTGTGGGTAGAGAGCCAGTGGTCGTCCTGAAATGCGGGAGAGCAGGGGAGGCAGAAAAGGGCCCACCAAGTCCACCCCCTCTTGGGCGCATTCCGCAACAACGGGTTGTCGGAATATAGTCGTTGCCGGAGTAGAGTGTCCTTGATAGGTATAGATCGTATTGCTCGGAGATGGCGGGTTTCCCACGACGAGGAGGGGAGGATGCATCTCGTCAGACAATAGAGCTTGTGCGGTGGCAAAACATCAGCGAGTAAGCATAAACCGGCCTTCTAGCTCAGTGGTAGAGCGTGCCCCTCCTATTTTCACTCGTCGAGTGGGAAAGGGTTCAGGGTGAGGTCGTAGGTTCGAGCCCTACGTGGGTCGCATTTTTTTGCCCGTCGCGCAGCTTGGTTTCCTTTTAGCGCTGCAGGCTTCGCTTCCTTTTTTTTTGTTGTATCTAACTCAAAGCCTAGGGCAGAACCATTGTACAGCAACACCCGAGGTCTCTCTGTCTCTCCGCCGATACCGTGATCCCCGTGGCTCCTACTCTGCTTCTTTTTCTAGCTCGTGGCGCCCCGCGCCATTCGCCCCTGGAACCACTCCCCTCCAAGCACCGTACCCCCAGTGTTTGAGCATGAACCGAGCTCAAATAGCTTCACGAAAGGTGTTCAGTCTACAGACCTCCGATTGTCGAGTGGAGCGCCACGTGGCGGCGTACTGTAGTCCTAGGTTTCGGTTGGCCATTACTGGTCAAAAGACGGCAAGGACGTGCACAAGTGCATCAACATCAAAGCAATTTTTTTGCATCGAAAGAAAAGCACTATGCAGCCCACCCGCCTTCGCAACGCTCGGCACGGACTTACAGCGTCGGCGATGGCACGCGCCGAGACGGCTTTCGGCTTTGCGGAAGCTTCGGTTGTGTGGAGCCTTCAACAAGCTCTCTCTCCCCTCACTCATTCAAACAGCAACAATGGGACCCCCACTGGCAACATCGGGCAAGATCATCCTCATCGTGCGTCTCGCCCTTTCTCCGTGATGCCGCAGTGCGGCGGAGTCGCTGACACGCTGCTCAGGCCAACGTTTGGGCGAAAGGTGCGCATGTCGTTTGTCAAAGTCCAAGGCGAAGCTCATGAGTCTTGTCAGCTGGACGAGGAGACGAGTTGAAGGTCCTTTTGGCCAACTGCCGACGCCAGGCAGAAGGCGAGGAGGCCAACACGCTCACGTACCGCACCACTCGTTCGGAAACCGACCCTGGTACGCCACACGGCCAATCCACATTCAGAACCTTTGACTATAATTTCGCATGAGACAGATCATTTTCTGGTGATTGAGGAGTACGTCACGCTGCCTTGTTGAGCCCACGAGGACGAGAACGCGCTGACGTGCGGTGCGCTCCAGGTACCAACTTCCTGGTGAGCTTTTGATGTCTCCAAATCTTCGTCCATGCAACTGAAGGTAGGCTGTCAGATGGATGGAAAGAGCACAAGCAGGGTTCCGAGCTCAAAGTGCTTCTCGAGTCGGAAATCATCGAAAAGCTGGAATCAAAGTGCGTCGACCTTGGGAGACCAAACTGACCATTACAGGCAGCTGTGGCTAACAGAGAGCCCCATAGGTATTTCGAAGAGTTTTATTGAGTCTTTAGGGGCTCGGAGGGGATGATCGACGCAAGGGTCTGGTGGAGGCGCCGTGGGACGTCGGATGTCTTGTACAACAACGATGGCTCGTACGGCAACCTGATTGACACATTTTTATTTCCACGAGAGAGATTTGCCTTTTCTCAGCTCGGAACTTCTGGGGTGAGCATCAACAAGGAAACATAGGCCACGGGTCCACGCCACGCCATCGTGATCAGCACCTCCGCCGACGTCGACCCTCGGGGAGGCGGCGGCTGCTGCGAGGCTCAAGCACACCCGAGGGCTGAGCGGCTGATCTCTCTTTGCTTCCTACCATCCAAACCACCGCTCTCGACGTTTTTGTGTCCGTGTAAGACGGTCCAACTTGAGGGAACGACCTGCCACGTCACTCGGCCCTCCCCTTTGGATCTTCGTCGTATTTCCGAGCTGCTCTGGTCATCTGTGGACCCAACCCCCTTTCAGACGGTCAGAGGTTGTGAGTGTGAGATACTTTGACATGGATAAACCCGAATCGACAGCTCAGGACCAGCTCGGAACTTGTCAAAGTTGCTGCACGAGCACCGGGACGAAGCACCGCCCTTTCGATTGTGGGACCGCCGCGCATTATCGTACTATGCAGTTCTCTCGGAGGAGCCGACGAAAAGGTGAATACGTACACAATTTGCTATTGATAACATACCTCGTGGCTCTGAGCTTGGCAAGTAGTGGAAAGTACGACCGGCGAGGGGCTTGGACCACCGCCAAACACAGCGAGAAAAGGAGACGAAAGATCGCCGCCTGTTGGCTTCTGACGATACCCCTGCTCGGCCGTTCCTCTCACTTCCTTCCTTCAATCACTTCAAAGCTTCACATATCGCCTCGCTAAACGGTGCAAAAAAGGAACACCGCGTTCGCCTTCCACCGACGCTCGTCCTTATCCCTGTCCGACCTCGCTTCGTCCCACAACACTCGTGTGAGCCTCGCGTTCGGACCTCTTACCTTTAGTCCTCCACCAGCCAATTTTTATGTTTAGAAGAGCTCACACCTCATCTCTATCCTCGCAGCTGCACGATCATGCCAGGAACAGCGACAAACCGAGCGAAAGCGCGTCCTCGCTCCACCTCGTCTGGCTCCTCGTACCGCGACTCTCCGCCGAACGTCCACTCTGCAACGGACAGGAATCCCAAGACCAAGCGCCGTAGGGCATACGTCAGCTGCGAGCACTGCATCAATCGCAAGCTCAAGTACGTCCACTCTCCGCTTTCGTTGCGTCGCGCGGCTTCGAGCTGTCGAGGGACGCGCCTAGGAGTCACACGAGGAAGCTGACACTTTGGCGCACAATCTGCAGGTGCGACCGCAAAGAAAAATGTGGGCCGTGTCAGATGAGGGGACTGGACTGTGTCTGGGTACGAGGTGTTCCTGCGTGCGTGTCTCGCTCTTCCACTGCCTTGACGAGAAAGCACGGCTGACGCGTCTCACTCTGACAGCTTCGCCGCCGACACGACCGACGTCCTACATGCAGAGATTGGAAGACTTCGCTCAGTCATCGAAACACTTTCGACTCGGTTGGAAAACGCGGGCATCTCGTCAAAGGTCGAGGGATTCGAGGGACTCGTCGCGGCGCCAGGCGAGGAAGAAGCGGACGACTCGGTCGAGCTGTCGACAGCGGAGCACTCGTACGCTGCTAGTTTCAATTCTCCAAGGGGACAACATCATTCTGCGTCCCTTCCTCCGGCTTCGGGACCAAGTGATAACGCGTCGAATGATTACGAGGATTCGCCGCCGAGGATCGTCGTAGAGCACTTCAACGACGACAGCAGTGGCAGTCTCTCGCCAGGAGCGACGAGAGATTACTTCGGTGCCCATCAGTTTGCAGAGGACGATATGGAGGGGGAACAAGCAGAGGACCTTCCCAGCACCGTCTCAAGCGCGCCCGCCATCACTTTCGTCGAATCCTCCGTTCGCTCGACGTCCGTCCCCCTCCCCAGCACTACTCCCGTCTCGACTTACCACCATCACTCCCAACCCGCCACCCCCTCTCCGCAAAACTTCGATCCCTTCTCGGTGCACCTCCACTCCCTCCCTCCCCAACACGACCACCAACAGCAGCCACAGCTTCCAGCACCGCCTCCTTACCCTCCTCGCTTTGACTCGCACTTCTTCTCCTTCTCGCACGAAAACATCCCTGCACCGCACTCGCAGCCCCTCCAACCTCCTTCTTCAACGACAGAGTATGCCGCAGGACAGCCACATCTCCCCTTCCTTAGCACACAGTACCCTTATTACCCCGTCGTGCCGCTCTCGCAGGCTCCCCAGCAACAACCTCCAGGAGTCGGGTTTGGGTTCGGAGCAAGTGGCATTGGTAGGGGAGGGACGAGAGTTGGACAAGGAGAAGGTGTGGGACTCGTGCCACCGGCGATTGGGCAGCAGTGGAGGAGTGCGTGGCCGACGCCTACGCCTACGGCGACGGCCAGGAAGGGGGAGTGAGGGTGTTGCTTATGTGCTTTGATAGGTTGTTGGACGAGACATCGGAGAAAAAAAGAAATTTGGATGTTCAGCAGACACTTTGGCGGAATGCTGTTGGGCGGGTCGCTTCATATACTGGTACCTTTCGAAACTCGCTTGACAACTCTCCCAAAAACACGTTTGAAGACTGAAACAGAGCTGGATGTTTACGTTTTTCATCATATGTGTTCTGCGGAGTTGTCCCGCTCCTCTCAAAGTGTATTTGTCTAAAAGTGAGCGTCTTTACGAGCACTGATGGATATGCACAACAAGATCGGCGGGCCACGTCATCCAGTGACTTGACGCTCGAAGTGAGGTATCTGCAGTCCCAGCGTCAGCTTTCATCCTCAATCTTTGGAAATAGCAGTACTTACAGCTACATATTGCTTTTATCGCCTCTAGTTCCACGAGAACGGCTGTGTCGGAGGGTACTGAGCAGCACCCGCGAACAGCTGAGCCTGATACATCTGCTGTTGCTGCTGAGGCAGGTCGAAAGCCGCACTCGGCCACATTTTCGTGACGTCCTCTGACCTCTCGTACCACCCTGTTCCGGGGGCTTGGCACGAGATGTTGAACGAGGTTGGCGTGATCGAGGGGGATTCGAGTGCCGCTGGCGAGACGGGCGATTGAAGGAGGTCACTGGTGTTGGTGGAGATGGTTGGGCGTTCGGGGGCGGCGGTGGAATGGTGGTGAGGGTACTGTTGTGAGTAAGGGATGGCGTTTGGAGGAAGCTTGGTGTCGATGCTTGGTCGACGGGGTTGGTCGTCCGGGACATGCGAGATCTGAACGACCGGGAGGCGTTCCTCCTCGTCATCCGTGTTCATCGCGACGGGCGACGAATGTCGCGAAGAAGCCGCCGAACAGGACGAGGCAGAAGAAGAAGGATAGCTCGAGTCGATCCCTTCAACCCCAGAGAGTGAGGCGGGGCTTTCGGTTTGCGTGGACGTGATTTGCGTGGTGTGCTCGAGCAGCGCTGGGTCGTCGGGGTCGATCCCGGATTTCGCGGCGTAGGCGGCTACGAGGGCTCGAAGGCGAGCGATCTCACGCTGAGCTCGAGTGCTGGCTTCGGGAAAGTCGCTGGAACCACCTGACTTGGCGCTGTGGAGGTCGTAGAGGAGGCACGTAAGCACGAGCGAGCATGAGCGCCGAAAGTCGTTGCCGACAGAGGGGTGGACTCACGGGGCTGCTCCGGTCCATACGCAGGTGTCCCCTCTGACTCGACAGCTGCTGCAGTTGGCAGTCTTGTCACACTGTTGAGGCTTGACGTTAGTCACCGAAACAGAAAGGAGGATCACAGCGAGCTGGGCTGAGGTATAGGAATGGGGCGATGACGGCAAAAGGTAGGGAGGGGTAATGGGACGTGCTCAGAGTGGCGAATCGATCGATGAAGCCTACCTTTGTCTTGTGAGCACGACAACCTGCCCACGACACGAGCCCCGTCAGCCGAGCCGCCACCAGCACGCCACACCACACCACGTATTCAAAGACGAGAGGGAGACTCACCTTCACAGCTCGAGTGCTTCGAGCCACCCACACCAGCGCTCTTGGTTCTTCGTGGCGGCTTCACAATTTTTTGAGTCCGTGCCTTGCCAGCAGACATGCTTCTCTTGAGCGCTTCGGCGGCAGGAGGGAACGCGTCGATACTCGAAGCGGGAGGGATGGGCGGTGATGTCGGTGCTGGCACTGGTGCCTGTGGTGGTGGAGCATAAGAGGATGCTGGTTGAGGTGGCTGAATGATGGGAGCGGGGGGTAAAGGGGTCGTCGGGAAGCCCCAGTGAGGAATGAGGGGTGCGGTCATGGTGTGCGGAAGCCGACGAAGGGTTGTGGAGCAAATACTGAGCGTTGGAGTGACACGAGAGGTTGATGCGGGGGCGGAAGGAGGAGTTTGGGATAGAGGAATGATTGAGCTTGCCGAGGTTGGGGTGAGGGATAAAAGGAAGGACAAGGGCGGGGTGCCGTCAAGGACAAAAATTGATTGCCTTGGAACGCGGAGTGCGAGAGGGGTCTCAGGAGTCGAGGAGAATTTTCGCGCTTCCTTCCCGGAGGCAGCATAGCCTCTCCGGAGGGATTCGTCGCGTGAGATTTCTGCTCAGACGTCGACCCCCTTGTTTCGAGGTCGTGTTGTTGGAAGGGAGTGAGTGGCACGCGAGCGCGAACAGCGGTGAGGACGGGTGAGTTTGGCGAGGGGGGTGTCAAGGGGTGCAAGAATGTGAGGCAGGGAGCAGGACTCAAGACAGCTCTTTGGACCCCAATTTCTCCCACTAAATAATGCTCAAATGTATGCAGCGCGATAACAGAGCGACCGACGGTGACCCACGACCTACCGCCACGAGACAATGCTGAGGCGGTGCATGCGCTCGATCGACGATGCAACAAGAGGCGAGTAAGGAAGCGCGCGCAAGGCTGGTGGCTGAAGGCTTGTAGACCCTGAGGAGCCCCATGTGTAGTCACGTTCCATGTCACGCTTCAGAGGGTCCATGCGAGGCGGTCTCCGGCGGACTTGCGGCGTGGGGCTGCTTCTTCCCCTCCCTGTCGCCCACTCCAGACTTTGAGGAGTGTTTGGGCGTCATCAGCTCAGCCGATAGAGCTCAAATTAAAGTGCTTAAATTCAGTGTAAAAGTCCAGTCTCAAATCAGCATACCGCGCCCGTCCGAGCAGCATGTCGACCCGCACCTTTGACGCTCTCATAACCTGGTCTCATCTCAGTAAGCTTTCTGTACAGGTTAGTTTAAGCTCAAAACAGATTTAAGAGTCGACAAAGCATAAAACTTGGCATTGAACGAAGGTAATGCCGTTCAGAGCCCCGATCTTCCGTTGGCGACGGTATTCCGGCAGCCGATTGCTCTCACTCAGCTAAGCATCGCGGCAATCCATGAGAAATCTCGGAGTTGAGCACAGGGTCAAGAAGCTGACATTGAGGATCAAGTAACTAGAAAAGGAGGAGGAATGTGGCTCGAACGACGCTCTGCTTCTCAGTCTGGGGCACACGTTGTCGTCACGTAAAGGTGCTGACCGTCAGAAAAAAAGAAAGAGAGAATCCGATAAAGGTATTTAATCGTCAACATGAAGAGGCGGTCCTTGTGGTGAGCTTTCAAGCGTGGACTGGATGCCTCCGGGGTCTGAAAAGGGTGACGTGGCTAGCTTGCCCTGTGCCAGCAGCGGCGCCTGACTTCTTTCATCTCGTCCTCCCCAAGGTTTTATTGGCTGGTACTTATCTAGTCGATAGACTAGTGAGCAACACGGTAGCTGTGCTAAAAGATCCCAATTTTCCGCGGACGCCCGCGACGGACAAGCAGTCCCCTGTAATGCTCGATGTTTCGCCCTTCATTCCTCGCTCTTCAAGCTCCTCCATTGCTTGTCCTTCTACTTTGACCTATAAAAGGCTGCCTACATCCAATGTCGAGTCACTCAGGCGTCTCCCCCGAGACATCAATCCACGGAAGTGCGTGACCAGGTATTGCTCAAACCTGCCCTACAAGAAACCTTTCTGACGCCTATCCGTCTCCTATTTGACACCATGATCAGTCGACAGGGCATGAGCCGAAGCCAACAGCACGCTCAAAAACGTCCGGCCGCCGTCGGGCTCCTCAACAACCGCGATCTTCCGCTGGCGAGGGTCACCCGCAAGGAGAAAGCGCCGACAGTCCACACCATCAATGGGGTGTATTTCAGGTCTGGCTCTGTCAAGCCAAGACGGGATGAGCTCAAAGCGATGAGCAGAGAGCTGCAGCAAGAGTTCCTGTTTCTCCGAGACATCGTGCGTATGATTTACGTGTCCTGGGACCAGGCGTCAGCTGACGAGGTAATGCACGCTTTCTGGCCCAGATTATAAGGCTCGGACCAGTCTTTTCGCACACTCTCGACGTTTATCGAAACGCGCTCAACGAGGGACTCTCATCCCGCCAGGCCGGCGAAAGAGCTCTCGCCAGTGGGACTTTCACCGACGTCTACGAGAGAAAGATCAACCTGGAGAACGAGGTGACGTATGCGATTGAGGAAGTCAAAGCATCACCAGCCTGGAAGGATCGGGCACCTTTGGACGTCGAACCTGTCCGCACTTTTGTGAGTGTTCTGAACCGCGATCAACATGTAGTCTTGTGGGCTAACGCTCGGAAGTCTAGAACGTGTTGGACAGCAGAATCAACCGTGCGAAGCTTGTGATGTTGCTCTATACATTCGGTGGCATGTTTGCCTTGTCATTCGCAGTGGCTGCAGAACCGGTATAGCCCTTACAGGGCTCAGTCGCTGGGGAAGCAACGTCGTCGCGTGCAGGTGTTGGAGGCACGTTAGAGGGGGGCTTGTATACCAATAGCAAGCTCATAACGAGGCTAAACGTGTAGTTGGCAAGTTTGAAATCCGTAGAACCGAGCTTTGGAGAAGAAATTCAGGTCATCAAGGCGCTGACGTGGTCCTTCGTAAAGCACCAATGTCGAGCTCCCACTTAGTCTTCCAAGGTATGGGAGTTTCTGAACTAAAGACAATCATAAACGTGAGAGGTCGGCGGCCCTAGCTGATGACTGGCACTCGAGCAAGATGCTCACTCGAAGCCTCGCCTCGCTCTGCGGTGGCTTACTCAGCAGCGGAGCACGACTTGCGAGCCCGGCCTTCGTTGTTGCTCCTCCCACAACCGTCACACACCTTCAAATCTTCGCACACTTCTATAGACATGTCAGGATACGGACCCAGGCGTACGTCCTCTTTGTCGCACACTTGCACTCCTCTAACCACTCCAGCTAACCTCCTCGTTCCTCGCTCCTCCCAGGTGATCTCAACGCCGCCAGCGGCGAAGCCAGCGAGTTCCCCAACCTCTGTGAAGTCTGCCTTGGTCCAAACCCGTACGTTCTCCCTCCCTCCATCATCATCCATCGGATCGGGACCTCACTAACGCGAGCGCGCACGATGTTCAGCTACCTCCGCATGTCGAAGCAGGACTTGGGCGCCGAGTGCAAGATCTGCACGAGGCCGTTCACGGTGTTCAGGTGGCTGCCTGGTGCTGGAATGAGGTACAAGAAGACGGAGATCTGTCAGACTTGCTCCAAGACGAAGAACGTTTGTCAGGTGAGTTTTGTCCTCTCGCCACCTCGTTCCCTCTCCCTTGTTCAGGATTGCGGGAAGGTGGAAGCAATGCGAAGGTCGATGCTGACTGTTTTGGGTCGTGATTTGTCATGAGTAGACGTGCTTGTTGGATCTGCAGTTTGGCCTGCCGACGCAGGTCAGGGACACGGCGTTGGGACAGAAGACGACCGCTCCGACGAGTGCCATCAACCGCGAGTACTACGCTCAGAACAGTTCGTCCCATCCCTCTACTTTCCTCCTCTTACCATCAGCTAACCACTTCACCGACACGTGCAGAGGAGGCGAAAGGCGAGGAGCTGGATTCGGGCGCGATCAACTTTGGCAAGGCCGACAGCGCGGGCAAGGAGCTCCTCAAGAAGCTCGCGAGGAACGACCCGTATTACAAGAGGAACAGACCGCACCTGTGCTCGTTCTATGCCAAGGGTGCTTGCAACAGGGGCGACGAGTGCCCGTATCGCCACGAGTTGCCGGTCGAGAACGAGCTGAGCCACCAGAACATCAAGGATCGCTGTGAGTCTTTTGTTTGGATATTGATAAGGGAATTGTGTGAAGCTGATGAGCTTCCCCTTGACAGACCACGGCGTAAACGACCCCGTCGCACGAAAGATCCTTGCTGCGAACGCTGTCTCCTCTGGCCTTGCTCCTCCTGCCGACACCTCTATCGTACGTCCCTTCCTTCCCCTGTTTCAAGCTGCCAACTGAAGCTTCTTTCTCCAGACCTCCCTCTTCATGACCGGTCTCCCCCTCACCGCCAAGGAGGAACACATCCGCTCCTTCTACCTCGCCGCTCCGACCATCCAACCCTCGCACCTCAAATCCATCGTTATCGTCCCATCCTCGACGAAAGCCGTCGCGTTCGTCAACTTTGTCGACCGTAAAGCCGCCGAGCTCGGTGCCGAGAGGAGTTCGGTCAAAGTCGAGATTGAGGGCACGGAGGTCAAGGTGCAGTGGGGGCGGAGTCGACCGAAGAAGGGCGGTGCGAGTGCCCCGGCGACGGGTCCTCTGAGCCAGATCGCGGAAAGGGAGCTCGCGTCGAGTGGGAAGTAGAGTGTACGAACTTGTAGTAGCGTAGGTGCGATATGAATTGAGATGGTGCTCTCGCACGTGTTTCATTGTATACCTTCCCGCGGGGGCGCCTTTTTGGAGGCAAGGAGCTCTGGCGCGTCGAGACGCGCCTCGTGTTTTCCTGGAAGTAGCTTGTTGTCAGTCGGATCGTACGAGTTTTGAAGGCGAAAAAGTGTCTGAATTTAGTAAATGAATTTAGTAAAGGCTCTCTACAAGTGGCTGTATGCCCGAGAATATGGAATGGATAGAATATCTCGCATCGTCGGACGCGCTGCCCCCATTCTTTCCTCGGGGCACGATGACGTTGGCGCACCAGATTTCGAGTGTCCCCACGGTCTGCGAACGGAGATCCCCTCGCCTTCGTCGTCAATCTCCTCTGCCGAAAAATCTTTCACTACTTTTGGAGGCGTCGACAGCTGGTTCGTCTGCGCTCAGGGCATCCCGCAGGACGTTTGGACGCACACGACCTTTGAAGCAGACACACGAGGCGACGACGAGGAGCTCCTGTTTGACGTAGCAGCTGAGCTAGTCGGTGAGTCTGCGTTCCCCTCCTCCCGAGTGTTCCCATTACTTTTGGCCTTCTACACCTGCTCTTTCGTACATACCTTTGGTGGCCGATGCCTGACTTTGCGTCGTTTTTGTTTGGTCGCAAGAGCAGCAAGGCGATGGCGGAGACCCCAGGAGCACGGCCGAGCAGCAACGCGCCGCCGTCGCCGTCGTCGCGAGCCAGCAAACCACCAGCAAGCACGAGCAGTGGATCACCACCAGAGCACACCCTTCCCTCCTCCTCCTCCCACCACCCACCAGCAGCACCCTCAGCGCCACCGCCAGCACAAGGCGCCGCGCCCAAGCCAAACTCCTCGGGGTCCCCAACTTCCGTCGCCTCGACGTCAGCTCCTCCTTCGCGCTCTCGCGACCCGTCCAGGAGCCCGAACCTCGGAGGCGTCAGTCCAGCGATGAAGAACGTCGAGCCGACTGAAGGCAGCTCGCTGAGCGGGTTTGCTGGGACCGCGAACGGCTTGCGGACGGGCGGTTCGACGCTCGCGACTGGAGGCACGCTCGCGCAGAGGAGGGGGAGCAACGTCTCGGACGGCGGCCTGGCAGGCGTCGGGAATGGATATTCGGCTGCTCAGAGCTCGATTGGGGGGGCTCCCGTGCCGATGAATAGAGGGAGCAGCTTGGGCGCCGCGCTTGGAGACGGGTACCCCGCAACGTCCAACAAGCCTGTCTTTCCGTTGCTTCCCGTGAGTCGTGGATAGCTCTCAGATGGAGGAGGATATGAAGAGTGGAAGCTGACGATTGGTGCGGGAAATGCAGGCGTCACAACCCTCTGCGACTCAGACGCACCAGTCGGCGAAGCAGGTACGTCGATCCGCCAAGGCGTCCCACAGCCACGGGTGCGGTCGTCCTCATCAGGAAGCTGATTCTCTTATCACAACTCACCCAGGTCAAGTCGATCCTCTCACTACCCCCAGCCCTCCTTCTCAACCTCGCGCGATCGTCCTCTCTCGGCGAACAACAAGAAATCGCCAAGGCAGCCGACGCGACCTCGTACCTCTCCGCCATGGCCCTACCACCCCCTTCGCCCACCGTCCTCGTCTCAGACCTCGCAGGAGCCAACACGACTCTCCCCCTCCCCTCCGTCACGACGATCGGTGACCACCCAGCACTCCCTCTGCTCCTCGGACAAGCGTTTGCGCCACCGACGCCAGGCATCGCCGCGCCATTCGGTCCCGTCGATACGGGCAAGGCGTTCGAGCCTTCATTCGCCTCGGTCGAGGATTGGAGCCTTCAAGTTGCAAGGGAGAAGGTCCAGGCGGAGAAGACGAAGATCGCGTCGTCGACCGCCGCTGCTCCGTCGTCGAGTACTCGGCCGCAGATGACATCGTCAAAGTCCTTCACGGACGTCGAGATCAACGAAGTTGCGGCGCAGATGAAGGAGTGGGCTCTCAAGTCCCAAGACGAGAACATCCAGTCCCAAGTCATCGCGTCCAAGCAGGCTGCAGTCATCATTGCCTCACAGGTCGCCGCGAGGTCACACGTCACTCAACTCGCGACTTCGGTCGTCTCGGAGAACAAGGCTCGCGAGGGAGGGATCGGACCTTCGCCATCGCAGGTCGAGCTCGCGAATACCATCCTCAGAGCTGGACAGGCGGGCGGACAGGCGTTCGAGTCGGCAGTCAACCGCGTCGATTTGGGAGCGTACGCGGAGAGCTACAAGACCCAGCTCGACGCGATTTCGGGAGGGTATTATGCGCAATTGCATCGGGAGGCGATGGCGAGGTTGATTGCCGAGTCGGGGCCAGAACCGATGCCCCAGTCGAGGTCGCCGGCTTTGCCTCCATCGTCGACGCCGGATCAGGCTACGGCGATGCACGTTCAGGCAGCGGCAGCGGCGGCGGTTGCGGCGACGGTTATGGCGGCCAACGAGTAAGCAGCTTAATTCCTTCTCTGCTTTGTAATTTTCGACGAGGAATTGGGAGGGGAGTACTGGCTGACGTGGCTCCGGTTTCGTTCTCTCAGGATGGCCTCGACGGGCTGGAAGAGTCTCTCGAGCATGGGCGTCGACGAACAAAAACTCGCCCATCTCGTACCGAAGAAGCAGCGAGGACTGGCCGCACTGGAAGTCACTCCCGAGACGCTGGCCGTCGCCGGAGGCTCCTCCCCTATCCCCATCGCAGGCGCCACCGCTACACCACCAATCGAAGACGTTCCGATGGCTCGATCGAGCTCCAGCTCGAAATCTCGACCGGGGGCTACTCCGATGGTGCCGAGTGCAGGGACGAATGCGGATGCAGAGGTGCAAGCGTTGCTCGAGAGCTCGCCGACTGCGACGCCCGCGAAGAGGGATTACCTGCTCGCGGCGGCGCACGCACTGTATTCGAAGGATCCGTCGAATCAGACGCTGCTGCCCTTGCTGCATACGATCGAGGCGAACCACCCGGATCATCTGCCGACGCTGCTGTTGATGAGGTGCGCTTGTTTATCGTTGCTGTTGGAGATGAAGGTGATTGACGCTAATGCTGGGGACGCTTTTTTTGAACTTCAGTTGCGTATATTACTCGAGAGGAGAACTGGATAGCAGTTTGTTCTACAACTCGAAGTTGTTGGAGCACGATCCCAACTACGTGGGTTTTTTGCTGCTTCGGATCGGCTGGGAGGAGACGCTGACGTGGCTTGCCCTCTCCGCAGGTCGAGGCCATGTCCAACATCGGAACGACTCTGCGAGCGATGGGCAAGTGGAGGGATGCCGAGGGATGGTGGTGGAAGGCGATTAAGCTTCGGCCGACGTTCGTTGATCTTGCTCCTTGTTGGTCCTTGCTCGTTCTGACTTGGCTGGCTTCCTCAGTTACTGGGACGCGACGGAGAACCTCCTTGGTGTCCTCTGCAACCCGGCTCCGGCACATAAGTCCGTCCCAACGGCTCAGGGCGACTTACCACCAGCCGCACCACGATACTCCGAAGCCCTCGCTCTGTGCGATTACGTCGAAGCCCAGGTCTACGGAGCGTCGACGATCGCGCCCATCCCTCGTCCTCGCGACCTTCCCGCCTCGGTTCCGAGCAACCACGTCCACCGCCTCCAGAACCTCTTCTACGCCAAGGGGAACCTCCGAGTTGCGACTGGCGACGTCGTCACTGGTGTCAGCGAGTACGCCAAAGCCGTCGAATGTGCGCTTGCGCTCCCGACGTGGGCAAAGTCCGACGCCGTGCGGTATCCGTTGGATGGAGTCTCGGTGCGCGACCTCATTGTCGTCACAACGATCATTGGAAAAGTTATGAGCGCGTACGCGCAGTCTGGGGGTGTGCCGACGCTGTTTACCGCCGAGACGATCGCGTCGCTGGGAGTCGCGGACGTCAATGGCGCGCTGGCGTTCGACAACCTCTTCCAGATCGTGAGAGCTGGAGGAGATAACTTCGCGGCGAGGCTTTTGGCGATGGGTGGAGGGAGGTTGCCGATGGTGTTGCTGAGGCCCGAGGATGTGAATCGGTTGCCGGCGATGATCTTCCCTGCCACGAGGGGTCGGCTGCCTTCGATGGCCGAGGCTAGTGGGAGGACGAACCAGGATCATATCGCGGCTCATAATCAGGCGTCTCACCTCACTAATCAGACGACTAGCACGATGCGTAAGCTTTCTTTTTCCTTGTCTTCGAGCAAGGTTCCCTTTGCTGACGGCGCTTTCCCTTCAGTCCTCACGATAGCGAAGCTATTCCAGGACTCGCTCGCATCCCCAGGCTCTCCTCTCACTCTCGAAGGGTTCCCGATCTCCCAATCTCTCCTCCTTCCTCTCTACTACGTCGCGCTCTCCCTCCACCCCTCCCCATCGACCTGCAACAACCTCGGTATCCTCCTCTCGACGCTCAACACCCAGACGCTCGTCGCTGAACACCCCAATGCTCAGCCCGTCGTCCTTACTGGCCAGTCGCTTGCGCTGCTGTACTACAAGGCTGGACTGGTGCTCGATCCGAAGCACCCGCATCTCTACACGAACTTTGGGTCGCTGCTGAAGGATATGGGTCAGCTGCACCAGGCGGTTTTGGTGCGTTTGGTTTCGGCTTTCTTCATAATCTGGTTGGCTGACAGAGGTACTCTCCCAGATGTACAAGCAAGCCGTGGAGTTCAACCCGACCTTCGTGAGTTTCCTCGTGTGCTCCGGCTCGACTTATAATGCTGACGATTCCCTTACTTCAGGACGTCGCCCTCGCCAACTTGGCCAACGCGATCAAGGACACGGGCAGCGTCCAAGACTCCATTCAGTACTATCGACGAGCTGTGGAGCTCAACCCCGACTTTCCAGAGGCCATCTGGTCCGTCCTACACCTTCTCAAGTTGATTGGCACGTAGCTGACGAACCTGCCTCTTCAGTGGACTCGTCAACGCTCTCGGCGGTGTCTGCGACTGGGTTGGACGAGGTGGAGCCGGCGAGTGCGACTGGGTCGTCGACAACCAAGGGAACATGACGACGCCCGCCCGCGTTGGTGGGCGACTCGAGCGCTCTGGCTACCTCGGTCGAATCTCAACGTTGATCGGCAAGCAGCTTCGTGAGGGGCTGGCCTACGGATCTGGGATTGTCAGGCAGTCTGGGACGCTGGAGCAGTGGTTGGCGGTCGTGTCGATGTCCATCTATGGCCTCACGCCCGCCGACATTGGTCCGGCTGCTGATCCTTGGATCTTCCGTCTTCGGGTAAGGTCGCTTCGTTTTAGAGAGAGAGGAACGCTGATACTTACAGCTCTCTCCGCTATAGTTCCTCTTATCGGACTTCGATCGTCAGGCGGTGGGAGTGAACGAGGGAGGTTTCGTCATTCGATTGACGGAGCGTCTCATGAAGCGGATTCAGAGGCGCTGGTACCTGACCGTCTACGGTGCGGCGCTTGTCGGAACTGCCGACACCCAGCGCATTATCGTCGACCCTTCATCGGCTACCAACTACCGTCGACCATTTCTTCCTCCTGCTCTCCCGATTGTCACTGTCCCAACAGTGCGTCTGATCTTTTCTTCAAGCGGAACAGGAAGCTTAACGTTCTTCCTTTCTCAGATCCTTCCGTTCCACCTCTTCACCTACCCCGTCTCGCCACGTGAGACTCGATTGATCTCGCATCGAACCGGGCTTCGCATCTCGCATAGCACCCTCAGTCAGCCTTGGCTCCCGCCGCACGTCTACCCTCCTCCGCCTCCTCCCATCGGCGGCAAGATCAACATCGGCTACGTCTCGAGCGATCTTGGCAACCACCCTCTTTCCCACTTGATGCAGTCGGTGTGAGTGTTGTCTCTTCTATTGTCCTTCTGCTGAATGCTTGCTGACGTGCGCCTCGCTCCAGCTTCGGATTTCACGACCAAACAAAGTTCAACACCTTCGTCTACGCTACTTCGCCCAACGACAAGTCGCCCTACCGACTTAAGATCGAGGAGGAGTCCCAGAACTTTGCGGACGTTTCAGCGCTGTCGACGCAGGCCATTGTCGACCGCATCATCCATGACGGGATCCACATCTTGATCAACCTCAGCGGGTACACCAAAGTGAGTTTCTTGAGCTTTGTTCGTGAAGTGACCTTCGCTGATAAAAGTCTTGGGTGTAGGGCGCGAGGAACGAGGTGTTTGCTGCTAGGCCGTGCCCAGTTCAGATGAGCTACATGGGATTGTAAGTGCTCTGTCGTCTTGCCGCGGGCCAGCCTTTGCTGACGCCGATCCTTTCAGCGCTGGAACTCTTTCCGCTGGATGGTGTGATTACTTCATCTGTGGCAAGTCGTGATGCTTTCGCTTCTCTTCGTTCTGATACTCATCTTTGTCCTTTTAGATCCCATCGTCTGCCCTCCAAGCTTGTCGGCTGGGAACGTCTGGAGGCACCGTCAAGGCTACACCTTGCCTGGAAACCCCGTTCCGAGCGAGGGCGACCTCCCGACGGACTTCGAGGGAGATCCTGATCCTGAGGGACCTTCGGAGGACTTCGTTTACACCGAGAAGCGTGAGTCGGCAACTTCGAGGGGTGGCGCTTCGAGCTTTACTGACGTCGCTCCTTTCCCCCTCCAGTCATCTACATGCCGTACGCTCACTGTGCACCAGTCGACTGTCTTCTCGGTGCTGATTTGAACCACTGAACAGGCACTCATACTTCGTCACGGATCACAAGCAAGCCTGGTTCGAGGATTCGACGCCGGTGCCCGCAGGGGAGGTCGCGATCGCGAACGACGGCAAGGCGGAGACGGTGTGGGCGATCGAGGAGGACAAGCGATGGAAGATGAGGAGGGAGATGTTCCCGGAGCTGAATGACAATACTGTCATTCTTGCCAATTGGAGTGAGTGATCTCCCCGGTCTCGTTGCTTTTCGTGCTGAGCTGACACGCGGCGATTCCTCCTTCAGACCAGCTCTACAAGGTCGGTAGCTCATGGCTTGCTGAAGCCGTGCTTTGTATTGACTCTTTCTTACGTCTGCAGATCGACCCCTTCGTCTTCCGCATCTGGCTCAAGATCCTTCAGCGCACCCCCAACTCGATCCTCTGGCTTCTTCGCTTCCCAGCGCCGGGCGAGGCGAACCTCAAGGCGACGGCGCTCAAGTGGGCTGGTCCTGAAGTCGCAAGCCGAATCATTTTCACCGACGTCACCAACAAGAACGATCACATCAAGCGTGGCAGGATTGTGAGTCAATCTGCTGCGTGTCTCCTTGGACTGAGCTCATCATGCTGCTTCACTCGACCAGGTGGACCTCTTCCTCGACACTACCGAGTGCAACGCCCACACCACCTGCTGCGATATCCTCGCCGTCGGCACTCCCGTCCTCACCTGGCCGCGGACCTTCCACAAGATGGCTTCGCGCGTCGCCGCCTCGATCGTTCTCGCCACCGGCTTCGGAGAGTCCCTCATCGTCGACAGCGAGGAAGCGTATGAGACTCGCGCGCTCGCTCTCTGCGCGTCGCTTAGCTACGACTACTTCCCTGCCAGGAAGGGCGCCGACCCTGGTGCCATTGACGCGAGGCCGCAGAGAAGGGGTCGGGGAGAGCTGGCGATGCTGAGGAAGAATCTCTTCTTGACGAGGGCGGAAAGCCCCTTGTTTGATACGAAGAGGTGGGTTCATAACGTGGAGAAGGGATACGTTGAGGCCTGGAAGAGGTGGGTCGATGGGACGGAGATGGAGGATGCTGCTGAATGGGGGAATGGAGAGGAGAGGTTGACGGGGAATATCTGGGTGCGTCGCCGTCTTTCCGCTTCTTTGCGCTCGCCGAAAGGCTGACCAATCTCTTAATCAGATTCACGACGATGTGGATGGCGTGAACTTCCCGAGCAGAGAAAAGTACTTCAAGCCTTAGAGCGCCGACGACCCACGTGTCGTCCTTACCCTCTTGGATCGTCACTCGTAGCGTTACCCGCCTCTTGAGATTACATACCCGTACCATGATACCTTCAGTTTTAACTCCTCTCTTGCAAACATGCACATAATTTGATCGTCTTGTCTCGAGCAGAGGGTGCTTCGTCAGCCTGGCGAGTACTGTCCACAGCCCCGAGAAGATGGAACGCACGACTCACGGCGTACCTTACTCGCGCTCAGCTACACCACCGTCCAGCAAAGACAAAAGAAAGCACTCTACAGGCACCGACGACGCCGAAGCCGACAGACCTGGTGCCTTTGACAGTGCGCACGTCGTTGCCTTTGTCTGACGTGGCGGGCATCGAGGGCGTTTGTCGCTCAGCCACCCTTTCTGCTTGGTTCGGGTCGCAAAGGCACCGGGACATTGATACGAGTGTGTTTCTCAGAAACAAAGAGTACTACTAGCCCACCTTTGAGGATGAAAGGAATGCTTCGGAACAATGGACCAGCACGTCACACCTTCTCTGAGAAGACTCAAATTGCGGCAGTACGTCCCCACCAAAATCATGAGGTTTTTCACTTGTCGTGAATCCTCTCCTTCCCGTACTGCCTCCTGCACACCTCACGCAACCGAATCTGCTCGTTGCGCTTCCAGCATGTGCTTCGCCTGGCTACGGTTCCCTTGGTCGTCGTTCACGACTCTCGCATGCAAGCCATTTGTTCTTCTCTCTGCGTACAAAAGCTAACAAAACTTTTGCGTCGGCAGCTCCGAGTGAGGGCTCCCACGCGGACTCCTTGCTTTCGCCGCCGTCGCCGACTTCTCTCCCAGATCTTGTTGCGTCACCACGCAAGGTGACGCTTCCTCCGGAGCTTGTGGTTCAGATATTAGAAGAGCACATCGAGAATCATGGTACTCTTTCTTCAGCCTGTCTTGTCTCTCAAAGCTTCTGTGAGCTGGGTCGGCGCCTGCTTTATTCCACCGTACTGTTCAACACCCTCCAGCCCCAGGAAGGAATCGGCGCGTTCCGATTGAACGAACAAGACTCTATCAACCGGAACGCTCGTATTCATCTTGATGTGACGCGACACCCAGACCTTCGCGTGGTGCCGCGTATCGTGGACATTAAATGGTGGAAAACAGCGGAGGACGTGGCAACCGCTGTCCCATATCTTCAAGAAGGACTAGAGCGACTTCCCAACATCAACGCTGTCAGGTTCTCCGAACCAAATCCTGAATCCTGGATCAAAGCTCTTCCTACCTTTCAGTCGCATCTCCCTTTGCTGACCGAGCTCACGTTGGATTTGTTTGATCACCTCGCCGTCACTCCGGACGTTCTTGCCTTCTTCTCCGGTCTGCCGAGGTCTTTAAAGCATCTCGCCATCTATGGCGGAGTATATGGCTTAGATCCAACCGTCGTCTTCCCAGATCCGCCGTTGTTCGAGCTTCGAAGCTTGCATGTCGAAGAGGGATCGTACCCAGCACCTTTTCTTTCCTTTTTGACCCGCAACTCCAAGAACAGCCTCGTCCAGACAGAATTTCATGAATGGTATGGGTATGATGGAAGAGAAGTGGTTCCCATCCCTCTCGGATGCTTCAAGTATCTGAAGGGCGTATCAATTACCCTCTTACCGATGTCACATGAGGTGGTGCCGCTCATTCACAAATTTCATAAGGCATTGATCGGATGTCATTCACTCAGGGAACTTCAGATTGAAGTCATCGATTGCCCAAGCTATGACTTCGAAGCTGGTCAGGCTGTTAAAGCGCTCCTGGAAGAGCTTCCGCCAGCTTTTCGCTTCCTTCAGCTTCGAGTTGACCACGTGTTGGAACCTCTTGTCGACCTCTTGCGAGACCCAAGGTGGTGTCCAAAGCTCGCCTATTTGAACATTTTGGACCGCCAAAGCAATGATTATGACTTGCTGGAGTCGTGTGCAGCTGATAGGGGCGTGAAAGTGCGCGTTCTTGCACCGATTGAGGGCTTCTTTGACGAAAGCTGAGAGAATTTTTCAAGCAAGGGCGGTAATGGTGACATAAATTGCGAATACACTCCAAATAGTTAGCTGAATACAACCCCTCCTTTCTTCACCGGTAAAATTTGACTTTTCCCCTCAGCCCTAAGCACCACTCCTCAGCTTCGCAACCTCAAGACGGAGCTGGCGAATCTCCTCCATCATCTCGGAATTCCCAAGACGAAGTTGGCGAAGCTCCTCCATTACTTCAGAATGATGTGCACCTTCTTGAGAGTAGAGAACAAGGCTCGCATCAATCTGAGGGGCATAGAGTCAGTAGGAGAAAGGATAGCCTCGGAACGGTACGGTATACTGACGTTGACGAGGATCAACTGCTCCCTTATCCTTTCGTTCACGTTCTTAAACCTCTTACTAAGCTTCTTGACCTTCTTGTGCTTCTGCGCGGCCGTTAGTGCAAGGAAGTTGGCGACCTCCTTGTGACACGGGTCGATGACTCTGGCGGCGGGTAAGTGAGCTCAGAGGAGACCAAAAACACCTGGCAATAAGATGAGACCTACTCAGTCTGTAGCTCATGTGCAAGCTTCTCCAGAAGGGCGTCTCCATGAAGTTTTCCGCATTCAGTGACCCTTTCGTAGAGCGTCACGTATGCGGCGGTGCGAGCAATGAGGTCTTGCGACTCCCTGTCATTCGCGTCCACCTACATAGCAAGCTGTCAGAGACGAGAGATAAGGGGCTAAAGCTGGCTGCTTACTTCTTCAAGATGTATCCCGACAGCGATAATCAGCTTGACACCGAGTGAGAGTGCGTCCGCCATTTCTGCGGGTAGGAACTAGTCTGAGGAACTGGCGGCCTGACGGCTCTGCAGATCGGCCGGAAGACAGACCTACCGACACTAGTAAGAGATGTGGAAGTAGTGAGGGATGTAGAAAGAGAGAAAGAGCATCTCCGAAGGAAAGTGAACGCGAGACTTGTGCAGAAAAACAATGGCCGCGGGTCCTTTGCCATTGTTTGTGATCGACAGTGTGGAGCACGTCAACTGGCACCGCCTTGTAGCTAGACATCAATGAATTTATGCGATAGCTGGGCTGTCAAGGGTCAAGTGACGGACGGAAGGAAGCGAGTTGGCGGTGCAGAACGATGGACGCAAAAGAGGGGGCCCAAGCCTCTGACAGAGGCTATTTATCAGCTGTTCTTGTGAAAGACAATCAGCTACCGGAAGGACGGAGGTAGACGCTGGCGTACAAAGCTACAACAAGGATCCCGAGAAAAGCCCACAAATTCTGCCGCCTGATGAGACGCTGAAAGCAAAATATGAAGCAACCAAGGTGTGGATAGAGTTAAACGTGGAAGACGGTTGACATGGCTCAATAAAACACCTAGAGCGGGCTTTCTAGACGAGAAACAGGGGCGCGGAGGACGATCGTCCCAGAAATCGGCAGAGTAGAAGTTGCACGAGCTCGTACGATTCAGAGCGGTCTGCCAAGCACCTAGCATAAAGAATGGTGATCATTTAGTCACCTGATAGCGGACGGAAGGCCGCCGCAACCTGCTTTGCCACCAAGTGGAGACTTCCGTAAGCTCTGCGCCCGCTTCACAAACTCCAGCCTCCGCACGGCATCAACGAGGGAGGACCCATCGAAACTCACCTGCATGTCTTCCGAGAATAGTCTTCTTGGATCTGACGGCCATTGAAGACCATCCAATCCGGTGCGCACGCTTCCAAGGACACGAAGGGCTCCTTCGCTCGACTTCTTCCGCCGATGTCCCTTTCGCCGCCTATAGGTTGGTGGTAGGGAGAGAAGCGTGTCGGGGAAAGGGGAAGGTATATTGAGAAGGTCTAGGTCTGTTCAGCTGGACCAAAGGTCAGCTAGGCCGTTCGTCCCCTCTTCGAAGGCTAGCGTACGTGGCGGTAGGCGTTGTGCCGGAGGTAGACTCACCTGCAAGTCGGACGACTTTTGCTGGCCTCAGCTAGAAAGGATTGCCACTAAATTAAGACTGTATCAGCTCTTCACAACCACGGCCGCCCTCATAGACCGACAATAGCTCGTCGGCGTCGCTGCCAGCAGAGCCGCAGGGACCAGCGCTGTCGCTCCAACCCGCTTCTTGCTTCGCAACCACGTCGGAACGCACACAACAACAAAGGAGGAGAGAGGAACAAGGTAGTAAGCAAGAGGATTTCGGGCCCGAAGTGTGGTTGGAAGGACGCGAACGCGGGAGGAGCTCTGAGCAGGTGTGTCCGTTTGTTCCTTGCTAAAAGGGAGGTACGGTGTGGTAGAAAGGGTACCAATTGGTTGCTAAAGAGGAGTCTCGTCGTTGGCAGCCAGCTACAAGTCGGGGATAGAAACGCCGTTCACCGTTGAGGACGAACAGGAGGTTCGCGAGATCGGAGAAAGGGAAGGCAGCTGGAGGATCCTCAACACGAGCGTACGGCCTTGTTACTGAGCAGAAATGATGTCTCAATCTTCATTTGATACAGTCAGCGTCCGTCGGAGGTTGCCAAGGTGACTGGGAAGGTGCGAGCGCCTGACGTCCGTTCACTGGACGTGAAGCTTCGTCGAGGCCTATCACGAGCAGGAGAAAGGGAAGAAGAGTTGATAATAAAGACTGTAGTGACGAGGCTTGTCCACTCTTGCCAAGCGATTGTAGGTTGGAGCAAAACAGCGGGAAGCATGGTTTCCTCTGCGAACGAAACTTGCGCTTGATCGGCTCTACTCAGGATTCGTACGGCATCTTCCGCTCGGCAAAATAGTCCCACAGCTCAAAAGCAAGATAAGTAGACTACCTGTTTCGTCACGCTTCGCCGTTCGCTCTGCAGCGCGCTTCGCGGCCACGCCGTCCCCACTTCGGCCGTCACGCATTCGCGTCCATCCTGGCCGCACCGAAGTCTTTTTACTGTTCTCAAAATTCTTCGGTTGGAAGCATGCGCATTATTTCATTCTCTTGTCTTGGGCAAAGGGTGCTTCGAGAGTCTGGCCAGTACCGTCCCCAGCCCCGAGAAGATGGAACGCACGACCCACACCGTACCATGCTCGCGCTCAGCTGCACCACCGTACAGCAAAAACAAACAAAAGTACTCGACAGGCTTCGACGATGCCAAAGCCGACAGACCTGGTGCCTTTGACAGTGCGCTGTCGTTGCCTTTGTCTGACGTGGCGCGCATCGAGGGCAATTGTCGCTCAGCCACCCTTTCTGCTTGAGATGCCGGCAAAGACACCCAGTCATTGTCTTTGAAGATTGCGACAAATAATGCTCATGTAAAAAGGGTCTATGTGTTCCAGGTGAAAGGACGCGGGTCGGAACAATGGAGACGAACGAGGCCAAGTCACTCATTGCACCTCTCTAAAGACGGTCGTGTCAGCTCCTTCCTTCTCTAACGCCTTTCTTTTTTCTTCCTCCGCCACCTTACCACTTTAGCTCTTACTTTCCCGCCTTGCAAATCCTGCGCTCAACGTTCATGAACCTCGATCTCGCGCTCGCCAACTTGTCGGTCGACGACGAACCACCCAAGCTTCCCCCAGAGCTCTTGGACCAGGTAGTGTGTGAATGCGACGGGGATTGGGACACCCTCACAAAGGTAGCTTTGACCTCCAAAATGCTCTGTGCTTCAGCTCGTCGAGTGCTGTACGACACAGTGACCTTTGACGCCAAAGTCGACTACAAGGGGGGTGAAGGTTTCCGTCCTCGGAAATGGTCCGATCAAGACTTCGGCGTTGTCAATCCCCTCAAAAGCTCTCAAGAGCTTATGGTTTGCGCTCGTAACCTATGCATCAACAACTGGACTTCCCCAACGTGGACCACGGATGTGACTGCCCTTCGCGACGTTTTTTCGGTGCTGCCACGAATCGAAAGCCTTACGTTCGGTTATGCCTTGGAGGAGCTGTTGCCCAAGGCTTTTGAAGCCGTCAAGACAGCTACATGCGCAATAGTTAGAATAACTTTTGAGGGGTTTCTCTCGTGGAATGAAGGGACTCCTGGCGCGTTCACATTTCTAGCAGGAGTGTCGCCGTCCGTTCGCCACTTACGCTTCCTTGACGGACTACCAGCACAGAACCTCAATTCCGTAGCTGATCCAGGACTCCGACTTAGCTCGTTGCATACCGAGATCGGATGCTTTATCCCATCCGTACTCAACTTTGTCATCGACAGCTCTCGCGACACCCTCACCAAGCTGTTTGTCGGAAGGCGCTTCATACCTCAGCTGGAACCGTTTTTCCCTGCCTGTTTGCAGAACTTCTTAGTCCTCAGATATTTGACTCTCCAGATTTTGTTCAGCGCTCCAGTCAACCACTCAGGCTTTCTACCACTGCTTTCAGCTTCGCTGGGAGGATGCCGCGTACTCCAACGCTTGGAGATTCAGTTGTTGCAGTCTTGGGAATGGGAGGACTTCCACGTATCTCCGAAAGATTTCGAAGCTCTCTTCTGCTCGTTTTCTCCCACAATATCCCAGCTATACTTAAGGATTGCGGGAGCTCTGGAGGAGCTTTGCTTCCGCCTCACCCAGCGCACGTGGTGTCCCAACCTCCGGCACCTTTCGTTCGCAACAGCCGACCCTGACAAGCAGACTCTCATTCTTGATGCCTCAGAAGCACGTGATATTTTCATCATCCCATGGGATTGGGATAGATTTTAAACGCTGCGTTCACTCAGTCAAGTGTGCCGGACGCCTCTCGCTTCTCGTCGATTCCACGGTTTCCCCTCCAAGTACATCTCTCTCTATCAGTAAGAGTTCATGAATGTAAATGAGATCGATATTTGAGTTTCCACATTTTTGTGGTGGTGAGCCAGCAAATCAGTCGAACAGAATAGCGATTCCGTCGACGACACCACGTACCCCAACGTTTGGAGATTCAGTTGTTGCAGTTTTGGGAATGAAAGCCTTCCACAAGTCTCCGGGCGACTTTGAAGCTCTCTTCTTCTGGTTTTCTCCCACCATGTTCCCAGCTAGACTCAAGAGTTGCGGGAGCTCTGGAGGAGCGTCGCATCCGCCTCACGCAGCGCACGTGGTGTGCCAAACCTCCGGCACCTTTCGTTTGCAGCGTTTTACCCCCGCGAGCAAGTTCTCCTCATGTATGATTCACAAGGACGTAACATCCCTGCTCTACCGTGGGATTGAGATAGGTAGATGCTGAGTGCATCGTCCGTGACAGGCACACGTGTATACTTTCTGCGCTTCGGAGTAGCCGAAGCCGGCAGTAGCTCAATGTTATGCCCACCAGCGTTGATATTAGGTCTGCTATGGCACCATCCACATCTTTCTTTAGCACTTCCTATATCCCGCGAGCGCCGCCTGAATATCAATCCGGCGCGTCGACGCGTTTCTGTGGCCCGTGCTCAGCCAGACGAGACGGCCCTGGGAGCGAGTGCTGCTTCCCCTTTGACCGCACCCTTTCTTGCACGACTTTTCTCACTTCTTTCATCATTCTTTCGCGACCCATCGCCAAACGCTCAACCGCGCCCTATCGTCTCGGACGCACGCTCACTCCTCCCAGCTCGCCGCTGTCGTTCGCCCCGTCCAACCTCCGGCGCTCAAACTCGCACTACAGCATGTCCAAAACGCCGACGCCAAAGCTTCCTCTACAGCTCGACCACCTTCCTCCACTCCTTCCGCTCACTCCAGGAGCACCAAACACGCTCGCGGCGATCACGCACAGGAGCTACCACGCTCGCCAGGCTTCGAGGTTTCAATGTCCGGAGGGGCACGAGGATGGCGACTTTGAGAGGTTGGAGGTGCGTAACTTCCTCTAAGCTCTGTTGAGATGATTGGTGGTTGTCATGGGAGGAACGACGCTAATGCTCCTGGCTCGTGCGGTGCGACCGGGCACGAACAGCACGTCGGAGACGCCGTCCTCGAGCTCGCCCTCACGTTCCAGATCCACCGCCTTTACCCACGATTAACCCCAGAAGCTCGTACCGTAATTCTCTATTACCCTCAAATCCCACTATCCTCCCACCGCTGACCCGAACGCCACTCTCAGCTCATCCGCTCCTCCCTCGTCTCCAACGCCGCCCTCTCCGTCCTCTCTGGCGCCTACAACCTCCCAAACCAGCTCAGAGGCGCACCACTCTCACTACAACAAAACGAGAAGACCCGTGCGGACATGTTTGAGGCGTACGTCGGCGCCGTGTCGTCCGACTCGGAAGCCGGGCTCAACAACACCATCGCGTGGATCGAAACGGTGTTTGCGCCGCTCATCAAGGTTGAGTATGAGAGGAGGTTGGCGGAGGAGGAGGACAGGTCGACGAGGAACGGTTCGAGTGGTGCAGCGGAGATGAATGGCGGCGTCAAGAGGAACGCGATCTCGGTGCTGCAGGAGGCGAAGACGAAGAAGAGGATCGTGGATGTCAACTTTGCGGTCAAGCAGAATGGTGAGGGGATCGACATCACGTACACCACGGTGTGTACTTTCAAGCAGGGTGAGGGAGATCCGGAGAGCACGGCGGAGGGCACGGGGAGGAGTAAGCAGGAGAGTAAGAACAGGTGCGTTGGGTCTCCTCCATTCATTGTTGACAGAGCTTTCATGCTAAAGATAAAATTTTACAGAGCTGCTGAGGCTGCTGTCGATATTTTGGGGATCTGAAATGCATTGAACCGCTACCGGTAGTTTTGCCGATTGTCGACACGTGTCTCGTATGCTTGAGAGATGCCTGCGTCGCATCTAGCATTGTCGCAGAACTTGGCCAAGCTTAGGTTCTGGACACTAGGAGCACATGGTGATGCTCACCTCCACGCACCATAAGCTGTTGTCGTCCGCGGATTACATTGTGTGTCAGTTTTGGTCCCGGAGCAATGAATCGGAAGGTTGTCTCTGCTCTCTCTGCTCCGCCTCTTCTTCCTTCTTCCCGCAACGTGCTTCCCCCTTCTGCTGCCTCATGACTGGACTTCCTTCTGCCTCGAACGCGTTGCAGCGCGAGCTGCTCTCTGATGTATGTGTCGTTATTCTCTCCTAGTCTCGCCATTCTCACTCAAAGACGGAGCAGCGCTGACCCACTCTTCCATCGCAAATCAGGCGTACCTAGAGATGGTCCGTCAGATGCTGCTTATCATCAAGAGTAAGACCAACCCCAGCAAAGCGTCACCCGACGTTCTCTGCTGGTCGAAAGGTCACCATTGGGGTATGTGGCTCGAGATGCAAATGGGGCTTTACAGAGGTGCGCTGTCCTTTCTTTTTGCTCTGGTTGCACAATTTCAACAAGCTCATGTTCAACTCTCCCACCCAGTCGGCCGCCTCAGTACCATCATCGAGCGCGGCACCGTCATCCTGCCGCAATGCGTCCGCCTGCGACACCTTCCCGAATTGCCGGAGGACGTGACAGAAGTTGCGATACCTCCTGAGCTTCTCGCCTTCATTCATAGCGAGATTGAGGAGGAACCAGGGTGGACCGCTCTCTTCAAACACGGGCCGTCGCTGTACAAGCAACTGTGCACCAACGGTAAGCTTGTCCATGCCCACCCTCCCTCCTCTCCATCTGCTCTGCAGCTGACTGACTTTATGTTTTAGCTTACGAGTCTCATGCAGTGGACGCTGGGCTCGACGCTGCCCTGTACGGCCTCGGTGAGATAACAGGGGACCTGTCGATTGTCGAAGCTGTGAGGGATTTGACGGCGTAGTGGGCGCTTAGGCATGATCGACAGCTCTGTGAGCGGAGCCTTGTACTATAGTATCCGTACTATCGCAAGCTGTCCTGTACACCGAGCATTAATTGGATAAAGGACGAAGAGAGGTGCACGATCCGATCGCGAGTGCGGTGAGGGAGGGAACGTCGACGAGAAGGAGGACTGCCGTGTGAGCGGCAATCGCAGCGGGTCCGTCCGTAACAGGTGAAAGCAGTGCAAGACTCGACTCGAACGTGTTATCCTCTGGCTGCCCCAAGAGCCAGCGTCACGACCTTTATCATTCGATGACGTGGCTCTTCCTTTCTCCTCTTCGACAAACACACCATCGGACACAAGCAAGGCCAAAGAAGATGAGACAAAATGCGACTGCATGAGCATCTAGTTTCCATCCTCAGATCCCTGCGCCTCCTCAAGCTCCTCAAGCTCCTCGGGTGCCTCGAACGCGTCGACGGGCACGCTGTAAAGACGGATGACGGGCTGTAGTTCACACACAAGGAGTTCAAATCAGTACTCGAGCACACCCAATCTCAGACAAGAGAGAAGAGGGAAACGCACCTTGTTGGGGTCCTTGATGAGGACGTACTTGCCCTCAGGCTGGGCCAAGCACAAGTCGGCGATGGTACGGACGATACCCCAACCGTTGGAGAGGTTGACGTTCATCTGGGTAGCGAAGTCTCGGGGCTTGTACCACTGAGTGCCGAGGATGGTGTGGCGGTGAGCGTCGCGAGGGTTGACGCGGGACACGTAACTGGTGAGTTGAGAAGAAAGAACGTCAGTCTCAAGAACGACGAGACAAGAGTGATGAGAAGAAAAAAGAGACGAACCCCATCTTCATCTGCTCAGCACCAGCGAGGATACTCTGAACAGCCCACCTAGCGAGCTTGGCCGAGTTGTTCTTCATCTCCGTCGCGATGACGGCACCCCTCTGGGAGTCGAGCTTAGTCCTCCAGTCGGGAGCACCACCACTGCCCTGCGCCCTCGAGTCGAACTCGTTGAGCGTCTTGACGGTGATGTAGGTGTCCTCGTCGCTGCCCTGGCCCTTGACGAACGAGTCGACCTCGGTCCTCATGATGATCTGGACGTCCTCCTCCTCGGTCGTGCTAAGGTCGAACTTGCGGTACCTGAACGCGCACGAAGCAAGAGGCTCGGTCTCGTCGGGCGAGTAGAAGGGGTTGGGGTGCTCGAACTCGACGCGCGAGTCGGCGTCTTCGCGCACGACCTGGAACGCGAAGTTTTGGTTGAGGTACGTCGCCTCGAGCGAGAGGTTCGTGGGGGTGTTGATGTGGTCCTTCTCGCCTTCGAGAGGAGGGTCGGAGGCGTTCTCGTTGACGGAGGGGTAGTCTGCGAGAAATGAGGGAGATGTGAGTTGTGAAGAACGGGCCACGTGGCCAGAGACGAACTCACCGAAAGGTCCGTTGTCGCGCTTGTCCATGAAGACCTTGTCGCCCTCGCGAGTGATGACAATATCCCAGGGGTAAACCGTTCGGGGAGCGCACATGAGCATACTGATGATGGAGTCGGTGGCGTAGATCTGAGCGGTGTCCTTGGCGGCGTGCTGTTTGAAGGAATATGCAATGGTCAACGCTTTAGGCTCGCTGTAAAACAAACCACAGAAGCGGAGAAGCCATACCTGCTGGATGATAGGGTCGTCGGACGTAGTGGGGTTGTAGCGGAGACGGTCGTTCTGCTGGAGAGGCTTCTCGGCCTTGGTGGTGACGCGGTCGTAGGCCTTGTCGTACTCGTACAGGAAACCATGGGTGGAGCTGTTTTCAAAGACGAAATACAAATCAGCAACTGCTTTATTCTTTCTCGCACATCCACAACGAAGGACGGTAGACTCACAGGTTCTCTGGCTCGTCGGTATCGACCTCCAAACGCAGCTTGGAAAGCCTCGAGAACTCGATCTCCTCCAACACGACCCAGTCGGCACCAATGGCAACACTGGCGTCCCTCGTCCTCTGCTCCTTGTTCCAGTCCTTCCAGCCGAACTTTCCTCCCTGCGCTCCACCACGACCGCCCTTGGCCGCGCCGGCCCTGCCGTAATCCTGACGACCGCCAGCACCAGCCCTGGCGTAGCCCTGAGCACCACCCCTTCCACCAGCAGCACCACCTCTCGCGCCGCCCCTTCCACCCCTCGACAACTGGCCGCCCCTGTTGACGAGTCCACCGCCGGCCGCACCGGCGCCGCGCTTAGCCGCAGAGGTCTTGTTGCCGTCGACGAGCGAGAAGGAAGCCTCGTCCTCGTCGTGGAAGTAGGCGAAGGTGCCGGCGCTGGCGGCGCCGAAGGCCTCCTTGGGCTCGCGGCCGTACTTTCCTCCCGTGGCGCCGGGGGCACGTCGGTTCTGGTTGATGCCGGCGGCGGTCGAGGTCGAGGCCTCGGCCTGGTTCCAGTCGACGACGCGACCGAGCTTGTCGTTCTTCGAGAAGGGGGCGTAGGGGATGCTGTTGCGCACGCGGAGCGAGAGGGTCAGCATTTCTCGCGGGCTGATCAAGGCGCGCTGAGGGATGAGGGGACGCACTCCTTGAACTGGGCGGGGAGGTGGTCGGCCGAAGGGCCAAAGGCACCGTCGTTGTCGACGACGGTGGCGATGAGGTCTGAGAGACTCATGATCTGCGATGGCGATGGACGGCGGCGAGGATGGAGGAACAAAGGCACACGAAAAAAGTCAGCGTCCAGCTCCTACGCTCGCGTCAACGGCGTGTTCCCTGCAGTCCTGCTATAGCATCCATCTGAGTCGTATCTATTGATCCGTTCGAGGCCGATAGTGTTGAGTTTAGGAGCCCGTCGCCGTCGTCTGAGCCCCGGTGGACCAGAGCATTGAAGGAGCGACGGTTGCGTCGCTGGCCCGGCTTTCGAAGCGGGTCCAGCGCCGCCAGAATGGAGTTCCAGGGGGCAGAAGACTATGAAAGAAAATGATGTAAAGTGTGACTGACTTTTGATGGGTTTGTGGAGAAACAGAACGAGCTGCTGCCAGCGCGTCGCCTCAGTTGGCGCCAGGTCCAGCTGGCCCTGGAGCTGGCCCAAGTCGACAACTTCCGCGGACTGTCTTGCGTGCTTCGTCGGCGCCATCCTTTCCCTTCTTTTCTTTTCCTTGCATTTCTTTTTGCTTGGAAATCAACACGTACATACGTCTGTAGATGTTTTGTGCTCTTTGCAGCATTCTTCCGAGTTCGCCAGCCGTGTCGACGCCTTCACCGCCAGCAGCGCGCGCAAGATGTGGATGAACGTCAAGGTCTGCTCGACTTTACAACTCTGGTTTTCTTCAATCATAAGCTCTGGCTTGGCATAACCAGTTAAATGAAGTGCAACTCGTGCCGTCCTGTTCGGACAAAAGTGCCACGTTGCCTTGCGGGCCCTGTTTCGTAACACGTGACTGCTTCGACTTCGACGCGTACAGGAAACATCATCAGACACCCTTGCTCAGCTTTGTAGCCATTTCCGCTTATCCTTGGTCTCCGAGAGGCTGACGTGACGCTTACTCTATCGCGGCGACCCGGTCCGTCGCCCTCCCCGTCCCCGTCAGCCGACTTGTTGCCTTTCTGCCTCCTTCCTTCACCTCCCTGTCCAGCCTCCAATAATAGAATGCGATTCTACCTCGTGAGTCCAGCAGCCTGCTTTGCTCATCCGCTCAACAAAGACGGACCAGGCGTCTGACCAAGCGCTTGCCAAATCTGTCGTCTGCTTTCGTAACTCAATTCGCCGCACCCGGCCAGGTCGCACTTTTGGCCGCGGTCATCGCTCTGGTGTCGACCTCTCAAAACGCGATGAGTTTCCTCCGCTCCTCTCTCTCTCTCTTCCGTTCCTCCATCCTCCCTTCCACTTCCAACACCGTCCTCCCCTCGCGCCTCTTCCACACCACCTCCTCCACCAACACAGCCATGTCGTCTGCTTTCCTCTCCGCCGTCGAGTCCCGCCGCACCATCTACGGTGAGTGATCCCCGCCGCGTAGATCTTACACGTAGAGGCGTGGACAGAGAGACGGTGCTGTCGGCGGAGGAGGGTAGCAGAAAGGGGCACATCTGGCAGTTACGAACACTAAAGCTGACAATCTGTACGCCAATGTCTCCAGCCCTCGGCAACACCCTCTCCATCCCCGAGTCCAAGGTGCTCGACATTGTCAACACCGCCGTCAAGCACTCGCCCACCTCGTTCAACTCCCAGTCCTCCCGTGTCCTTGTAAGCTGTTATATCTCTGCTCTATTATCCTCGGTGATCCGCCTGCTCACCCGAACTCCGAACACCGACCCGACCAGGTCCTCTTCGGCGAGGAGCACGTCAAGCTCTGGGGCTTCGCGTACGTTCCCCGCTCCCCTCGCGCTCTAAAAATACCGCATCACCTAATGCTCTATTCTTTCCATCAACAGTAAGGCCGCTCTCAAGGCTATCCTTCCCGCCGAGGCCTACCCTGCTTCCGAGCAGCGTCTCTCCGGCTTCGAGGCTGGTGCCGGAACCGTCATCCTCTTCGAGGACAAGGCCGTCGTCAAGGGTCTCCAGGACGCCATGCCTATGTACGCTGAGAAGTTCCCTCAGTGGGCTGGTCACGCTACCGGTATCCTCGCCTACGTCCTTTGTGAGTTGGTTTCTTTCTTCGGTGTGCGCGGGAGCGGCGCGGACGGGGCGACGTGGTGTGGTGTGTGGTGTGGTGTGGCGGACGGACCGTGCTGACGGGTACTGGTTTCCGTGATACAGGGACCGCTCTTGAGGCTGAGGGACTCGGTGCCAACCTCCGTAAGTCTCTCTTACCACCAAACTCTTTCCTGGCTCGACCCCCACCCACCCGACCCTCGTCTCTTCCCTCCATCCATCCGCTAACCACGTGACGACTTCCCACAAACACAGAGCACTACAACCCCCTCATCGACGCCGACGTTGTCAAGACCTGGGGTGTTCCCGAGTCGTGGGAGATCACCGGCCAGCTCGTCTTCGGTGACATCAAGGCGCCTGCTGGCGACAAGACGTTCAAGCCCCTCGAGGAGCGCGTCAAGGTCGCTGGTGCCAAGTCTGCTTGAAGCGTAGCGCTTGAGTAGGCCTAGGAGGAAACCAAAAAAAAAAAAGAACTTTGTCGTAATATAGAGATGGTTGCGGAAATCGTGAAAGTGCTTTCGCTGAACTTTGGCCAACGTTTGAGAGAGTGGGAAAGGGGTTTGGAAGTCGGCGACGATCGGAAGGTGCTTGGGGTGTGAAGGACTTGCGGCAAAAGTGATTGGGTCACCAAGCATCAGTGCATGTACTCAGGGTTAGCTGTTGCCGAACACGATTTGGATCTGTACCTGCCGAAGAGGTGACAACTCAGCAAGAACCTCAGGCACGCCCGGAAGGAGACGTGGTCAAGCCGCATGCACGCGATCCAGGGTCGTGCCTTTGCGAGCATCGACTTGTTGATCAGAAAGAAGAAACTTGATCCCATGGTGGCTGCCAGAAAGCTCTCAGGAGTTTTTAAGGAGGTCAGCACACCTTGTTTTCCAGACGGCATCACGTGAGGATGTTTTGTTGTTTATTAGCTGCCTCGCACCCACCAAACCTCGTACGGAAAGCCTTTTTTGCGCATGAATTGTGGCTAGCATTCACAATACGTCTTCTAGTGTCCACCGCCCCTTACAAAGCGCCTGCCTCCATTGTTGTTTACAGAAGTCGTGGAGGTCCGTAGAAGACTTCGGAAGCGTGCCCACCTCACAACAATAGAGGGTCGCAGCGAACCTCTCGTCGCCGCCTTCTTCTGCTGTCCAGCATCTTTTTCTCCTTCTCTCATTCTCCAAGAGCCTTTGAAACCTGAACCCCGGCCTTTCGTCCTGCTCCGTGGTCCCGAGTTTCTCTCGACGCGTGACATCCAGGTTCTCTCGCTTGGTTCGGTGCAGCACAGGGAGGTCCGGTACGACGGAAGACCAAGGACTACGCCGTAGCGCGTAGCAAACGCTAAAAGCAGCTTCGAAGCGCCCGACTTTAGGGGACGAGAACAGAGTGGAACTCCGTCCGGGCCACGTGGGTCGAAGGCTTGCCTCTTGTGGTCACCGACCTGAGCTGAGCACGAGTTTCCACGAGGATGACAGCCACCGCCCAAAGAGTCCCCTGCCTCGCCGCACAGAACTTTCTACCGCGCACGAATTTGGGACGCGGTCGGAGCGGACGTCGGAAGCCCACCTCAGGTTCCCGTGTTCTGGGCCGTGCTCGCGTGCGGGGGCCGACGCGGTGGAGTTCCAACTCTGGATACGGACGCTGGACGGAGTTGCGGGAGGTGACTTGCCACCTTTCCTAGATCGTAACTATTGTTCGTTACACCGCTCGCTCAACCCCGTCTACCGACGTCCAACCCAAAGCAGACGAGCGCCCCGGGTCGGCGGGCCCTCGTGGCGAGGTCTGGTTCCTTCGAAAACAAAGCCGGGCAGGCGGGAATGTCGTCGCGGGGGCGGCGGAGGTTTTGGTGCGAGTTGTCACCGCTGCGGTGCCTTGGTCGTAACATTCCTGATCAAGCAAAGCAGTGTGCTCCCGATTGTTCCTTGCCCTCCCCACGCTCCTCCGATTGCTCGGCCCCCTGCCTGCGCCTTGTGTTTGTTTGTCGTATTTTTCTTCTGCTCAGATCGAACGCCTCTCTCTCTCTTCTTCCTCCAACCACCCCGTCCCCAAGTGCCACGATGCTCTCCCTCCGACTCTCCTTCGTTGGACTGCTTGCGGCTGCCGCTGTGCCTTCCGTCCTGGCCGCGACAAAGTGCACCACCACCGCCGACTGCACCACAGGCGAGTCTTGTTTGCCCTCGCGCAGTCGTCCAACATGCTAATGCTCTCGTCCTCAGCCGGTCTCAGCATGACCTGTCCTTCTGGAGGAGGATATTGTGGTGCCTCTGGAGCGACCTGCAACACCGCGACCGCGTCCACTTCGCCCGACTGCCTCCGTCAGTCCTTGTTGCCCCATTTCTCCGAATCATTCGCGCTAACGAGGACGACAAAAATAACAGACTACTGCAGTGCCACGACTGGAACTTGCGGTGGATACAAGGCCAGGTGCACCACTGCTGAAACCTCGAGCACCAGCTGTGTCAGTAAGTAACGACCTCTCCGCCGCCACGCGTCGTTTCATGGCCCTGAATGTTTTCATCCCAGGCGGCACGTGTTCCAGCGCTGCCAACACTGGCACCGGCTTCACCAACGCCTGCGCCCAGTCTTTCGGAGGCACCTGTTCCGTCGACGGCGACTGTATCTCTGGCGGCACGTGTACCGGCGGGATCTGTGTCGGCGGCACCAACGGCCAAGTCTGTTCCGCCGCGCTCGGCTGCTCCTCCGGCTTCTGTTCGAAGGGCTACTGTGGACAGGCCGTGAACGCTGCTTGCAGCGCCAACGCCGACTGCCGCTACGGTAACTGCTACAGGGGTATCTGCGGTGCGAACGGCGCGACTTGCAACACCGCGACCATTCCCAACAACTCGCCCGATTGCTACCGTACGGCGCTTTTCATTTTCGCTGGGCTGACACGAAGCTGACTCGTATTCCGATTCAGACTACTGTGGAACCAACGGAAGGTGTGCTGGAACTGGTGCGGTCTGCACGGCCGCTGCCGGAACCAACGGCTGTTACAGTGAGTCTGCACCGCCTTTTCTCCGCCGCTGGCCACGCACTAACGAGCCGCTTCTACTTGACCAGGTGGAATCTGCACCGGAGGCTACTGTCAAGCCGGAACGGCGACGACCAACTCCAAGTGCTTCGACAACACCGACTGCTCCGGTTCGACCTGCCCCTCGACCGTCTACTGCGCCGGCACGAGCTGCTCAACGTATGTTTGCGGTGGCACGGGCGCGACTTGCGACGCTTCGACGACGCTCTGTGCTGGAGGAACTTCGGCCTGTGCTGGAGGAACTTGTGGTGGAAACGGTGCGACTTGCAATACTGCGACTGCCTCGTAAGGACCTTTCTTGCCTGGGATTCGCATACTACGGCATAGACTGATGTGGCTTCCTGCGTTTATAGGACTTCGCCCGACTGTGTCAAGTACTGTTCGACTACCACTGGTACTTGTGGTGGTGCTGGAGCGTTCTGGTAGGCTTGCTCTCTTTCCCAACCTTCCGCTCAAACTCTTCTCACTAACCTCCGAAACCCTCTCCCAGCTCGACCCACTCGGGCGACTCGGGCTGTATCGCTGGCAACTGCGGAGATGACAACTACTGTGGTTCTCCTTCCACCTCCTGCTCCAACGACGCTGGCTGCGAGTACGGCAACTGCGATACCTCGACTACCAACACTTGCGGAGCGCCCGGAACGACGTGCGCCGTTCTCGGCGGCGGAGTCGAGTGCGCGTCGAGCGAGTGTGGAACGGACGGCAAGTGCGACTCGGTTGGAACTTTCTGTGTCGCCGATTCGGACTGCTTTGGCAACCCTTGTGCGTTCCCTCTTCCTCCCTCTACACCTGCTTTCCAAGCACCACGTCACTAAACCTCACCTCTTTGCTTCCAATCAAAACCAGCCGTGACGTGCCAATCCAACGTCTGCGCCACCGTGCTCATCGTCGACCCTCCCACTCCTCAAGCCAGTCAGGCTCAGCGTAACCGTCGTCGTACGACTTCGTTCTGTCCCAACGCGGGAGAGAAGCGGTGCAGCGTCGGGAACAAGGTCGAGTGCGTCGACGTGATGAACTCGCTCGAGCAGTGTGGTGGTTGCTCTGAGGATGTGAGTCCGCTCTCTGCTTTCCTCTCAGATTCAAGAATCTGGGCTCTGACTGTGATGCATGCTTTCCTCGTTGCAGGATGGAGGAGTCGACTGCTCCGCCCTCCCCTTCGTCTCGTCCGTCGATTGCGTTCGTGGAAAGTGTCGCGTCGAGTCCTGCGAGCCTGGCTTTGAGCTCATCGATGGCGAGTGCACCCTCGAGGTCGGCAACCGTTTTTAAGTGGGCAAACGCCTCGCCTCTCTACTGCTAGAGCTCCAGCCTACACTACATCACGCGGTTCTTAATCTGTGCTTGGATCGTTTCTGGGGGTCCAAGTCATTGTCTGTATTAGTAGCATTTTACTCATCATTCTGCGATTGAGAATGGGCGTTCATGGAATAGAGCGGTGCCAGGGCCGTTGTCTTTTTCCCCCTTCAACCCTGATGCCACGTGTGGTTCGACGTCCACGCTGAGCACGGCTTCTGAAACCAGAGTTTCACGATTCGCTCTACACCATCTCCCCAGCTCTGCTCACAATGATGCATTCGAAATTGTGTAGTAATACAACATTTGTTTTCGTCTTTTCCGTTCCGCCGACCCCTTTCCCTCCTTCCTTCTTCTTCGAAACGTCCACCCCGCCAACCTCCCTTCCTCCACAAACACCAAACACCAAACACCGACAGAAATCTCCACCTCCGCTTATTCTGCTCAAGTCTGGAATTTCCTCATCGCGGCGACCTCGTTGAGCAAGTGCTGCAGCCGGTCGTCGTCGACGTGTTCTTGGATCCTGGAGCGTCGCCGGAGGAAGAAAAGAGGGAGTCAGCGTTGAATTTTTTTGCATGGCTACTTGTGAGGCCTGGAATAACGTTTCAGAAGCCGGCGTTGGGTCGGCGTATCGGGAGAGAGGAAGGCTGGCGCTTGGCGACCTCACCGTCCTTTCTCTCTCATGCGTCTGCCCACACCTTCGCCCCACGTCCAAGCTCCACCAGCTCCATTACCTTACCACCTAGCCTCAAGCCTCAAGCCTCTGACCCCAAGCCATCATGAAGACTCACGAAGGGATCAAGCTCTTGGCCTCCTCCGACTCCATCGGGCACAACGTCGCGAGCTGGGCGATCTCAAACTGTCTCAATGGTGGGTCGAACGCCGTCTCGATCGACCTATTCCCATCGTCAACAAAAAAAAAGACAGTCAGAATGAGGAGGAGCGGAAGGAGGTGAGGAAGGGCGACGGAACTGATGCTGAGCGACGACGGTCTCGGGATCGGTGATGCGCGCAAAGGTCTTGATGTATTCGGTCGTTTTACGGAAGACGCTGTGTGAGGCGTTGAGGAGGTAGTTAGTGTCTGGTTGCAGAGCTCATGGCTGGGTAGGAAGGGGCGGTGCGGGGGTGTTTGTGGGGGAGGTGGTGGACGAGTCGCGCGCCAAGGTAGACACGCGCCGGTAGTTGGAGGAAATGTAGAGTACAGTGTGAGGAGATGTGAGGAAAGAGGACGCTCACGCATTGTCTGCCTGCCTCTCGAGCTGCTCGAGCATGAGGTTGACCTCGTTGATCGAGAGCGCGATCGTCGTCTGGTCGTCAAAGAACTCTGCTCGCGTGAACACGAATACCGCACGAGTGGACACAGTGAGAAGGGTCAGCGTGACAGACGCGGATATCGATCGCTACGATGGAATCGGAGCGAGACTGACTGGTGCCGAGCTTGAGCGACGCGGCGTCCTCGTTCTCGAGCGCGCGGTTCTTCGCTCGTCGAGCCTCTGCTGTCGCCATCCTTTCTTGCTGTTCGGGAAGATGGGAGGGAGGACGAGCTGGCGGTGGTAGGAGTGGGTCAAAGTCGAGGGTCGGTGCTGTCTGGGCGGGTTTGAGCCGGTGGTGGAGCGAGGACGATGACGATGAGCGAGGGTGGTGGGAGCGCAGGCGGGAGCGGATAGGGGAACAAGTGAAAGTGTGAAGTTAGTGGTGCTCTGATTGGAGGCTTCCAAGCTCGCCAGGCGTGTTTGAAGGCGTTTGCTGTTGTTGCTTGTTTACTTGTTGTTGACCGACGATTGTGAGGCGACAGGTGCGCCGGAGGAAGACGAGGCGAAGCGATGGGGCGGTAACGGTCGCGCCAGGGATAACCTTCGACTTACGAGTAAAAGGGTGGGCCTTGCTGGAAAGAAGTAGTGCGAAAAGTGAAGTATGGGGAAGGGTACACCCCCGCTCCAGCCGCGCTCTCGCTCGCCCTTCGGGATAGGAGGTCGAGCCTCAGTCCGGGCGCGAGAGATCTTCTTTACGTGCAACTTTGTGAGCGGGTGCATATTTAACTCTATTCGGATGATCAAAACACTGGGAATTACCTTGACTTGAGCTGTAGGAAAAGACAGATGCACGGGAAGCAGGTTGCTGTGAGGGGGAGTGCCACGTGTCCCGTCCACAGCTACGCTCATGTTTGATCCGCCTTATTTCACTGTTCGTCTAAAGTAAGCTTGGCTTAAATCAATGGCTTAACCAATTTGGTCCATTCAGCGATTCTCCTCTTCCCTTCCTCAAGTCCGCGGCTTTGGGCAAGTAGCACCCTCGAGTAGCAGACTTTGGAGCCCAGAGAGGCAGGGGACCCGGGCTCGCGAGCCCGGCCTAGAGAGAACCTCACCTGCTGCTTCCGCTCTCGTCAAACCTCGTAAGTGTCAAGGTAGACGATTCATCATATTCAGAACTATTGCTCCACGTCGTACGCCCTCGCCTGGACCGGAACGAACTGGACGCGGTGCGCGAAGAGGGGAACGGGACGACGAAATTTCGCGGTATGGGAGCGAGGGAGCGCGTGCAGAGTAGGGGCGGGTGGGGAAGGCAGAGAAAGGAGGAGGAGATCATGAACGGCGAGAGAGTGGTTTGGGGAGGAATTGGTGGAACTTTGGAGCGAAGGAGGGAGGGAGGAACAGGGCAATTGAAGGTGCAGGCAGGGCGCGGGCGCGGGCGCGAGGCAACTTGGGAGGAATCGAAGGCGGAAGGGCGAATGCTGACCGTTTCGTTCTCTCTCTTTCACCACCAACAGCCCGCCCATCATGATTATCCCCAAGGCCGACCGCCGCGTCATCTACGAGGCTCTCTTCAAGGGTGCGTCCTATTGAGTCCGTGCTAGGGAGTGCTCAAACTAACTCGATTGCTCTCGTTCCGCCTACTCTCCCGTCTCCCATTCAATTCTCACCGTCTCCACCTATCGAAAACGCCCAAACTCGTCTTCCCTCGACTCTCCAGACGGTGTCCTCGTCGCCAAGAAGGACTACAACGCCCCCAAGCACTTCGAGCTCGACGTCAAGAACCTCTTCGTGATCAAGGCCGCCCAGTCCCTCACCTCCAAGGGCTTCGTCTCGACCCAGTTCTCGTGGCAGTACTACTACGTACGTTTTGGGAGTTTGGCGTTCGGTGGATTTGGGTGTTGCAGGGAGCGTGTTGGAGGGGCGGAAGAGGGCGAGGGAGGGCGGGTTGAGGGCGACCAGGGGGGAAGAAGTTGATGGAGGAAGGGAGGAGAAGAGGAAAGTTTGGAGGCTTAGCGAGGTGGAGCGGAAGCGGATGGCCGGTTCAAGTCAGACGGCCGCAGGGGCGGCAACACCACAAAGCTCCCATTCTCTCGAAAGCTCTGACGCTAACACCCTCTCCATCTCCCACAGTACACCCTCACCCCCGAGGGTATTGACTACCTCCGCACCTACCTCAACCTCCCCGCCGAGATTGTCCCCGCTACCCACAAGAAGGTCGTCCGTGCTGCCCGCCCCAACGCTGGTGGTGCTTACCGTGCGCCCCGCCGTGAGGGTGGTGACGAGGGCTACCGCAGGAGGGATGTTGGTGACAAGGAGAAGGCTGCCGGTGATGACTTCCGCCCCAGGTTCTCGTGAGTCGCCCGTTTTGTTGGTCTGGAGATGTTGGTCTGGAGAGGGGAGCCGAAGGGGCGGGAGGAGACGGCGCTGAAGGCCGGGCGGTGGAAACTGGTGTGAGTTGTGAGGACTTCGAACGCTGACGTTGCTTGGTTGTTCTGCTCTGGAAACAGTGGTGTCGGCCGTGGTGGACCCCGTACCGAGGCTTAAAAAACGACGACCTGTCCGAAAAATGAATTTTGGGTCGCGTAGGCTGAGGATGGAGTCTGGAGGAGGGGAGAAGGGGGATGGTTGTTTCGTTCCTACTTTGTTTGTATCTTCTTCGGTATGATGTGGAATCATATTGGGAGGGGAGCATTCGATACACCATACTGGGCTTGGGGAGATTCGAGAACGGGTTCTAAGGGCACGCAAGAAAGAGAGGAGGGCCATGTTGGTTTGTGGCCTGGTGGATATTACGAGCGAAGAGATGTACAAATGCTTTGTTGTGAGAGTGGACGGTTTTGGGTCTGAAGTAGAACGGTGCCGAGGGCAAGTCCGTGGAGCTGGTCACCGTTGACAAACCCAAAGTCCTCGCCTCGGTTCCTCTCCTCCCATCCTCGTCGCACCCCATCTCCTCACGCCACTTTTCGCACTACTTTCTCTCATCAAAGTCATTCAACATACAATGATGTCCCGCATGCTCCTCCGCTCCTTCTCCTCTGCTCTCTCGCGCCGAACACTCTCGACGACGGCCGCTCGCTCGACGCACTACCTCTCTGCTACGCCTGAGACGTTCGACAAGGTTGCTGTCAAGGGTGGGAAGGTCGCTTTGGTGGATTTCTATGCTGAGTGAGTTGGGACGTGTTTGGCTTCATTGGTTGGATTGGGATGGGGGGCGAGGGAAGCGTTGCTGATGATTGTTTCGTGGTGCGATTGTTTGGGCAGTTGGTGTGGTGCGTGTGTTCACTTCCGGGAATAGTAAAGGTGGTGGTGGTGGCTGACAACAATTATGGTGCGATCAAAAAGGACCGTGCAAGATGCTCACGCCGATCCTGAAGAAGGTCGTCCCGGAAGAGTCGGACGTTGATCGTGCGCTCCCTTTGCTCTACTCACCACCAGTACACGCAAAGCACTGAGTACTGACTTTATGTGTGAACTCGTTCTGCCACTGTGCACACGAATAGTGGTCACCATCGACACTGACGAGCACGTCGCCCTCGCTCGTTCGTCCCCTCCGCCTCCTCCCTCCCTCCCTCGGTGTCAGACCACAGATTACTTACGCCAACTGGAACAGAGGAATACAAGATCTCCGCCCTGCCGACTGTAATCGCGATCAAGGACGGTAAAGTGCTTGGGCAGTTCAAGGGCGCGCAACCGGAGGGTGCTGTCAGGCAGTGGCTGCAGGGTTTGAGCCAGTAGAGCGGCTGACGGATGGTGTAGATAGAGCGAGGTGGAGATGTTGGAGTCTGAAAGAATGTGAGAAAGGCTATTCCGATCTCTATGCCTACGATGGAGGCGGCTAAGGATCGAAGCGGAGACGTTTGGCTCTCGTGTGGCATGATGGCGAGACGAAGCAAGGGGTGGAGAGGAGGGGAGGACAGTGATGAGGCGATTACAACGTCGGATGGAGATTCTGGTGGACTTGGAGAGTTTGAATGGTGGCGCTTAGAAGCTAGCATCGCCGGACGGAGAGGACGGGACACGTGGTGGGGACGACGGCAGTGTTTGCCCAGAAAAAAAAAAAAAATCTGGGCGACGACGGGCACCGCAGAAGCTCGACCGGAGAGTGAAGACATGATTTTTGAAGCTTGTTCCCACTGGTGAAGGATTGCCGTAACGTCCAACGTTGCCGCGCGACGGAGCCGTCGCCTAGCCGTCACTTCAACGCCCAACGAAACAACGAGACGATGTTCAGCGGGTTTCACTTTCATACTCCACCTCAAGAATTGTCACGAGGTCTAGTTGACACCATCTCGTTGCTCCATCGCGCCTTTGCTTGTTTTCAAATCCGCTCAACAACAAAGCACACTCACGTGTCCACCTCTTCCCCTACTTACCCGCACCTTCCCGCTTCACGCGTCCAAGTGCTCCCGACCACGATGCAAGTTGTTGATGACAAAATTGCCATCGACAATGGCGACTGTTGACAACCCCAGCTGCCAGGCAGCAGCCTCGCTTCGCTGCCGACAGACCGACGCTCTCGACCGCACTCGTCCAGGCGGGAGGCGGGCCCCCGCGCAAAGGCGTGCTCGACCTTTGCTCCGATTTTTCGCTCGTCGTGTTTGCAAATGCTGAGAGCCATTTCAGAGACCGTGACGCTAGACCCGCTTGACTCCCTTCCCTCTCCTCCCTTTCCATACCTACTTTCGTTTACTTCGACACGCAATGGCGCCGGCATCAGTGAATGGCTCGACGACGACGAAGCCAGACGTCGACTCGGAGAAAGCCAGCTCGACCAACGTCGGTCCTGGTGGCGAGAAGCATCAGGTTCAGCCCGAGGTCTTTGGCGAGGGTGGTGTCGGAGGAACCAAGAGGGGTCTTACGTCCAGACATCTGACGTTCATTGGTGAGTCGAGAGTCTGTTTTGCGAGGGCGTATGAAGGCGGCAGCCCGACGGAGAGGAGGGAGGAACGCTGACGTGTGGTCTTGCGTTGCGCGTGTGTCCAGGATTCGGAGGTGGAATTGGAACAGTGAGTGGTTGATGTCAGTAGTTTTGGGATCAATTTGGGCGCTGAAAGTCGGCGTGGCGGTCAACAGGGGTTGTTCATCGGAACCGGAAGTGCTCTGGCTAATGCTGGGCCTCTGGGTCTCCTGCTGGCGTTCACCATCGTCGGTGCCATCCTGTGGTGTGTGATGGAGTCCATCGGAGAAATGGCTACTCTTGTGAGCTGCCTTCAATAATTGTTGTTGTCAAGCCACGACCTCTGACTTGATCGGCACCGCCATAGCTCCCCGTTGCCGGCACTTTCCCTCACTTCCTCACTCGCACTGTTGACCCCGCCATTGGGTTTAGTAAGTGTCGAGCAGTCTTTTTGTTGGATACTATAGGTCTAATGTACTCCCTATTACAGCCTTGGCTCTGAGCTATGGGTACGTGTCTTGCTTTTGTCTCCGCTTCGGCAGAGTCTATCATTCGGACGCGCGCTCCTCCATCACGGGAGCAGAAGGGGAGCAGCTAATTAATGCCATCATCATATCCAAACTGCGCAGCTACTGCTATACAATTGCCATAGCATCAGAGATGTCGGCGGCGGCCGTGCTTGTTTCGTATTGGAGGTGCGTGACGCTGGTCTTGACGCTGGTCTCAAGAGGCGCCGAACGAAGCCTCTCAACAGCACACATGCTGATCAACGCTCGATTACAGCGACATCACCCCTGCAGTTACCATCAGTGTTGGTCTCTTCCTCATCTTCCTCATCAACATCGCCACTGTCCGCGTCTACGGCGAACTCGAGGTCATCACGGCGTCCATCAAGGTCCTTTGCTTCCTCGGCCTCATCGTCGTCGCGCTCGTCATTACTCTTGGAGGTGCTCCCAACCATCAGCGTGTGGGCTTCGGTTACTGGAACAACCCAGGAGCGTTGGTGCAGTACAACGGCATCCCCGGGTCGAAGGGACAGTTCCTCGGTTTCCTGTCGGCCTTCGTGAATGCCGCTTTCTCTTGTAAGTGCCTGCCCTACCTCTCTGATAGGATAGATATTGACATCAAATTTTTTGCTAGACATCGGAATGTACGCTCCTCGTCTCGTCGCGCTGTGTTGGTGTACGTAGCTGACCACGTGGCTATTTAGCGAGACGGTCGTCATCGCCGCTGGTGAGACTGCGAACCCCCACAGGTCGATCCCCAAGGCTACCAAGAGGGTCACCTACCGTATCTCGTTCTTTTGTAACTCCATTTACTCGTCTCACCTCCGCGTCCTGTTTCCTGACGACTTTCGTCCACAGACATCCTCGGTGCGATTCTGATCGGAATGATCGTCCCGTACACCAACGCCAACCTCGTCTCCGGCTCTGGCAACGCCAACAGCTCTCCTTGGGTCATTGCTATCAAGAACGCCGGTATCCCAGCCCTTGGATCCATTGTCAACGCTTGCATTCTCACCTCGGCCTGGAGTGCTGGATCGTCGTACACCTATGTCGGAGCGAGGTGTGTTGGGCATCATGACAAGCCTTCACGACAATGTTAACTGACGCTACTTGTTGTACAGGATCATTTACGCTATGGCGCTTGACAAGCAGGCTCCCAAGATCTTTGGAAAGACGAACAGGTGGGTGGAGTGCCGCAGAGCACCGGTCCAGTCCGAAGCTGACGTGTCGTTGTGATGATTCTCAGATGGGGCGTCCCAGTTTACGCGGTTCTCGCCTCCTTCGCCTTCGGTCCTCTTGCGTACCTCAGTGAGTATCCGCACATGAACCATACGCGCTCTCTTCTCCCACTAACAACCCATACTCTTCCCAGGTCTCGGCAGCGGCGGACCTTCCCAAGCCTTTTCGTGGCTCCTCAACCTCTCGACCGTCGCCGGCCTCCTCGCCTGGGCCTCCCTCTGCTACGCCTTCATCCGGTTCTACAAGGCCTGCAAGGTCCAAGCCATCGACCGCTCCGACTTCCCCTACGTCGGTCGCTTCCAGCCGTACTCGGCTTGGGTCGGCTTCATCGGTTCCATCGTCATCACCCTCGTCCAGGGCTTCTCTGTCTTCCTCAAGGGTAACTGGAGTACTGCGAACTTCTTTGCGTCGTATGTTGGGAGTGCGTGCTTTCTCTTCTTTTTCCTGTAAGGAGGCACAAGGCTAACCACGTCAACCTTCCTTCCTTCCAGTCCTCATCTTCATCGTCCCCGCCGTGGGATGGAAGCTCATCAAGAAGAGCAAGTGGGTCAAGCTCAAGGACATGGACCTCTGGACCGGTCGCTTCGACTCGTCCAAGCTCGAGCCTGAGAAGGTGCCGACGACTTGGTGGGGCAAGGTCGTGGATTACCTGTTCTGAGTGTGATGGTGTGGAGAAGTACGGAGCAATGCAAACATTGCATCAGTATATCATTAGGGGTGGAACGTAGCATAATACTTTCATAGCGTCATTGGCGGCGGTTCTGTACGCAACTGAGAGCGAGGAAGGGACGGCTGACGTGGCGAGTTTCCGTCCTGGCGGAAGGACAATCGCACTCCCCCTCCGTTCCGATTGATCATACTGACATCTAAAGAGCAAGATAGCCGGGGGACAGAGAACTTAGGCTGCACTACCGAACAAGACCGCGAAGGACCACATGTCTCAAATGAAGGCCTCGCGGGACTGTCGCTGCCCGGAGTACCTCCCAGTCCAATCATCTGAAACTCCCTCTCTTAGGCGACCGGTAATGAAAGAGAACGGCAGTCGACGTAAGTGGGCCCTCTTTCCTGCGAGGAGGAGGAGCGAGCACGCAGTGGCCGTCGACGACTGCACGGCCGACCAGAAACGGCGACGCAGCCCTTTTCGGGGGGCCTCGTCCACTTTCATTCACCGCCGTTGACGGGTGTCAAACAGAGCTTAGAGCGACCGTTCTCAACATTGAAGAAAGAGACCTATTTGCAGTACGAACCCTGAGAACGTCTGGAAGACACGCGGTTCCGCCTCGGTCAAGTGGTCCCCACGACCAGTGCCGCACGGGAAGGTGCGACGCATGACCCTCGCGATACGTAGAGATGAGGTAAAAGACAGTGGGTTGGTGTGATATAACAGGGTAGATGTAAAAGTGTCTATAGTCCGTTGCGTCTTCGCTTCTTCGTGTCCATGGTGAACCTCCTCCCTCCGCTCCGCCAGCCACGTCACTCTCATACCGTCTCCTTCCTGAGCTTCCTGCACCTATCCCTCCCCTTTCCATCTCGTTCCAGCTTCCATCCAGTCTGGCAGGAGTAGACTTGGCATCGTCCAGAGTTGCAAGTCACTCCCTGGGCGCCTTTGATTTGGGTGCAGTCCTCGCCTTCGTTGCGCGATGCTGGAAAGGGAAGGAGGCGGGTCTCGGGTTGTCAGCGCGCCAAGTCGAGTGAAGGCAGGAAGCCACGAAGAAACGGTAAACGCACCACAACCACCACAAGACTCGAGTTCAGAAAGAGTGTCGATGCATTCGTACGAGCCCATGCGAGGGAAACTGAGACCCACGAAAAAAAGAGAAGCCGGGCCCTGAGTCAGCACCGCCTCGTTCCTAAAACAAAAACAACACCCCCGCGTGCACTGAAGCTCGGTGAGAGGAAATGGTAGAACGTACATAGGGCAAGCGGTGGCACCACCTGGGCACAGCAGCGTCGAGTCCAACACCTCCCAGTCGGCTTCCCTGATCGCTTTGTGCGCTTCCTCGAGGTCCCTCTTCCGAGCCTTGCTCGACGCGGAAGCGGACGCAGAGTGGAGGTGGTGGGACGCAACTGCGGTGGCTGTCGCTGATGCCGAGTGAGAGTGGGATGAACTGCTTGCCGCGGCTTTCTTTGCAACTGCGATTTGGAGGGGCCACCGAAAAAGAATGGGGACGAGATTAGCGAGGTGCGCGAGAAGCGAGAGGGAGGGAGGAAGGAGGACGCACCACGGAGGAGCTCCTTGATCTCGTCGTTGACGGTGCGGGGCTTGTCGTGGAAGGTGAGGGAGCGTCGTAGGGGTTTGATGACACTCGAGAGCCGGGCGGCCAGGTTGGCTGGAAAGAAGGAGGGCGAGGTGCTGTTCGCGTCGGCGGCCGCGAGGGATTCGACGGGGAGCGTGAGCGAGATGAGCAGCGTGAGCGTCGCAAAGTTGGTCAAAGAGGGGAGCATGGTCGGACTAGAAAAGTGTCTATAGGAAACCTCCTGAAGGAGGATGTGGTGAGAAGGAGAGGGAGAGGGGTGTGGTGAGAAAAGTGGCGCGAAGGGCTCTAAACTGGGGGTACTAAGTCGCTCGGCGCGCGCGCGGGCACAACAGTGAACGGAAAGAGGAAGGGAAGGTGAGTGAAAGTAGTGGTAGAAGTAGGAGCAAGAGTTTGCCGAGGGAACCGTCCGGCGAGGGGAATGCACGCGGTCACGAGCGTACGGATGGGTTTAGTGTGTGGTCGGAGCGAGACCCGGCGCTGGAAAGTCCGAGCAGGAGGAGCCCAGCAGAAGGGGGCGGGTCGCTGTAAATAGCTGGGCAGACGGAGGAATTGCAGAGACTAAATGACGAGAGTGGATTGGGACAGTCGGCTTGTCCGACTAGAGTCAGGGCCCACGCAAGGATTCCGCCCGGAGATAGCACACACAGACCGAGCGGGAGCCTCACAGAACGCGCGCCCGAACGCCCCCACGTCGCTCTGAAAGCTGCCTGTTCGGGACACGCACTTCCTGTATCAATAAATAGCGGCTGGTAAGAGGCGCTCGGAACTGGCAAGAACGCGGGCAGGGAGGCGAGCGCAACCCAGAGGGCTCGGCTCCTCCAAACGGCAGGTTCCGCGCCAGCCACCCGCGCGAAAGGGGGTGGGATGGCCAGTCTCTTCTTTCGCTTGGCAGGCTGCACCCACACCAGTGGAATGGGCCACAATTGACTCGTAACTCTGTCTTTTTCTGAAGATTTATCGTGATACCCAGCCCACGCCTTCCCAGCGCGGACGGTGTGGTTTGATGTGGTGTGGTGCGCGGAGAGGATCGGCAGGATCGGCGGGCGGTGCGTACGACTCGCGCTTGAGTCTCTGGGCACTAAATGTCTCACACGTGTTGCGGCGTGAGAATTTCCTACAATCTTTTCCGGATCTTTCGTCGGTTCTGCCGAGCGTTTTCGTGAGAAGAGCGAGGTCTCGGGTTGCTCGGCCGGGCGCTTGAGGGAGCAGGGCAACCCCATCGTGTCTAGGACGTCCGTCCTGGAGCGGGCAATGTTCACACGCCTCGTAACGACACAAACTGTTTGCTGGGAAAGGTTGTTCCGCAAAAGTAGCTAGAGGTTAATGAGGGATGAGAAACCGGATGAGAAACCGGAAGGCCTGATGATGACCACGTGTTCCACTAGATCTTGTACGTGAGCTTCTGCGCGGAGTATCCGCCCTCTTTTATGATCTGCATCCCCTCCAAGACCTTCTCTAATCCACCTTTCCTCTTCCACAATGGTGGTGGCCTCAGCAACCCCTTCTCGACAAGCTCCGGCATGAACCTAACCCACTTTTCAAACGCGGCCTTCTCTTCGGGGTGGGCTGGGAACTCGCGGAGAGGTCCGTCGTTCATTAGGAATGAAAAAGGCGAGCCGAAGAGCGTGACTAGAAAGACGGAGAGGTTAGTACGAATAAGTGAGGACGCGCAGACCGAATGAAGAAGAAGACAGGGGATATGTGCTCACAGAGAAACGTCGGAATGACCTTTATCGCTCCATGCCCATCGTTATCGCCTTCAACTGGAGGAAGGAGCTTTGCGATAGTTCCTTCGTGGGAAGCAAAGGACCTCGCAACGAGCTGGCAGGAGCCAACGGTGTCGACTCCGAGTGTGAGGTCGGGGTAAGCGGCGGCGATGAGGGAGGGCGTTGAGGCGTCGGTGTCTGACATCACATGATTCAGTGACATGTGGTACATTGAAAACCTGGGTGGAGGACGAGAAGCTCACAATCAAAGACGGCGTCGGCACCAAGCGGGTGCGCAAGATGACGGTTCTTCGCTGACGTGGGCGTGATGACCGTGTAGCCGCTCGCTTTGGCGAGCTGTATCGCGGCTGTAGTAGGTTTTAGCGCCTATTTTTGACCCAATAGTAAACTAGTGAGTCACCCATGCCGACGGCGGTCGAGCCGCCCCAGATTAACACGGGAGGAGCTGCCTTCGTCGGGTTTGACGGAGGTGCGAGACGGAGGTTATAGTAGAGAGTCTGAAAGACGGTGTCTGGAATCGAAATTTGAGTATATCTCATATACTATGGTAAGTGATTGAATTCTCACGAGGAGCAACCCCACCCAAAGCAGCGGCTTCCTCCCAGTCGAGCTCGGCAGGGACTTCCCACACAAAGGTGTGGTGGACCTTGACATACTCTGACCGGTTGATAGTGTGCTCAGTACAATTGTCTGAAGGTTCATAGGGGACAGTGGGCCCACCAGCGTATGCTCCTTGGTCCTCAAACAGTCCGCCATGCACAATGCCTGCAACGCGTATGCCCAGTTCCATCCCCACCACGTCCGATCCGATTTCAACGACTTGACCAGCAAAGTCACAACCGAGGATAGCTCCGACGGGAGAGATGAAGTGGAGGTGACGCCAGTCGGTCGGGTTCAGAGCTACGGCTTTGACGTGGACGCGGATGTCGAGTGGACCGAGAGGAGGTCGAGGGACGGATTGGAGGGTAGCAAAGCCTTTGGAGGTGACTACGAGGGCTTTGTAAGTGCTTGGTACAGCGGTCATTGGAGTATGTAGAGAATGAGTGGTGCCGATGAGGTGATCAAAAGGAAGAGAGCAACGACAGCTGTCACCTCGAACATCGGACACGGGCGGTGCCCCAGTGGGGCACAGCTGGTCAGCATTCTCACTAAGCAGTGGAGCCTCCACCGAAGAGCAAAGAGATCAGAGCTCGAGCAAGTACAATCGCACCAAGCGCAGACGAGTGGAGCCTCCAAAGTGAGTGAGACATGTACACGTGGATTTCGTCGGCTTCCGGTCCATGGCGCTGTTCGTGAGGCTCCTAGAGGTTCGGGATGGCATGTCGCGTTTCATGGTAATCAGCTTGTCCAGTACAGTCAATCTAAACCCACAAACGACCATCACTTTCGAAGGTCAAAAAAAGCCGACAGATTGGACGCCACATTCCTTCCGTGAGGGCGATCATTCGCCCTCGAAAAACAAACCCCCGAGATGCCGGCGGACGCGCTCAGTTCGCTCCTCTCCCTCGCCACTCTCGACACTTCTCACACGACTTGCACAACTACACATACTAAACTCTCGAGTAGAGACAGAAGGGCAGAGCCAGAGCCAGGGCAGGGGCGACTCGCGCTCATGAACTCGATCCACTCGCCCGCGCCAAGCACGCCCACCACCCCGTTCACGCCCGCCAACCCTGAGGAATACAGCTCGATTGTCAGTCCTTCCACTATTCCCACTGTCCACAGACCACCACAACTAACTATACGTGAACTCTGGACAGATCCACTCGATCCAACGACGAGCCACCGACCGCGGGTCGTCAGCTTCTGCCGACGACAACAGCCTCGCGTCCTGGAACCGCGCGCTCCACCACTCGGACGTCAATGTGCTCGCAGACCTCGAGGCGGACTTGAGGCTGTCGGCGCAGGTCGGACAGCAGCTGTTGGCGGAGAAGGGCGAGCTCGAGCGCAAGCTGTTGAGCCAGGAGGCGGCGAGCCAGAAGTTGCTCGATCGCTTGACGGGCAGCGTCAAGGAGTGCTCGCAGTTGCAGAGGGTGAGCGATACTTCTAGCTGTATCTCCTTCAGCTCGGATTGTACGGCGACGTGCTGACTGCGATGCTCTCCACCCATCTTGCTCGCCGTGGTCCCCGCCACACCTTTGTTTTGATTCGTACAACCCCGGTCTCCAGAGGTTGGAGGAAGCGGTCGGCAACCTCGAGCAGGCAGAGTCGAATAACAGGGCTCTGCTGGTAGCCCTTGAGGAGGACAGGAAGAAGATCTCGCGGTTGACGGCAGAATCCGTACGACTGGGCTCGACTTCCACACAACTCAAGACGGTGAGCTTTCGCGCTCTTTTGCATTCGCTTCTCGCTTTGCGAGTGGGCTTGCGAGCTGATACTTGGTGTTATTTCAACAGTTAACGAGAGCGCACGATGACACGAAGCAAGAACTTGCGTCGACACAGAAGAAGGCCGCTGCGTCCGAAGTCAAGAACAAGAAGCAAGCCGAGCGGATAGCGGACCTCGAGGGACGCCTGAAAAAGGCCATCGAGGATCTTGAGGAAATGCGTCAGGTCACGGTCCTGCGGAGCAGAAAGAGCCACGACGCGCTCGCCAAAGTCAAGGCACGGTTCCAGGCGGACGAGGATGGCGGAGGCCGGGTGTTCGCGACGATCAGGGAAAACCCCGAGGCGGCGGAGCTGCTGAAGTTGGTGGAGAACTTGGTCAGCGAGAACGATTTGCTGAGGAGTGAGAGCGTCGAGTTGCACGAGTTGTTGGATGGCGCGAGGGAGGAGCTTGGCGGGAGGAGGGTCGCAGACGAGCATGAGCGTGAGGCGGAGGAGAGGGAGGACGAGTACGGGAGCACAGGGTTCTCGAGGGAGATGTCGACGCCGACACTCGCTTCTGAAGGCATCCTGTCGCCCTCCGTGTCCAACACCTTCTCCGATTTCGACAACGCGCGCCCCCACTCGCCGGCTTCGACCAACCCCACGTCGTTCACTCGTTCCTGGGGACCTTCGTCGAACCTCTCCACCCTCTCATCACGACCTCGAGGTCTCGACAGGTCCACCTCGTCGCGTTCGTCATCACCAGGGCGAGATGATGGCCCACACACGCACTTCCAGTACCAGGCTCCCGGTGGTCACGTGGCCGCGTCGAACTCGAGAGGGTCGTTGGCGAGGAGGAGGGGCAGTGCGCAGAGTGCGGCGCTGAGCGTGTCGACGAATGGAGGAAAGGTGCCGTTTGGGAGGGGACACAGTCGCAGAGCGATGAGTATGGATGCCAACACAGGGAGGAACAGGGTGCGTCTGTTTCCTGTGGCGTTGTTTACTTTTCACGATGGTCACGGGACTGATTCTCAACGCGTCCACAGGTGGTCAGTGGCGGAAGCAATCCAGCCTCACCCATGCTGCCCAACTCTCCGCCAACTCGCCCAGCCTCCATCATCAGCACCGACGACGGCGACTCTGTCCGCCCGCGTCGACACCACCGTCCACTCTCCCTCTCTCTCGGACCTTCTCTCTTCCCCCTTGTACCAGAGGACGGTCACTCCCCCAGAATGCCCTACCGTCGACACTCTCATCAGCCTTCTATCTCCCACTCGATCTCCGGCGAAGGATCAATGGCGTCTGCACCGAGCGGGCTCAGCCTCACGTCTCCGAAACGCGCGAAGCGACACCACCGCGCCGACTCGGACGAGCTCGTCATCGTCACTGTCGACCACTCGACTCAGACCTCGCCGCGAGCTGCTTCTCCGATTCCGATTCCTCACCACTCGACTCCAAGACGGCACATCATCCCTCGAAGCGTTTCGCCGGGCGCATCAGACATTGCGACGCCGCCGAGGTCGACGTCGGATCTCTCAGAAGGTGAGAGAGACAGGGCGATGATCGAGTTTGGGTTGCTGCCTGGGACGTACGATGCGAGGACGGCCGTGTTGGGCGTGTTAGTCGAGCATGCGGCGAAGCTGTTGGCGAGAATCCAGTCGGCGGATATTGTGACGCAGGAGAATCGGCTGAAGAAGCAGCATTTGTCGGGCGACGTGCGGCATCTCGCGCAGGCGAACTTGAGGGATGTGGTGCGTCCCTCTTTTTCAATCAAATAATATTTGCACTGGAGGAAAGCTGACAGTTGAGGATGCTACAGGTGAGCGACATCGAAGGACTTCGTGATCATTTCCGTCGAGTACTGGAGCGGGAACGGACAACTTTGGCGAAGGAAGGAGGATCAGGCACTCCTGAAGGCGTGACGGAATCCCTCGTTGTCCGTCGAGACTTTGTCACCCTCGTCAAGCTCTTCCGCGACCTCCTGTTCGAGACCACCCGCCTTCGATCGCTCCTCAACCGCGTCGAACTGGACCCAAGCCTCGCGCACAACCTCAAAGAGCTCGACGTCGTCAACGTGATCGAGGCCGAGCCGGCTCAGAAAGCCTCGAATGGCCTTCTCGCACCACTTTCTCGACTACTCTCTGCTGCTATCTCGAGCGAGCCCGAACCAATAACGCCGAAGCAGACGCTCAACGCGCGACCTTCAATGCGCCCTATCGTTAAGCTCAGTGGGTCAAGCGCCGTCTCGTCGGCCACCGTCAACGTCGAGTTTGCTGGTGGAGGAGCAGTTCGTCGTGCCGTTGCGCAAGGAGTGGGAGCGGAAGGATCGCCAGAGCTGTCGACAACGCCGGTGGGACAGCCGAGGAGCTCGCCTGGGCCGACCAACCTCGGGAGGAAGAAGAGCGAGAGTCAGGTCAGGAGGGACCTGAGCAGCATCTTTGCGGGAGCTCCAGCGCCGAAGGCCTCGACGGATCCATGGGTCGTCTTGCCGACTTCGAGGCCGACTCAGTTGTCCAACCCGTTCGGTCGCCTCCTTGCGGCGTACAAGCCTGCTCCCAGTTCGACGACCAACGCCGTCTTGGATTCGCTACCGCACGCCCCTCCAGCTGACGTAGGTCAACCGAAGGAGACTTTGCTCGAACGCCAGCTCCGACCTCGAGGGCTCTCCGACTCGTCGATCCGATCCACGTTCGTCGCCCACGCCAACCCACACCACCGCCTCGTCACGCCCGCGAGTCTTGCCCTCTCAAGCGAGGTCACGCCGTCCGGCGCGAAGCCCATCATCGCTAGAGCAAATACCCCAGAAGCGGACCAGTCGAACGGAAGCCTGAAGCAGCAGCTGGAAGGACTCTCAGTGTCCGTCTCTCGACGACCTTCCCACGCGACTCTCCGACCTAAAGCGTCGTCAACGACCATGCGCTCCGTCTCGTCCCCTATTCCCACTTCATCGGCCGAAGAGATTCCATCAGTACCCGCACTCCCAATGTCGATATCCATTTCGCCCTCCACGGGCAAGTCGTTTGGCAGTGCCGGCTCGACACCACTACCCCAGGGGACTTCTGTTCCCGCGCAGAGCAGCAGCGTGTTCGGGACTTTGACAACGTGGCTGTCGCCTTTGGCGTCGGCTGCTGCTAGTGCTGATAAGGAGGAGGAGGAGAGAGGAAAGGGAGGTACAAGGGGGGAGGCAACGGGAGTGGAGCATTGGGCGAGTTCGGGGGAGAGGGGACGACGTGTGGCTTGATAATCGTGGGAGGCTGCTTCTTGAGGAAGAGAGACGAAACTCATTGTGTAGTACCTGATCGCATTTCATTCATGTCTCATTTTCCCATTTTGCTCCGTGTTTGTGCGCGTCGCGCTCTCTTTCGCTCTCTCGCAAACGGGTCAAAGGAAGAACAAAGAGACCATGAAGGAGAAAGCAAATCAAATTGATATCACCAAAATATCAAACCGTGCCAAAAACTACTCTCCAAGCTCCCGTTCCTCAAGACGTCAGGGTCCTCACGGCCTTAGCCAAGGCGGTGCCCTCGGCTCTGTCGGAGATGCCGATGATGGCGGCTTCGTACTCATCGGCAGGAACGACGGCATTGAGGACTGCAAGAAAGCGTTAGCAAAGGGAAACGTCTCAAAGTTAACATGTGCTGGGAGGAAACCAGGAGGAAGAAAAAAGAAGGGCAAGGCTCACCAGCGTGACAGAGATCCACATAGACATCTTTCCCCCCGGTGAGCAGTGCGTGCCACCCCTCCTCCGCAGTGATCTCCTTGTAAATGAACGAGAGAAGCGAGGCGGGGATGGGGATGTGGGTGGTTCCGGGCGGGAGGGGGGTGTGCTCCTTGCGGATGCGCTTGCCGACTTTAAGCGTCTCGCGCTCCAAGATGTCCCCGAAACGTCCCACTGCACCTTTTGGTAATATAAGCTCAATTAGTACCACGTCTCCTCAAAAGCCGCTGCCACCGTCCTCCGCTTTCACGCACAAAAGCCCGCGCCACGTTCAGCTTTGCGGCGACTGCGCATGACGCGTCCGTCGCCAAGTCCTTCTCAACTCCGCCTCAAAACAAAGACCAAACAAACGAGACGCACCCTCGAGATGAGCTCCCTCTGCAGCGAGTCCGCCGGTGAGGGGAGGACGCTCGTCCAGGAATCCGGCTTCCTGAACCCAGAGGTCGTCGCTGGCGGAAGCGAGTCGGAGCGCGTCGTGTAAAACTTGGAGTTTGGGAGGTCGGCGGGCTGAGTGTTGAGGTAAATGCTCTGTCTCTGAAGGGAGAGCGTTCGGAGCCATGACGGCGAGCGGGGCAAGGTGAGCTCGCGGACGCCACTGTCAACGGTCGCGAGCGGGGATGGAGTGACTAGAACAGCAAAAAGTAGCTGGGCAATGTCAAAGAGCCAATACTTCCACAACAATTGATCTACAAATAATCCGACCCTTTTCAAATGCTCACTCAAGTTGTCAAAGCCCTGACGGCTTCGATTATCGACGCGTCGTTTGCCCTCTCACCAAGAGCGTACAGAGCGGCATCGCGCCCGGCCTTGGTTACAGCCAACTCATCGACTGCAGAGAGCTAGTCAGACATGAACATCTCCAAAATCTTCCTATCTCATCTCAGCACGTGGGAGGAAACGAAAGAAGCCTACCGTTACTGCACACCTGCGAGTACAGAGCTGGACCGCTCTTTAGGAGAGCGTTCCATCCCGGTTCTATCTCAATTTCTTCGCGGATGAAAGCGAGCAGCTGAGAGGGGATCGCAACCTCAGTCGCATCTTCGGGGAGCTTGGGGAGGTGCTCGCGTCTGATGGCCTTGATGACTTTGAGCGTTTTGCGGTCCAAGATCTCCCCGAACCGTCCGACTGCACCATTTGAAGAGTTTCATTAGTGAGATTGCAAAATGGGACAGAATTCGAAAGACAGAGCTCACAAGTATCAAAAATTCCAGGCTGAAGCGCGAGCCAGCGGCCGTAGTCGTTCTTGTTCGACCACGCGAGGACTTCGGGCGAAGCGGTGGCTGGGTTGGTCAAGTGCTGAACCTCGCCAACGATCTCACGGGCCATGTGCGCACACGCCTCCATTGATTGAGAAAAAGAAACAATTTAGTTTCTACGCCAGCCGTGGAGACGAGGTCGTCGACATTTCCGCCTTTATCGTCGGGCACAGCAACGACACGTACATCGGAGATCAACTTGTTCTGCATCGCGTCCGAGGCAGCGGTGAGGGTGGTCATGGGCCGAGAAGGTTGATGGTAGGAAGACAAGAGAGAGCGGAGGAGCGAGCGCTGACACTAATTGCTCCGCGAGCCGGCGGCAAGCCGAACGCTGACACAGAACGTGATTCGCGGACCAGAGCTCATCCGGACTCTTGGATTCAAGTCTTCCAAATCTACAGAACATTTTTATGATGCAAAGCGTCCTTGATTTTTACAATACAACGATGAAGCAACAAGACTAGATGGGGAAGCTAGGAAGAAGTAGACAGGTCGGTGCGATCACGCAATTGGAACAGGTTGCCTTCACTCGTAGCCTTTGCGAACGGACCGCTGGGGAGGAAGAGTGGACGCCGATGGAGCGGGGGTGGGCCTGGTGAGTCCAAAGGTGGTGCGAGTCGGCGAGGGAACGTTCGCTGCTCGCGACTCGGTCATGGTGCGTCGATCCGCCGTCCTCGGGTAAGTCATCTGCTCGTTGTGGTCACTCGCCGCGACCGTCTTGAGCTCCTGCTCCAAAGCCAGCAGCTTCCTCTTGAAGTCCGTCTTCTCGGCCGCAGCGGCTTTGAGAAGCTCCTCCTGGTGGTGGATCTCGCGACGAAGTCGATCCTGATAGCCAAACAAGGTCAGCCAAAGCGAGCCCTTCAAAAGTTCCGACGGGGAGAAAGAAAGGACGTACGACGTTGAGCTCAGCCTCCTGACGAAGTTTCTGCTCGCCGCTCAGCTGCTCCGCCAACTTCGTCGCCGTCGTATCAGGAGCTGGACCGCTCGCCCATCGAGCTCGACGCTCAGCGTCGCGCTCGTGTTGAAGCTGGATGGTATTTGCGAATTAGTGAAAAGTCATATTTGTAGCCAGTACAGTATGACAACTCACATCTTCGATACTCTGGTTCAAGGTCGTCCTGGCACGCTCCAACGTGCGAACGTAGGCGTCCCGAGTGGCCTTCTCTCCCTTGATCTTCTCCATCTCGAGGTTTTGGAGCCTGCAAACGACGGGCGGTTAAGATCTGGACTAAGGGAGCTTGAAGAGAACTTTGCACCATACCTCATCGTCTCTTCTAACACTCGGATGTGCTCGACCTGTGGAGAAAAACGAAATTAGACAAGCGTTACAACTCCAGGAAAGGTAAGAGAACGTACTACTAGCTTGCCACCCTTGTCCTCAGCCAGACGGAGCTTCATCTTGGTGTCCCTCAACTCGCCATTGAGCTCATTAATGTCCTTCAAGACCCCAGCGTACGCCGAGGACTGCTGCTGGACCTTCGAGTTCAAGCCCTTGATCGTCGCGTCCCTCGTCTGGACCGTCGCCTTCTCCTCGTCGAGCAGCACCTGAAGCGCCTTTGAGTCCTGCTCAGCTGCGGCAGCGGCACGCTTGGAGGCGAGAGCGGCATCCTCGAGGCGCTGGAACTGAGCGCGAAGCTCGGCCCGCTCCTTCTCCCACTTGGCGCGCTCGCGAAGCGTATCCTCGGCAGCCTGAGTCCTGACGACCTGGATCTGAAGGTCGTGCTCGTGCTGGAGATCCTCGAGTTTCGCAACCTTCTCCTCGAGAGCCGAGATCTTGTTCGTGGCGGCGGAGGCTCCTCGCGTAAGCTCGGCGTTCTTCGAGCGAAGGTCGGTGGCCTCTCGTCGACTCTGGTCAACCTCCTGTCGGAGACGGGTAGCCTCGTTCGCCGCGTTCCTCTGCGTGCTTGCGAGTTCGGACGCTGACTTGGAGACCTGAAGGCGAAGGTCCTGCACTTCAGTCTCCTTGGCTTGGTTGAGCTGAGTCTGGCGATCGTGGTCGGAGCTCTTAGCCGCGAAGAGCTTCTGAAGGGAAGCAAGCTCGGCATCCGACTTGGCTTGACTGGATTTGAAGTCATCGAGCTGACGAGTTTGGGCGGAAACCTGGGCGTTGACGCTGGCGAGCTTGACCTCGAGATCGCGACTGGCGGCGACGGCGGTATCGCGCTCGGTGGTCAAGGCGGTGGTGTCTAAAGAAGCAGTCGAGAAAGTCAGCACGGCAACCAAGATGAACAGCAAAAAGCACTCACTCTTCTTCAACGAGGCGTTCTCGCCGTCGAGAGCATCCAATCGCGCCGTGACGGTCCTCCTCTCCGACTCGAACTTCGCGACCTGCTCCTTCGTCGACCTCAACTCGCCCTCGAGCAACCCAACGGTCTTCCTCGACTCCGAAGCCTCCTTCCCTTCCTTCGCTAGTCGGGATTCAAGCGCCTTGCTCGATAATGAGACGCGCTCCAATTCTCGACGAGAGTCGTCGAGGTCCTGCTTGAGCTTCGTCGCCTTCGCCGCATTAACGTCCCTCTCCGAAACGAGCGCGCGGTACTCCTCCGTCTTGAGCGAAGTCTGGGAAGCAAGCTCCGCCTCCCTATTCTTCCACGACGTCTGCTCAGCCTGAAGCGTCTGGACGAGTTCCCTCGACTCCATGAGCGCATCCTCGAGTGCGACGATCCTCCGCTCGTGCTCCTTCCTCTGGATCTCGAACTGCTCGATGTCGCGCAGCATGGCCTTCGTGTCCTCCTCGAGTTCCGCTTCCCTTTGTTTCGACTGCCTCAGCTGCTCCTCCTGCTGATGTCCCCTCGCCTGCTCACTCGCCAACGCCGCCTCGACCTCCCTCTGCTTCTCCTCCAACGCGACTTGGAGCTCCTGCAGTCGCTCGCGCTCCAACGCCTCCTTCTCAGCCAGCTCCTTCGCCGCCGCGAGCTCCTCCGCCTTCCTCCTGTTCTCCTCGTCGCTTCTAGCGACAGCGAGCAGCGGCCTCACCCTCTGGAAGAGAGCCCACCAAGGCCAAGCGCGGAGCTGACCGTAGATCCTCGCGTTCCTCTGGATCGTGCGAACCGCGTTGGCCCTGTTGAGGATCTTGTTCGCCTGGCGACGGACGACAAACTTCCTACAAGCGGCCTGGACGCGCGTGAAGAGCCCGGAGAGGTACTCGTCTCGACGACCCTCAATCTCGGCGAGGATGCCAGCCTTGAAAAAGACCTTGGTGAGACCGAGTTGGTACATCTCCGGCGCGAGGTCGAGGACCGTGAGGATCTTGCGACACGCCTCCTTGCCATCGACGAAGCCATGGGGGATGAGGCCTGGCGCGAGGACTTCGAAACGACGCTTGAACTCGGAGAACGGCACTCGGTTTGGGTATCCGAGTCGAGCGATACGGATGCCTTCGAGCACTCCGTTGCAGCGAAGCTGGTCGAGGACGAGTGGAGTGTCGATGACTCCCGGCGATTTGGTGAGGTTCGGCACGATACACCTGATGAAGTGCGGCTGGGTCTCGCGGAGTTGGCTCATGAGGAACGCGAGCTGGTCCTTGTGGCGCTGGCCGACGGTCCTGAACGCGCCCTTGCGGACGCGCGTCCTCGGTCCTTCGGAGGCGACTTCTGGCGACTCGGCGTACTCGGAGAAGAGGTCGGCAATGTAAGACGAGTTGGAGTGTGCGAGGAGGGAAGTGAGGTTGTCGCTGAGGGGGTCGCGGTTCTTGTCGAGCCAGCCGTCGGTTCGGTACTCGACGTCGCCGGCGTAGTGCTTGACGGTAAAGCCCTGCTCGAACCTCGACGGGGTGTATTTCGAGAACTGAGGCGCGTCGATGGAGGTCTTGGCCACTTGTTCAAGCTTGGCCGTGAACTAAAGGGCCAAGAGGTGGTGAGCTGATCGTCTGCAGAAGGAGACAGGAGAAACAACAAACCGTCTTGTCGGAGGCCTTGGGCATGATGCAAGCGTCGTCGAGGCAGCTTAGAATACCCATAGGGTTGCTAGACTCGATGAGGTCGATCGTCGGCTGGAGCTGGGCCCCGAACTCGTCCTTCTTCCAGACGATGTTCTCGCGACTGTACTCCTCCTGCTCGAGCACGAACATGTGGTGGTTGAAAAATTGTTGGAGTTTCTGTAAGGTGAACAGCAAGCGTTAGAGATCAAAAGTGTTGCAAGGGGACGATGAGGTTCGGCAAACCTCGTTCGTAAGGTTGATGCAGAGTTGCTCGAATCCTGTATCCACACGACCACGTCAGCCTCGGTACCTGAAAAGCCCATTAAGGTCCTCACTCACCGTTCGTCTCGAAAATCTCAAACCCAGCGATATCCAGCACCCCAATAAACGTCCTCGTCGAAGGTCTTCCCAGCGCCTTATTGATCCTCTCCACCATCTTGCCAAAGTTCTTCTCATACAACGCCTTGCTCATCGCTGCGAGCTCATCCACAACCTGCTTGTTTGTCCTCGCTTGCACGACCCACTCCCTCCCAGCTTTGACTTTCGGACGAACGAGCGCGTTGAGGAGGTCGCTGGAATCGGGGATGCCGAGGAGGTGGCAGACGCGTTCGAGTTGGGAAGGGTCGCGGATGTGGGCTGTGTCGCTGCCGCCGACGGTGATGTTGCCGAGGTGTAGAATCGCAGCGATGACTTTGAAGAGGCTGAGTTGTTCTTCGGGGGTGAAGCCGACGGTGTCGAGCGCGGTCTGATGTACGGGAAGTGAGCACGTGGCCGTTTTGAAGGAAGCAGAGGGGAAGAAAGGGAGACGCACAAGAAGGTGGTTCCATTCGACACGGTCATCCATTCCGTCAACTTGCAGCCTCGAGTGCTTGAGGTACTCGTAATCCTTCGCCGTCCCCGTCAACAGCAGTTTCTCTGCACACGACCGACGAAGGTTAGCGTCTCACGAGGAAGTCACGAGCAAAGACGGCCCAGACGAACCCCTGAGAGAAGCATCGGCACCGTTGAGGAGCTGGAAGAAGATGTGGAACCCTCGCTCCTGGTCGCTCCTCGCCGTGACCCTCGACTTCTCGAGGAGGTACCAGTCGATGTTGGCGCCGGCGATCGCGCCAATCGAGTTGAAGTAGATCCTCACAAACTTGCCCTTTATCCCCATCATCGTCCCATCATCAGGTTCTTGGCTGGGCAAAGGAGGGAAGCAGGCAAACTTACGAATCGTGATGAGTTGTTGTTCTTGACCGTCTGCGCGTTTCCGAACGCCTCCAAAATCGGGTTCGCCTCGAGGATCTGTCGCTCCAGCTGACCCAGCTCCTTCTTCTTTTCCTTTCCCTTCGTCGAAGCTTCCCTCTGCAAATGGCCAGCCCTCGAAGCGAGCATGTCGAATGATGATGATGGGGGAAGAGGGTCGGCAGCGATGGCGGCGAGGTATTGGATCACTTTCTTGGTGTTCTCAGTCTTGCCGGCTCCGGATTCTCCTCTGAAGGTGGTTGAGGGGTTAGCGGATCGGGATTGGCGGAAAAGCAAAGGCACGCACGTCACGAGGATGCTCTGGCTCTGCTCGCGGTGGGCCAGCATGCTCTGCCACGCCTTCTCAGCCACGGCGAAGACATGCGGTGCGTTCTCGTCCCTTCTCTTGTTCTTGAAGCCTGGGTTAATAGAGACCAAGGGTGATTCAACATTTGGGTTAGCGCGAGCTCCGAATAGGGGTGGGATAGGAGACAACAAAGACGCACTCTCGACGGCTGCCGAGGTGTAGATCGGGAGGGTCTTGTAAGGGTTGACGGCGACAAGGAAGAGTCCCGAGTATGTCTATTACCCTCAAAAAGTCAGAGAAGAACGAAAGGAAAAACAAGAGGGAGGCACAGGAAACGCACGTAGATGGAATCATCAAAGTACCTCGTCTTGAGGTTGTGCACGACACTCGCCTCGCTCAAGTACGTCAAATCCGCAATATCCTCAGCACCATCGTACGTCGGTGGGTTGACCCTATCGAACTCTGCCGCGGGAGTAGAGACGTCCTGTTGCGACGAAGAGAAGCACAACAAACAGTGGCGCCGGCGCGTCGGGGGCGCAGTCAGCTCCTTTCGCAAGCGAGAAATGGGTGGGACGGGGGACGGCAGAGGGGGACGTACGACGAGCTCGCCGGACTCGAGTGCGACTGTGGTCGTTCCTTGCTCTTCCTTGACGATGTGACCCGCGACGTAGCCTTCGTGCTCGCGAGGAACCCAGACCCTGTTTTTGGACGGTTCGTCGAGGCAGCAAACACGCGCGCGAGCTCGTCAGCACCACTATCCTTCTGTCCTTTCTTTCTATACATCCGGCGTAATCCTCATGATAACGAGTGGTGGCCAACCCAGAGCGACGACGACGAGACCGACACCCGCAGAGTGCCTGAGCTCGCGCGTCGTTCCACTCACTCAACACGGTCCTCGAGACCCTGCCCGCGCTCGTAATCGTCCACCCCCCTCCCATTCCAGCCCAAGTTATAGACAGAAATGCGCTCACCATCCTTTAGCACGCCACTCGGCGAGCTGAGCGGCCTCCCTCGCGGCTTTGTTGGGTGACGCAGGACGGCGCGCCGAGGCCGGGCGGCGCATGGACGACAGTGCTCCCGCGCCTGCGCCTCCTGCTCCTGCTGCCGACGAGGTGAACGGCGGCGGCATCGAGAGGTGGGAGGTGCAGATATTAGTGAGAGTTGTGTGCACTCGAGGATGAGATGCGAGGGCGATGGGCGGAAGCGAGGACGCGACAGGGGGCACCCAAACACCTGAGGACTGGGGCCAGGCGCCCCTGTCTCGGTCTTCTTCTGTTTCGAGGATGGGTCCGGGAGGAAGGGTTCCAGTCCATATTGACATTGAGTATAGTCTCACAAGAAGGCTTTCTTTACTCATAGAAACCAACCTGGTGCGCGTTCGAGTTTTGGCCTCAGTCGGCAGAGCCACGTGTCGCGACTCAAGTGTGCTCCTGAGTCCTCAGGAACGAGAGGTAGGGGTTGATGACGTTACGAGCTTCTGCGAGTGTTTCCATCGTAGGGTGTCGAGCGGCAAACGAGCCCACAGACGCACTTTGACTGATTCGTGGCCTGTTCTTCCGTTTCCCGTCTCATTCCTTTTTGGCGAGGGTGCGGCATCTGTCACGAAACTCCACCGCCATTCATTCCCCCTTCAAAATTCAAAAGAGTCGAGCCGCCAAACCTGAAGAGCATTACGCCCGCCTTCCCTCTCGACACCGCGCCTTCAGAACATTGCTCCCAGAAACCGAAGGCACCGACAACAGCAGCTTACACCCCTGCATCTCTACATCCACACCATCTACCCACGCTTCTTCCCAACCCTACCAACAGCCCTATCAAACTTACTCCCCTTCGCCTTCTTCCCCCTCCCCTCCCCTTCCACTCCCGCCAACCCACTCGTTCCCCTGCCTTCATCCTTCTCCCTCCCGCCCCCAGTCTTCGCCTTCTTGAATCCCTTCATAGTATCGTACGCCCCTCTACTCCTCTCACTACCCATATCATGAAGCAAGTCATCAAACTCTGCACCGAACCCTCCGAGCCTCCTCTTGCCTCCCTTCCCAGCTCCAAGCCCACCAAACGCGACTTCCTCTTCCTCCGACCTCCGCTTCTTGCTGTCCTTCTTGGACATACGGAGACGAGTGAAGTTGTCGAGTTCGTATTGCTCGACTTGTTTGAGGTGGCGGGCGGTGCCGGAGGACAGGGAGGGGTCGACGGTGACGGAGAGTCCGGAAGTGGATTCGCCGTAAGGAGTGGAGGAGGAGATGGTGTGAGAGAGGTCGGAAAGCATGTGTGAGGGGAGAGGCTTCTTCTTCTTGTCTTTTTCTGTGGGTGGGGCAGGGAGAGAAGGACGGGAAGTGAATGAGCTGATCGGCGTGGCCACATCGAAGAGGCAGCTCGCGAGGAGCTGAAGCTTGACAAAAGGAGGATGGCAAAGGTGCAGGAAGGTAGTAAAGAAAATGAAGCTTACTGGAAGGACCCTCGGTATAGGGCATAGCTGCGATTCGCGGAGGCCTGTAGATGCCGCCAGCTGCCTCGCCAGTACCATCGACGCCGCCGTACGCCCTCGCTTCCTCGTCCTCCTCGTCCTCCGAGACGGTACGGTCGAGCATAAGTGCCGAAGGGTTCGGTCGGAATGCCAGTGGATCTGAAGAATCGTTTCAGTAGAAGAACGTGAGTCCGGACCCAGCGGAGCAACACCAAAGCGAGAAGAGACGCACCATTGACGACATCCTCCTCATCGCCACCTTCCGCCGCCGCGTCTGCCTTCCTCACCAACTTCTCGATCTGGTACTTGAGCTTCCCCTCCAATGGTCCAATCTTCTCCAACACCACCCTAAGCTTCACGAGCCCATTCACGAGCTGAACTCCTTCCGGCGAAGTGAGGCTCTTCGAGTGCAGTCGGAGCGAGAGGAGCGAGGAGAGGTGGTGGAGGTACGATAGGTGCAGATGATTCTTGAGGGACAGAAGAGAGATTCCGGATGGGTACGAGAGTTCGCCGGTGGAAGAGAGGAGCGAGTTGAACGAGTTGATGGACGACTTCACGCCAGTGACGGCCGTCTTGATGTCCGACAACAGGGTCGTGACCGTCGAAAGTTCCGACGGGGTTGGCGCACTCATGGTGAGAAAGTAGTGCAACAAATGCGAGGCGACGGTGGCGAGAGAGAGCAACGCAGATGCACAGGCAGCACCAAGTTTTTGGTGGGCAAACTGTGGTCAAAGCTCAGCTTTGGGCAAGCACGCCGGAGGACGGCACTCGGGTTGCTGCACTTCTCACTACATTCAGTTTTACGTCTAGAAGATCGTAAGTTGTACATCAAGTGCGTTCGGATCGTTCGACGCGTCGCCCATGCTCGCACTTCCTCCGCCTTGCGGCCTCGCTTCAAATCCTCTGGTCGCTTGCTCGTCCGCGTTCGCACGAATCGGGGGGACGTTGACCGTCTTGGCCAGGGAGTGTAGCAGAGGACAATCAGAAGTTTACGAATGTTTGTAGCTGGAGCTGACTGGATCTCGACTGTGCGGTTCCACCAGGCCTGATCTCCGACCGCCTCCTTCCGACCCTTTCTCGGCGTGATCCCTCCGACTTCCTCTATCTAGCACTATCACCACCTACATCTCTTAGAGTCAGTTCAATCCTCTGGTCTCCTTCCACCACTACTTAGCCAGGACGCTCAGCTGACGCCCCAATCGTCCACAGCTCGTTTTCTCGTCCTTCCTCCGTCCGCGCCGGCCTCCCTCCTCCTCTACTCTAAACGAAACATGGTCTCCCTGCTCGGTGCGACCCTCCCGGAGCGAAAGCTCGTCAAAGTGTGTCCCCCCTCCCTGCCCCTTTTCTCCTCTCCAGCACTCACCTCCCTCCCTCCCCTCGCGCAGATCGCGATGCTCGCCTACTACGGCGTGTCCCACTCGACCGCCTCCAAGATCATGGCCCGCCTCCAGTTCCACGACCAGATGCGCGTCTCCGAGCTCTCCGAAGCGCAACTCAACTCGCTTTCCGCGCTCCTCTCTGCGCCCGCTGCCTCCCCCCGTCCTTCCACCCCTATCGCTTCCTTCCCTCTCTCCTCCTCCACCGCGTCCACCATCCTCCCACGAGACCCACCACCACCTTCCTCCGACGTTATTTCCAACCTCGTCCTCGAGGAGGATTTGAGGAGACAGATGAGAGGGGATATCGCGCATCATAGGACGGTGGGGACTTTGAAGGGAAGGCAGCATGCGATGGGGTTGCCGGTGAGGGGTCAGAGGAATAGGACGAATGGGAGGACTGCCAAGAGGTTGAACAAGATTGAGAGGAGGGGGTTTGCCACGAGTGCGAGGGAGGAGGGCAGGAGTAGAGTGTTGGAGATGTTGGGAGAGGTCAAGTGGACGTAGAGTCGTGGGAGGAAAGATAGAAATGTATGACGGTTTTCGTTACTCAAGTTGAGGAGGAGATCGAGTGAGGTTTAGTTCAAGAAAGGTCGCTCGTGAGGTGTTTCTGGGGGAAGACGGCGGTGGGGAGGGAGTGCATTCGCCGCCCTTGTGACCGAGCCAATTTGGCTCCTTTTATCTATCAAGTCCTTTCAGAGACGCCACCAAAACATCAGATCGAAATCAACTGCTGGGCACATTGTAAGATATGTTTGGGGAGTGAGGGTCTTTCGGAGAGGTGTAAAGGATAACCACGTGTGTCGTAAATGGAGGTGCTTGTGTGCTACGAATGAAGACGGAGACGCATATTAACAGAGAAGAGTGAGAGGAGTAGCTCAAAATCACGGACCAAAGCTATCCACAAGAACTTCAAAACAACTTCGAGTCGACTCAAGGGAAATCATCCTCATCAAACGACATGCCCCTCGTCGCCGGCCACTCATACGGCCCCCTAGCTCTCCCCTTTCCCTTCGCATCAAGCTTCTTCCTCCTCTTCTCCTTCTCCTCCACTCCACCCTGCGTATGACGCCTCTTAGGCGCTTTCCCCGCGAAACTCTTCACCTGGGCCTTCGACGCCGCAGACGACTGCCTCGCGTGCTTCCTCGACGTGGTAGCCTCCGGGAGCTTTGAGGTGAAAGCAGCAGTGGCGGACTTGTTGAGTTGAGCGATGTCGATGTTCTCCGAACGAGGCTGGAAGGGACCAAATTCGAAAGAAGGGACGTGGGCGAGCTTGGGCTTCGTGAGCGGCGAAGCTGGGAGTTCCTCGAAGCGCGACGGGTCTTCGTACCCGTTCCGTCCGGGGCCAAAGAAGGACGAAAAGTTCTTGACGACGAACGAAGCGTTTGGCCTGCCGTCACTCTTCATCGACTCCTTCGGCTGGCGATGACGTTCCTTCTGGCGATCCGCTGCCCTCCTGACAGCTTCCTGCTCCCTCTCGAGCTGCTCCAAGAAATCCTTCTTCCTCCTCAACCCCTCCAGCTCGAGTCTCTGCATCTCCTCTTCCGACGACAGCCTCGCGAGTCGTTCCTCGTCCTCCCGGCGACGAGCTTCAACTTCGCGCTGGAGACGATCCGCTTTCATCGAGGACTTGGAAGGACGCTGACGTGGTTCGTTGTCCTTGTCCGCGCGGTGTGGCTGAGCAGCGGGAGGAGGAGGGGGAGCAGAGCGGTTCAGTTCCCCTCGCTTGAGACCAAGAGCTTGTTCGACGGCCTCGTGGTCACTGAGGTTGAACTCGGCGGTCGGCTTGGTCACCCGGATCGGGATTGGAGGGACGACGGGACCCGTAGGGATGGGAGCGGGGAAAGCGGAAGGAGTGGACGTGGAGGGCTTTGGCTCGTTGTGGCGGTGAGACTTCTCCTTGGGCTGAGGAGGGACGTCGCGAGCGGATGTCGTGATGGGACGGGAGCGCTCGATGCGATCCGGACGGCGACGAGGGACGTCGTGCGAATGAGGGTGCTCGTGCCCGTGGTGATGATTGCGGTGGCTGTGGCGGTGGTGGTGACGCTCCTTCTTGTCCTTGTTGATCTTTGAGTGAACTGAACAACAAGCTGATCAATGAAACGCAATTTCGAGCGAGGAGAGATCCACCTACGTGGCGAGTAATCACTCTCGCTCAACACATCCGTGTTGCTATCGAACGCTCCCTTCTTGGGATCGAAGCTCGAAGGTCGGAGGCCCTTTCCAGCTGAAAGAGGAGCAGGAGCAGGAGCAGCCTTTCCACGGTGCTTACGCCTAGCATCACGAGCAGCCGCGCGGAGAGCCTCAAAGTCCTCGACGGCGGACGCCGACTCTTCCTCCGAGAGCGTCTCCCAGAGCGAGTCGTGGGGTGGAGGCCTCGCCCAATTGCCTTGAGGGATGCCGAAGCGGGGAAGGGGACGAGGGACTGAATCGAGGGTAGAAGCAGCGTTCAGTTTTCAGGGATACGTGGGGAGGCAAATGTAAGTGACGCACCAGCATCGGGTTGGACGAACGGCGACCTCTTTCCGTTACTCTCCTCATACTCCGCCAGAACCCCCTTCAGAGTATAATAGAAAGTCGATTCGGCGGCAAGAGCATCACGTAGCTGAATGACGAGCTGGGCGACGCTGAGCTTCCCTCCGGGAACGGGGAGCGGGTTCGGGAGCGTCGCTTTCCTCTGAGGTCCTGCGGCGGAGACTTTCGAACGAGCGGGAGGAGGTCCACGACGAGCTTGAGCGGCGGAGTTGGAGATCTCCTCGTCGGAGAGAAGACGAGTCTCGCGGTTGTTGACGGGGAGGTTGCGTGGAGGAGGAAGGGGCGACCTCGAGCGCGAACGCGAGTGCTCCGACGGCGCTTTGTACGAGTGTCTCGTGGACTTGCGGACGGGGAGGACTCGACCGCCCTCGCGACTAAGATGACGAACATGGCCTTTCGTCGCTTTGTTCGCGAGGAGGCCTTCGCGGGGCACGAAAGGCGAGCCACGTCGTTGGTCCCCGACTGGGCCATTGAGCTGGGGGCCGGCGGAGGTCATGATCCTCCCTCCGATGCTGACGCTGAAAGGCGTCTTGGGGGCCTCAGGGAACTTGGTGGGCGGCTTGGTGGAACGACGGCGTTGAGGTGCGGGGATGATGGGAGGGGGGATGGGCACGTCGGTGCGGTCGTCGTCCGAGTCGGATTCAGAGTCGGTGTGCACGGCGCCGGCGGAGGCGGTGGGCTGGCGACGTTCTTCGACAATGTCGTTGGACTTGTCGGCTGGGCCGGAGGGACTGGGACGCTCACTGGATTGAAGACACTTATCAGAAATGGTTTGTGAAAGCCGCAGAGAAGAAGCTCACCGGTCGGTTTCGAGAGGACTCGCGCAAAGATCCGTAACTCCCGCGACGGACGTGTCGAGGAACAATCCCGTCGTCGGGGGCGCAGGGTTATCTTCCTCTTTCTTTTCCTCCTTATTCTCTTCCTTCTTCTCTTCCTTGAACTCATCCTCACCACCCTTCTCCTCCGCCGCCTCCGTCGACAACACCGTGTCATCCTCCATCGCGGCCCTAATTGAATCCCTCAACGCCTCCTCACTCCCAAACGTCTCGACAGTCTCCATATCCTCCTTCTTCTTCGCAGCCTCGACGACTTCATCCACACTCATAGTCGCGAGTGACCCCTCGAGAGGGACTTGGACGGTCTCGCCAGAGACGCTAGGGAGGGACACGACGGCGGCGGACTCCGAAGTGACTTCGGCTGGAGACCGACGAAGTGCGCACGTCAGCAAAAGTGGGGCGAGGGTGGTTCAAGCGAGGCAATGCAAAAGACTCACGCTTCGCCTCGTCCTCGAACCCCGCCGTATCCTTCCTCCTGACAACGACCACATCCTCGCCCGCTCCCGATCCAGTCGAGGAGGCGGACGAACCTTCCTCGCTCGCCGCCACGGCCTCGGGCTCCTGCTCGGGCTCGTGCTCGACGACGATAGCGGGGACCTGAGGCGCGGGAGGAGGAGTGGGCGTCTTGAGGCCTTCGTTGTCGTGCTCCTCAGCAACCTCGTTGCCAACGAGAAAAGACTCAGTCTCGCCGGAACTGCTGGGAGGAGCAGTAGTGGCGGGAGCGGACTCGATTTCTACCTCCTTACTCTCCTCCTCCTTCTCCTCCGCTGGAGGCACGATGGGAGAGGAAGCCGAAGCGGAGCTTTCGTCCCCAGGAACGTAAGGAGGCTCAGCGGGCGGGTGGACGTCAATCGTCGTTGGTGATTCTGGAGCGTGAGACATTGTTGAGGGAGAGAGTTTGGAAGAGAGACGCCGGAGCATTCTGGAAGGAGAGAGAAAGAGGGGAAGCGAAAGAAAGGAGGGTAGAGAGGGAGGGGGCACGTCCGCCCGTGGAGCAGCGCCGGAAGTGAGCTCCTGAGTTGCGGTCCTTCCGAGGATGGCCGTGAGTCAGGTGGACCTCGAGATAAGAAGAATTCTTTGGGTGGATGAGGGTTGAATTGGCACCGTAGAATACAACAAGGGGTAGGGAACAAAGACGGAAGGTGCCACGTGGTGAGTTAGAAGCGAGGCTTCCTGCTTCGTGCGGTGTATCTGCAAAGGAAATGGGGTGAGCTCAAAGTACAAGAATAAAACTGAAGAAAGACATACTTGGAGTCCCTCGGCACACCCTCCTTGCCCCTCGCGCGGTACAACTCCTTCTTCTTGAGAATCCACTGCTCATCCGACGAACTATCAGCTCCCCGTCCCAACAAACACCAAGGAAGTGAAGCAACTCACATCGACATCCTTGATGTTCTTTCTAACCTTGCCGCGCCTGTCCTTCCTCCTCTCGCGAGTCTTCTCGTACGCGACCTTGTCGCCTTCGACGCCGAGAGCGGAGGGGAGGGCTTGCGACGCTTTGGGCGCGTTGGGTGGGGAGCCGGCGAAGAGGACGAGGTAGAACTTCTTCCTGCGAGCGTGAGGGACAGGTTAAATCTTGAAGTTGAAAAGGGTGAAAAAGTTTGACGCACTTCTTGGACGAGTTGGGCTGAAAAGAGCAGCAAGGAAACCACGTCAGCGCCTCTCTCCCCCCTCCTCAACCTCGCAACCCGGAGGAACACTCACGTAATCCACCACCAATCCACCTCCAAAACCAGCCTTCGTCGCAAAGTTCATAATGAACTTGACCTGCTCATCGCTCTCCGGGTAGAACTGGAACACGGCTTTACTCCCTCTCGTCAAAACACCAAAGAGGTCCGTGAAGAATCGGAGGAGTCGTTGAGGTGGCGAGTGGGAGGAAGCGTCGGCGTTACAGAGCCATTGGAGGACGGAAACGCTGGGTGAGTGGGCGAGGTTGAGGTGGTGGGAGGGCAGAGAGGGAGGAAGATTAGTTGGAGAAGGAAGGGTGAGGGAGGGAAGGGAAGGGAACGTACGAGATGGCGCCGTCGAAAGAACCGGCTCGGTAGGGGATGCCTTGGCCAATATCGGAGAGAAGGAGATCGCCTTCGACTTCTCGCTCCAGTGCTTGTTCTATTCGTACCAGCACCACCACCACACACAAGAATCCGAGGGGTCAGCTCCTCAAACACTTCCTTGCGCCATGGAGAGTAAGTGAGGAGGGATAGAGAAGGAAGGGGAACGTACCAAGCATACCACCACTGATATCCAACCCTACCCATTCGTGCCCCTCTTCGGTCAGAATCTCGCCAGACAACCCGGACCCAGCTCCAATGTCGAGGATGAATGATGGCTTCGGCTCGTCCTCGTCGTCTTCTGATGGTGGCCTGTTCGCACGATACTGTGAGAAAGAGAAGGATGAGAAAGGAGGGAAGAAGAACGGACAGGCCAAGCAGCTCGAGACAGCGGTAGGTCATCTCGACCTGGATGTTTTGAATGCGCGAGTTGTTGGTGTACTTCTTCGCCTCATCGGCGTTGTAGAACTAGCATAGTAGCAAGAATGAAGAATGTGCATCAGCTCTACCACTCTGTGGAAGTAGTGAGAGAAAGGAAGAAAGCGTACGACTTGAGGAGGAGCGAGGTGCTCTGGTCGGGACATTGTGGCGGACGACGAGGGGAACCGGAGGCAACGGAGACGAAAGAGCGGTGGACTGGACGGTCCTAACTATCCGTAAAACCTTCCTTCAAACGTGTCTAGTAATGTAGAGGGCTACGCGTCGATACAGAGCAGAGGCAAGCCGGCGCGACCGTGCGCCGCTGTGAAGCAAAACTTCGAGCTCGCCGCCCAAAATTTTGGCTCTCGTCGCCCCGCCGGCTCGCCCTTGTCCTCATTGGCACAACTCGCACGACTTTCCACCTTCCACCACCACTTCCACAAAAAGGGTCTACCCGCTCCTACTTTATACGAGAAGAAACGAGGATGGCGTCGAGCTCAGCGTTGCGCCTCAAAGCCGTCTCGACCTCAGCGGCGGACGAGCAGAGCGAGTTCATTCAGTTCAAGGCGACCATGCGTCTCCCCATGCCGCCGTGTTGGGCTGCTGGAGGTGACCAGGGTGGTCTAGTCGGTGTGAGGGAAGTCCTCTCGGGATGGGTGATGAGGTGCGTGGTACCGACGAGCTCTGCCTTGTTTTCTTAACAGGACGAGCGAAGGAATGGTGTTTACGAGGACGTGCTGACACTTCTCTTACTATGCTATAACAGATACCTCCCACCACTCCAGGCCGTCCTGCTCACCTTCGATCCCTCCCCGCGTTTCCTCCACTCGACCTCCTCCTTCCAGTCCTCCGCCTCTCCTTTCCCAGCTCCGGACCGCTCTTCTGGACACCCCTCGCGACTCCTTATGTCACCAGGACCAGACGACGAGAGTGATGAAGGAGGAGACAAGGGAAACGTGGAGTTCAGGGCGTTGCCGATGATTGTGGGGAGTGGGTTCGCGCTCCCGACTGTCGAGTGGGAGGGAGTTGCTTGGAGGCCCAGGATCGGTCAGAAACTCGGTGTGTTCCATGCTCTTTTCAGTTGTGCTCTATGTTGAAGGAAATCTAGCTAACAATGATCTTCGTGGACCCCTAGTTGGCGCACCCTCCCTTTGCACCCCTTCGCATATCTCGCTCCTCCTCCACAACCTCTTCAACGCTACCATCCCCGTCACCCAGATCCCTCTCGACGAGTACGAGTTCGACGAGGACTTCGAGGTCCCAGAAGCGATTCAGGAGAGACAGAAGTTGATGTGGCCCAGTGCGGAGGTCGCCAAGGACGATGAGGAGGAGAAGGAGGACGACTCGGACGAGGAGGACAACGACAGCGAGAAGGACGACGAGGAGGCCGCAGAGGTCTCAGAGGAGGTCATCGAGGGCCAGGAGGGCGAGCCAGCGCTGGCACGCAAGTCACGAAAAGAGCTCGAGGACGAGCTCGAGGCCGCGTGGGAGGAGAGGGAGAAGGAGGAGGCGGCGCAGCGCGCGGCTGAGCTGGATCAGTACAAGGAGAGGGGATGGTGGGTACACAAGGTGTCGAGGGAGCCGCTTGGGGGTGCTAAAGGGCGGATAGAGTTCACTGTCGTTGGGTGCGTTTCCTTTGTCTCTCTTGTTGACGAGAGCGACCAGCTGACGATCGTTTCGGGTAACAGACTCACCATCGCCAACTCCGTCATCACCGTCACCGGCTCGATCCTCCCCGACCCACTCTCCACCACCCCGATCCCAAAACCCACCTCCCTCAAGCCCTCGAAAAAACGTCGGCGCGCCGCTTCTGACGCCTCTTCATCTTCTGCTCCTACTCGCTCGCCTTCCCCTGCTGCTCCACCGAGAGTCGTTGCGTCCGTGGAGCCGGAGGTGGTGAAGAAGAAGGAGAAGAAAGAAAAGAAGGAGAAGAAGGAGAAGAAGGAGAAGGGGGAGAAGAAGAAGTCGAAAAAGGTCAAGACGGAGGTGTAGAGCGTGTGGCGTGGTAATCCGACACGTGTTGTTTTTTTCCAGGTGCCTACGTCTGGCGGGAGGGAGAGAAGACATGAGGAGGCTACAGCGTTGGTTTGATTTGGTCAGATCGGGTACCAAAGGAGACAAAGCGATACTCTGGCTAGGTGTGTCTTTGAAGAAGTGAGGCAGGGAGGCGCCCGCCGGTGAACCATCGCCTTCGCTGATACCGGTGTGGCAGGCGTCTCACAGCGCTCTCAAAAGTGCAACAAGAACCACTTGTGGTGCTCTTCAATGGAACCACTTGTGGTGCCCTTCAATGTGATTTATCATCCCTGAGAAAAGCGGTGGGCTGAGTTGTCATGGACCACGTGGCCTTGTCCATGTCGAGCGAGCGTCCAGCATAGTTGGATTTGTGCGTCTACTCCTAGCAAGACGTTGATACACATTAGTCAGTTTATTCTAGATGTGCTTCCTTGCCGGTCATCATCAGTACCGCTTCCACGTCGTCCTGCTTCCACACCCGTGAGACTTGGCCCTCACTCACACTTCGCGTCTCGACGCGTCCGCCCCGCCCCTTCCTCTCTCCTCACGCGCGCCCGACAAGTTGCATCAAGAAATGGTCGCACCACCGCCCGTCGTCCTCTCACAAAAAGAGACAACCCCGCTGCCGTTCGTCTCGCTCCTCCCGTGCCGAATCTCGCACGACGGACCCGCCAACATCCGCCAGTTCTTCGCGACGCGTCCTCACGCCTCCTCGTCGACGAGCGCGACCTCCGCTTCGCCTTCCCTCTCAGCATCTTTCCGTGGTCGTCTGCTCATATCTACGCCGTTTTCCGTTCCGAGCGAGTACCAAGGCATCGTGTTTACGACTACGAAGCCCGCGCCGAAGCAGGACGCGTCGAGGCGCGCGATGGAGGACGAGGACGAGGAGGAGAAGAAGAGGCTCAAGAAGCGCGCGAGGATGATGATGTCTCCTTCGAGGACCAAGCAGTCGACGAAGGTGGTGGCGGTAGGGACGAGGAGGAGTCCCAGGAGGAAGGCGGCGCCCAAGTTTTCGATGGACTCGGATGAGGAGCACGAGGGCGAAGGAGGGGAGATGGCCGTGGAGGAGGTGGAGGAGACGGTCGTGGTGGAGGAAAAAGTCGTGATTGAGGCTGACGCGGTCAAAAACGAGGAAGAGATGCCCCTTCAGCCTTCGTCCCCCGTCATGGTCGACGCGCCAATCCTCCCCGACCCTCCCTCTCTCACACTTTTCGCCCACTCCTCCCTCACCCAAACCATCGAGATCAGCACCCCAACAACACCCATCACCGAGTCCGAGTCAGGGTCGCAACTCCTCCCAGCTCCGACCGACGACGACGAGAGGCTTGCGAGAGACGTGCAGTACCTCGTCCCGACGGCGACTTTTGATACCATCCAGATTTGGAACGCGGACTATCAGCTGGACAAGCAGGAGGATGTGTATGCCAAGGCGATCAACGAGTGGTTTGGGGTTGCGGAGATGGTGAGCCGTCGTTTTGTGATTTTGGTTGGGCGGGATCGGGGGAAGCTGACCTTGCTTTGTTTGGAATGAACAGATCCACGCTTACTAGATGTACTGTTCATGCATGCGAATCTTACTTTCTTACGTTTCTCTTTGCCGCTGCGTTGCGCTGCCTTTCCCTTCCCATTCAACTCGACCATTGCCACGTGGACTGCTCTCACAGATGTAGGAAAGATGGGGTACAGATCTATAGCATCACCAAAACAACATACTCTCGCACTCCCCATTCAGAAAGTAACCATCCTCCTCTCATTCTGCTCGACCCTCTCCTTCTCACTCAACTCACTCAACTCAACCTCCATCTCCACCGCGACATTGACCTCCAGCGGCCTCTCGCTCCTCGCTCCAAACTTGGTTGCATTGGGCCGAGTAATAACGCGTGAAGTACCGGGGTGGGAGGATGAGTCTCCGTTCTCGTACCCGTTGCGGGTGGAGAGTGTGACGAGGAGGGAGAGCGTGTAGAGTGAGGCCAAGGGAGCTGGGTTGGGAGGAAGGGGTCATGGAGGGAAAGGGCAGGGATGAGGGAGAGGACAAACAGATGAAGGTCATCAGAATGTCGCTGGTTGGGATGTTGCTGTTTGTCGACGGGGTTAGTCGAAGGTGAGCGAGGTGGAGGACACGAAGTGACTGAGGAACGCACCTCAAGGGGAAGGCGACACCGAGAATCGCGCCGCCCAAGCCGAAGACTGTTGTGCAGGTTCACCATCAGTCTGGTGCTTTCTTAATGTCGGCACAGACGAAAAGAAAGCGCGAAGGCTTACTGGAAGTGAACGCGGCCGTCCTCCAGGCCATGGTGATCAAACGACGGAGCGTCGAATCCGTATCCTCCGAGAACCCGGCGATGTGGGTCCTCAATCCGATCGTCAAAGTCAAAGTAATGGCCATGTCCACAGCAGCAGAGATCCACATCCAAGTGCCCCTGATAGAATCCACGTGGTCAGCCAAGCCTTCCCGCATGAGCGGCTTTGCGCAACGGCGAGACGTCGATCGTTGACAACTCACGCAATGTTGTTGAACGTAAAAGGCAGCGCCTGCTCATACTTTCCCACGACATACATCAGAAACAGCGTCGTGGCCCCCACGGACGCCACAAACGAGAGTACAATGAACAGTCCAATAACGCTGAGGAAGATGGCCCTCTTCACTCGACTTCCTTGGAAGATCCTGGAGGCGCGACGAGCAAGGTAGGTCTGAACAAAAAGAGCAATAGTTCCGACTAGCATCGGTGGGAGGGCGTCCATAGGGAGGATGAGGAACAAGGAGGCTTCGTCGCGCCGTTGGGAGATGGCGTAGCTATGCGCCGGTAATGATGTTAGTGAGTTGGGAGGAGAAGAGGGAAAGGAGGATGGTGAAGTACTGGTAGACCTCGGCACAGTTGACACCGAAGCAGGCGGTGTCGACAAGGACGGACGCCCAAAGAGATAGCTGTAGCCGTGTCGAGGTGTTAGCGCCACCCGCCTCCAAGAAACCACGTGGCTCGCTCTCCGGTGGGATGTACCTTGGTGTATAACCCATCTCGGGAGTAGCGGTCGGTCCCGGAGTAGCTGAGAGCTGAAGAGAAGACGGTTCCATAAAGGGCGATGTGGAGGATGAATCCACTGGAAAGTGGACATTGGGAAGGTGAGCGTTCTGTGGGACGAGCAAGGATGAGGGTAGCCACGCACACAATGGGTGGTCCGACTGGAGGACTGGTCAGTCAGTCTATTTCTTGACTGAATCAATGTGTCTCGCTTACGGTAAGCAGTGGCCACGGCCTGCGAGGCCATCGGCGACCCCGTCAACGTGTTGAGAGGGTCGTCATACGGGTTTGTGGACATGGTGGACTACGCGAATGAAGAAACCGAGGTGAAAAGCGAGAGAGTCCTGCTCACTGGACCAGTAAGAAAAAGGGAGAGGCGATGGGGTGAGAGGAAAGAACCAACCTAGGATTAGGAGCGACCGAGAGGAAAACTTTACGCCAAGCTCAGGACCCCTCGAGGCTCAAAGGGAACTGTTTCAAGAGGCTTTAGCGGCAGATAGATAGATTAAGAATTCAATACAAAGGGAGTTCAAAGCGCTGCACGCTCCTCTTCGCGCCCCGGTCGGTGCGTTGAGTCCTGAGCGTTGTAGACGCGTGGCGCAGTGGCGATGCACAACAGCTACCCAAAAGGATAGTCATCGGTCTTGGAGAAGGTGAGACAGTTTAGTGAGTCCTTTTGGTCGTGAACTCAATGAGTTTCGGTAAGCACCGCTCTCCTCCATCGGTTGGAAGTTGTCGCTAACGCCTCCAGTCACCGCCCCGCATTGACCGCATCAAACCGTTGCCCAGAAGCTTGATTGAGAGGTCGTGGCTTGACTGATTCACCATCGATAATCCCAACCGCAGAACTGCTTTCGAACGTCTCGCCCTTTCGAAGTGCCTTTCATCTATAGGACCGCGCGCAGGCAACGGAGGCCACAGTGCACGCGCGTTGAGGCCTCACGAGCTAAAAACAATCACAAGGGCTAATGGCCCGTTTCTATCTATTCCAAAGTGGAGTTCTGCTGATCCCACATCTGTTTGAACAGCCCGTTTTTCGCCAACAACTCGCCGGGAGTGCCCTGCTCCGCAACGGCTCCGTCCTTGAGCACGATGACGACGTCCGCGTCGACGATCGTTTTCAGACTGGGATGAGAGGAACGTGTAAGATTGTGGGTGTTTGAGGATGGTGGAGTATCAAAGAGGAACGTACCGGTGAGCGATGAAGACGCTTGTCCGCGACTTGGACAGCAGCGTCGAGTTGATGTTCCTCATCACGTCCGCCTCGGTCGTCGAGTCGAGTGCCGAAGTCTGTGTAAAGTATTACTCATCAGCACCAACTTCAAAATGCCAAGGAAAGAGAGAGGTTGACGCACAGCCTCATCAAAGAACAGAATCTCCGGATCCTTCAACAACAACCTCGCCACCGCCATCCTCTGCTTCTCCCCACCACTAATCATCAACCCCCTCTCTCCCACACTCGTCTCCCACTTCTCCGGCAAGCTCTCGACCGTTTGTGCAACATTCGCCAACCTTGCCGCCTCCTTAACCTCCTCATCCGCCGCATCCAGCCTTCCGTACCGAACATTATGCAGGATAGTCGAGTTGAACAACGGCATATCCTGGGGCACCACACCGATCGATTCCCTTACAGACTCAAGCTGGACGTCTCGGATGTCCTGTCCGTCGACAGTGATGCTCCCGTTGGCGGGGTCGTAAAAGCGGAAGAGGAGGCGGAAGACGGTCGACTTGCCGCAGCCTGAAGGGCCGACGATGGCGACTTTCTTGCCGGCGGGGATGGTAAAAGAGAGGTCCCGGAAGATGGGACGGTCAGGGTGGTAGCCGAAGGAGACGTTTTGGAACTTGATCTCTCCGCCGCGGACGGCGAGGGGTTTGGCGTCAGGCTTGTCCTGTAGAAAGTCGGGTAAGATTGGAATTCTAATTCCTTTCAAAACGAGCACGAACCTTGATAGCAAGACCGACACCCTGGAGGCTGAAGAGAGCGTCCATGTCGATCAAGCTCTGACGCAGCTCGCGGTAGACGGTGCCTGTAACAGCAAGTCAGAATTGGTTTTAGGGTACGCCGACTCCTCATAGAACTCACCAAGGAAGTTGAGAGGCAAAGAGAGCTGGAACACCAACTGGTTCACCATCACGAGGTCTCCGACAGTCATGGTCCCTGACCACGTAGAACACCTCAGCACCTCATCACGACCCCTTGGCGATGGATACGCACCATCAACGATTCCTTTAGCGGCCAAATACATCATCGCGGTAAGCGCCGAAGAAAAGATGACGTTTTGGCCGATGTTGAGCGCAGCGAGAGAAGTCGAGATCTTGATTGACGCCTTGGTGTAGGCCTTCATGGCGTTGTCGTACTGCTGGACCTCAAACTTTTCGTTGTTGAAATGCTGAGGAAAGAAGAAATCGGTTCAGCTGAGCAGTAGGAAGGATAGTATGATGCAAGAAGCAAGCGAACCTTGACAGCCTCGTAGTTGATGAGCGAGTCGACAGACTTGGTCGCCGCCTCGTTATCAGCCGCGTTAGCTTGCTTTCGGAACTTGGTCCTGTTTGTGACGGTGGATGAGCTTAAGGAAGCACTAAATCAATTAGAATAACAAACCTCCAAGACGTGGTCTTGATTGTAAACCACGAGTAGATCGACATCGTTCCGAAAGTCACCGCCGCAAAGTCCCACCCGAACTTGTAGCTCTACGAAAGTACAGCAGCAAGTGAGCAATGGCCACTTCCAACTTGCTGGAGAGGAGAAGACCGACCAGAATGGCGCAGACCATCGAGATCTCCAAGGCAGTCGGCACCACGTGGAACAGGATCGAGCTAAGAAGGAAGGAGATTCCTCTGCGATGACGCTTAGTCAGTACATAAGCATCTCAAGTTCCGGCCCATCAACTGACTTCGTTCCACGATCGATAGCCCTCGTTAACCCTCCGGTCTGCCTCGTGAGGTGGAACCCGACATCGAGGTTGAGCAAGTGCGTGAAGACGCCCTTCGCGACGTTACGGATCGCCGTCTGAGCGACACTGGCGAAGACGGCGTTGCGGAGCTCGGAGAAGAGTCCAGCACCGATACGTGCAAGACCGTCTAATGGAGTAAGGCAAGACCACGTCAGCGATAAGCCGTGAGCGGGCAAAACAACAACAACGCACAGCCGACGATGACGGTTCCCGCGATGGCGAACACGCCCTGGCCGGTGGTAGGGTCGATCGTGACGTTGAGAGTATCAATAATATCTTTGAAGAAGAACGGCACTTGGACGTTCAGCACCTGCACGCACCTCCGTGTCCGATCAGCTTCGCTCCGGCACGCGATAACCCCCGAAAGACGCACCTTCCCGCCAACCAACAGTCCCAACGCGAGCAACACCCTCGTCTTGGTAGCCCAGTCCTTCTTCGGCCAGATATTCGGCAACAAGTTCTTGATGATCTGCCAATCCTGTCTGCTCTGTTCCTTCTCCGACCTGTGCACCGCGTTACTTCCCCCCGGTGGTCCCTCCTTCTGTCCCTCCTCTCTACGCTGGATCGCACCGGTAGGACCTGATGAATGTTCCTGGGTTGCTCGACTGGCCGACTCGTCCGTGCTTCGTGGTCGTTGGCCGGGTTGAGGCTCGGCGTCCCGGGATTTAGCGGCGGAGGGTGGGGTGGAGGTGGAGGATGGCGGAGTGGGCGGCCGGGAGGCGTACGAGGCGTGGAAGCGGAGAGTTGTGAGTGAGGCTGAAGGGCGGCGGAAGGTCGTGGTGAGGGATGGTGTGAGGCGGGAGGTGGAGCATGTCGGACAGGGCGGCGAGGGTAAGCTCGGAGACGCGAAACGCGGGTGGAACTGCGTCGTTCAGAGCGAATTAGCTCCAAAGTGATGACAATAGCCTCCTGGCAGCTCTTGAAGGTCTATCGAGCCCGTTGCTGCTGCTCAATTGCAGCGAAAACGAGCGAAGGACGACTGACCCTAGTAGTCACGCCGGTTACGCCATTTCTCGCACGAAGCACCCGGCCAACCGAGCTGCCTGCACGCGATCCAGACATGGCTGTCCCAAGCCGATATAGCCACTACAAAAGTAGTGACTTCTTTTTGAAGTGTCGTGGGCGGGTCGAGGTGAGCGTCGGAGGTCAAGCGTCGGAGCTTGGACGCGCGTCGCTCGAAGTCGCAAAGCGGCACGCGCCGAAACTGCTCGCCGGGCTTGTGTTTCGACCCGTCACTTCTCGCACGAATATCTCAAGATATGACCCAACCGAAGCTCACCATCCTCTCTCTTCCTCCTGAAATGTGTGTTCCTTCTGCTCCGGCCTGTTCAACCCATCTCCGGCGGGCTCCGACGCTCCGACGAGTCCTGACCTGGCTTGGTACAGTAAAAGCCTGATTGCGAAGTCATGCAAACGCCAGGACGGCGTGCACCTGAAAGGGAGCGACATTCCGTGGCAGAGTGAGAGCTTGAACGCGCTGTTCATGACATGTCACGACTTCCAGGCGATCTGCGCGCCGCTTCTGTTCGAAGTACTCCTGTTCAGCCTGCTCAGTTGCTTTTCAGTGTGGTCTGACTATGGCTGGTGCTTTCTAGTCACTCAGCCTCCACCAAAATCTCACAGACCCGACCTTCGTCTTCGACATCGTTCCTCAGTACGGCCGACACTTCGACGCTCTGAGCATCTCCGGGTCAAGGCGCTCCAAGTACGACGAGATTGAACTCGGGACCAGCTTCGGAATGGCTCTGGCACTGCCGAACCTCAGAACTATGTCCATGGAAGCAGCCACCTTCTACGAGATGTTCCCACACCTCCGCCCTTCGGTAGCGGAGGGATCAACACCTGCGCCCCCGCCGCCGGCCTACTGGCGTACATTTCGGCAAACGGCTCGACACATTACGACGCTCATACTGTACAACTTTTCCGAGCTTCAAGCTGCTGCGTTCCTCCCATTCTTCCCTTCCCTCGAATCGCTCTCGATCTCGCGGTTCTTCAGGGAGCACGACGCCCCACGTGAGGATGGAACACCCTTCTACACCGCTGTCAGCAACCTCGACCACCTTCACACCCTCAAACTTAGTGCGCCATCACTTTCCTATGCGAAACCCGACATGCGAGCTCCTCCATCCCTCCGGACACTCATGTTCTTCCCGACGGACTGGTCGGCCGCTACGTGGCACATACTGGAAGCCTTCGCTCCTGGCCTTGAGTCCCTCACCGTCAGCACGCCCTCGCGTAGTGCCGGTCCCCCTCCAATATTGTCCCTCCCTCGCCTACAAACTCTTTTCACCGGCTCACCGACCATCATTCACGCCCTCGCATCGTCTCCTCTCCACTACCTCTCCTTCCTGGCCCACCACAACGTCCGCACTTTGAACGCCATCACCGACGAGATGCTCTTTCCATTCCTCCCCACTTTGGAAACAGTCGCTTTGGACGCTCTTCTCGCAAGAGACCATCCCCTCGAAGCCGCACTCACAGCGCTGTTGGAACGGAAGCCATCGCTAGCGATCGAACGACCTGCACCAAAATCCGCCGTTTGGGCTGACGCGAGACGCTGGTTCAATCCTTCGTGGCGCCCTTACGACCAGAATCCGTCAACAGAACCGCCGCGGTATCGCGACGTCGAGCCAGAGGAACAAGCGGGCGAGCGTCGAGAGGAGGGGTATCAGGTGGCGAAGGGCCTTTTGAGGTTTTATGACAACTTGGTGGAGAGGCAGTATGTTCAGGGAGATGATGTGGGGTTGTTGACGACGTTGGTGAACTTGAGCGAGGCGAATGAGAATGCGGCGTGGGATCGGGCGTGACGTGGCTCGGCTGGTTGAAGTCGAGGAGGTTGGGCATGTTGCAAAGATTTTTACGCTTTGACTCGAGCAATTAGGAGACCAAGGGTTGAAGGAAAGCTTCCGAGGTTCGCTCTCAATGGCTCCGAAGCGGATGTCCGGGTCTGATACCTCCCCATCCGTCCGAGCGATTCAACACGTGTGGTCCACTTCCGTCTCACGCCAAGCGTACTTTTGGGCTCCTTCCCGAATCGGAGTATCAGCGCTGGTTTGATATTCGACATCTATTGATGGGGCTCAAGTCTTGGCTACAGCCCTGCGTAACTCGCACATCCGCCTCGAGCCGCCGGGGGTAGTTCGGAGCGGGTGGAGTTTTGCTGCCGTTTCGTCTGACTTCGATCGGACACCCTGCTTTGTTGTCGATGACGGCTTTCCTTCCTTCTACTTGCTCTTCCCATCGTCGACTATACTTGCTCGAAGGACGACTGTAAGCCAACATTGCTCGTGCCACGGCTTGGTTCCTATGCCTCGTCAGTCTCCTGGCGTGTTCGAGCTCGATCTCGCGTGGTAAGACGACCGGAACAGGTTTTGAGTGGAACTACAGGGTGAAGGATTGGAACTTCAACCGTCTCACAAAAGCTTACTGGGCTGAGGTATGGCTTTCGAGTTCCAGCGTAGAGGCCTAAAGGAGGACGTGGTGTAGAGGCGCTCGATGGATCGCTGACCTATGGAAGCGGTGGATTGCCGATGGAGACTTCTCACGAGCTCACAAAGAGGTTGAAAAGTGAGTTAAGCTTCCTTCAACGCATCGCGAGAAATGACGCTACAGTAGTACAGACAAACTGCTTCTTCGTTGTCGCTCGCTTCCAGCTCTCCCTCACCGGATTCTTTGCGGCACCTCCGCCATTTTCGCCCTTGATCCCATGTGCTCATGCTGACCGAAATGAGACTGAATCACTTCTGACACGATTCTCATCGGCTCTGTATTCCGCTCGGAACCCTCGAAAGACGGCGGATGAGCGACATTTGCGAGCCCTTCTAGCCCAGGTGAGCATTTTCTGCGCGAGTCTGGGGGAGCGGCGAACGGCAACGTCGGCAAACGCAAGCGAGGCTCTCGATGCCTTGCGGTGGGAAAAATGAATTTCCTGATAAAAGACGTGCAGGTTCTACCGAGGAGACGTCGCGGACCAGCCCTGCTCTGTCCTTGCTTTCGCTGGGGAAAGCGTGATCCCTCGAGGAGAAGGTTTGAGTCGCTGATCTCAGGGCAATCAGATTGGCGGAAGCTCGGGAGGTCGTCTAGACTCTGTGACCCCACAACACGACGCTCATTGGTCCTTGGCGAACTCTGTGGTGCGCAGGATGGCGTGGGCCCTCTCGTCGACGTGGCGCCGTCAGCGGACTGCTTCGCGGTCCTCACCACCGCATGCTCATCGGCTTCGACGCCGTTCATCAGCTCTGATAAGCACCTAGCCGTCTCATTAATAGTGTCGCAAAAGACGCTCAACATGACAACGAGTGACCATTCCCACACCACACAGCGGCACAGTCCTTGGTCTGTTTCGAAGCTCCCGCAATTCGCCAAGCCTGCGACTAGACCCTGCGAGAACTGTACAGAATTAGATCTGGCCTTGTGTGCGAAACGGCTTGGGGGCGTATGAAGCTAGTGGACGTGTCGGTCTCCGTCCGGTTTCGGCCGGCAGGAGGAAAAACAGTCGTGTCCAGCTCTAATGGGGCGGCAACTGTGCGAGCTGGACATGGTTGTGATGAGGTTTTTGTGCATAGTCGTAGGTTTGGGCCTAGCTGACCCAGAGCTGTGGGACTCATTGAAGGAAAATCGCTCGCGAGGAACGCGCCTCCGAGCGCCAAGGTGAGGCGTTGCGGGGTGATCGGTCCACCCAGGCCAATTTTATCAGATCAAATCCACCCTACTTTTTTGGCCTGGCCACCCTCGCCCCAATGATCTGCGGCAGGTTTTTTCTCTTCCTCCTGCTTCCTCCTTCTCCCAGTTTTCCTCCCGCCCCATCCGCCCGACTTTGCGCAACATGTCGACGACACTCGTCGCTCGTGCAGGCAACAAGCTCGACAAACTCGAAAAGGCTCGACAGTCGGCCGCGTCGTTGAGTGCGTGTCGGTCCCTCCTGAGACCGAACTCCGTTGAGCTGACCAATCTTGATCTCCTCTGCAGCCATCTCCAACGTGTACCAGTACATCCTCGCCGGCATCCTCTTCGTCCTCCTCATCCGCAACGTGGCCTACCGCACTCGTCTGTTCCTCGCCCAGCGTCGCCGTCGGAACCATGCCCTCCTCAACCCCGCTAATTCCGAAAAGGGCTCGACTCCTGCTTCGTCCGAATACCACACCGAGTCGGTCTTCTTCCGTGCGCTCGGTGCCATCGACAATGCTGGCAGCCAGCTCGTCGGTGTGCGCTTCCTCGGCGACGACTGCACCTGGTTCCGACTGCTGTTCACCACTTTCATCACTGCTCTCAACTTGACTTTTTGCCTGGTGAGTTCAACAAAAGTCTATCCCCATGCTCACACGGGCTGAGCCTTTGGTTGCCAGATCATCGACACCCATCTCATCACTCCGGCGAGCGCCAACTCGAATGTCACTCGAGCCTTTTCACGTCGATGCGGAAGGATTGCCGTCGCCAACCTTCCTATTCTGTTCACCCTTGCTGGAAGAAACAACATTGTTTCTCTCATCACTGGTTCGTGCTTTCTTCCATGGCGACAATGATCACCGCTGACCACCGCAAACGACGCAGGGTTCGACTACCAAAGCGTCAAGTTCTACCACAAGGTCCTAGGCTGGACTGTCTTACTCGAGACAATCATTCATGTTATCTGCTACTGTGCCTACTGTAAGCTGCTTTGATCACCTCCTGACCCCTAGCCAGCGCTGACTTTCTTCGCTTTTAGACGTTGTCAGCCTGGGCGCAGAGAAACTCTACGAGGAGTAGTAAGCTCACGTCCCTGGATATTCCCTTAGATACACTCTGACTCGAACGCTTTAGCACTGAGCTGTACTTCAAGCTCGGCATCGTTGTACGTCCGTCATCGCCAGCATCCACCGCTTGTCGCTAACCACAGCCACGTCACCATTCCTTCAGGCCACCGTTGGAGGTGCCATGATTGCGATCGGCAGCGTCTCAATTGTGCGACGGAGCTTCTACGAAATCTTCCTCATTCTTCACGTCATTGGAGCCGCAATGTTCCTCGCTGGTTCCTGGTACCGTAAGCATCTTTCCACCCTTCTTCACCGTATCGACCCCGGACTGACAACCGTCCTTGCACCACAGACCGCCCCATCATCGAGCCTTGGGTGTACGCCGCCTCGGCTATCTGGATCTTCGAGCGAGTCTGCCGCCTCATCAGTCACCTCGCCGGCGTGCTCCACACTCGCGTCGTCCTCCGTCGTCCCCTTCTCCAGGCGGAGGCCACTGTCGTTTCCGGCGCCATCCTCCTCAACGTTCCTTTCCCCGCTGGGACTTGGGAGGCCGGCCAGCACTGCTACATTTCTTTCTGGGGTCGTGAGGTACTTTCCAAGCCCTGGTTGTACGGCCAGTCCCACCGTACGTTCCTTTGCTCCTCCTTTCCGCTGAGGGGCTCGGCACTGACAACGTGACTTCCTCAGCATTCTCAATCATCACGATCCCCAAAGCCGACGGTACCCCCGAGCTCCGCTTCGCCCTGCGCATCAAGAAGGGCGTGACCCGCACGCTCGCGAACCACATCCTCGCCGTCACGAACAACACGAGCAAGCCCGTCCCGCTCACCGTCAGCGTCGAAGGCCCTTACGGACACACGCCGTTCCTCGGTGCTGAGTCGCTCCTGCTTGTGGCTGGTGGTTCGGGAGTCACGCACGTGGCTTCGTTGCTTGCGGAGGCGATCAAGAAGGTCAAGGAGGGAGTTTCGGCCACGTCGTATGTTCGCTTTGTCTGGGCTGTTCACCACCTTGGTGAGTTTCCTACAATGCTTCCAGTTCATGTGCCTTTCTGACCCTTACATCTACCTCTAGATCAAGTCGGATGGATCGACACCGGCCTCGACGACGCCCGCACCCTTGCCGACGCCGCCGGCCTCAAGCTCGACATCGACGTCTACGTCACCCGTCCCGATAGCACCTCGTCCGAGACCCCCAGCCAAGAGTCCAGCAGGACCTCTTCTCCCGAGCTCGGATCTTCAGACGAGAAGAAGAGCTTCGACTTTGAGGGCAAGACTTTGCCTGTTTCGCGCGCGGTCGTCCACCACGGTCGTCCTGAGGTTGCGGAGATCGTTCGCAAGACGGTGGAGACTTCGGAGGGGTACACTCTCTGTGTCGGTGGGTCAGATGTCTCATTCAACTAGCGTTCAAGATCTGACTTGCTGTCTTACAGCCTGTGGACCCGATTCCCTCGCCCACACCGTGCGACGTGTCGCTACGGAGATGGCTTCGTCGGCATTGGCCGTCGAGATCGCGCGCTTCGAGAACTAAGAGATTTCCATAGAGGTTCAAAGTGATCTCCCAAAGTTTCAGAATAGATAGAGTTAGACGTTTCAGGTTGGTTTTGTAATGGAGACAATACGTCAGTGCCTCAAGTTTGGAACGATCAGTGCCGTCGAGTGATTGCTCGCAGATCAAGAGCAAAACAAAGCAAAGCAAGGGAAGAAATTCGATTTCAAAGGCATGAACATGGGTAAAAGGACAGCGAAGCAAAGCGGGAGGTCCGAACGGGCGCCACATCACCTCACCGTTTTCACTCACGTTGACCCCGAGCCCCCTCCGGTCGCACCGTCGCCCCAAACCCCACTCGCCCACCTCTGAACGTTATCCGTCGTCCTATCAATCAAGTCTTGCCTCTTCGTCAATTCAGCCTTGTGCGCGTCAACCCCCTGCTGGACCTGGACGACCCTCTCTGCCTTCTTCCTGCCAAGCGTTCCAACGACTCAGCTGCTGTCCACCTCTAACACGAGAGAAAAAGGATCAATGGACGCACATGACGAGGGCCACGGCCCTATCCATCAACTCCGAGAACCTCTTCTTCAGGTCCTCTCCACCCGCCTTCCACTCTTCGAACGTCGCGCCCTCCCATTTGTTGCCGCCTGGACCGAGCGCGTTCAAGCGAAGCTGGGCGTGATGACGGTGAGGAAGCGTCTCGTCGGGGTAGCGTTCGGCGATAGTTCCAAGAGGGTTGATTTGAGTGGGGATGTAGTCCGGCTGGCGCGGCTCCTCGTCCGTGGAGTGCGAGTCGTCGGATTGTGGAACAGTGGACTGACGTGGCGGAAGGTGGTGCTTGGGCGTTGGAGTGGGGGGACGCAAGTGCTGGTGAGACTTGTGCTGGTGCTAATTGGATGTGAGCTTAGATTTTGTTCGCTCTACGTAGAACATGGAAAGAAAGACGCACGACAGAGTGGCCATGAGCGAGTTCTTGCCTCTTCTCGGGCCTCCCACCACGCTCCGACGACCTGCCCCTCTTCCTCGACTTCTTCACAGCGAGATCACCACCATCAGAAGAATTTCCACCGGCACCATCAACTTCATCTTCATGCTCCGAGCGCTCCTCTCCACCACCCAGCCTCGCGTCGTCTTCGTCCCACCCCGCATCGTCCCACCCAGCGACGTCCTGGCTCTGCTCAAACTCGCCGTCGTCTCCCTTGACGGCAACGTCGTACTCCTCGTACTCTTCAGGCTCGGACGACCTATCCTCAAATGCATTCCTCGGCAGGCGGAAGCTCTCGATGTTGAACGCGTCCTCGTCCTCGTCGTGACTCGGTGGACTCGCCCTGAGCTGGTCTCCCGGCGAGGCGCGACGAGACGACCTCCCTCCGTCCTTCTTCCCGCTCTTGCTCTTTGTGCTCCCAACTGATCCACTCTTCTTGAGCTTCGACGCGTGCGAGTCCTGCTGGTGGTCGAGCGAGAAGCGAGCGGGAAGGGGAGGAGGGTCGTGCGAGCCCTGGCTGGAAGGAGGAGCGGGCGCCGTCGTTGTCGTCGTCGCTTGCTGCTGGCTGTGAGACTTCTTCTTGAGCCAATCAAGGCCCTTTGACTTCTTCTGGGTCAACCAGAGCTTGTCGTTCGCGTCCGTCCCTCCGCCGAGTTCCGTCGTCGTCGTCGCTCCTCCTCCAGCTGCAGCTCCCGCGTCGCCCAGCTGGGACTCGCCGCGCATCTTGAACTTGGTTACGACTGATGGCGTGGAAGTGCTGGCGGTGGAGCTGATGGAAGGTGGTGCGAACGGCTGGCGAGCGAGACCGGACGAGTGCGAGTTCGAGTCGGTCGAGCTGGTTTGCGCCGACGAAGGGATCGGCGGGAGGTTGTCGAGGCCTGGCATCGTCGCCGTCGTCGTTTGCGAGAGCGAGTGCGAGGAAGTAGTGAGAGTTTTGTAGCTTTCGCTGGATCGAGCGTCGTTGTCGTTGTTTGAAGCGAGTGAATGAAGGCCAACCTCGGACGCGCGTCCTTCGCCTCGCGACTTGGACGACAGCCGAGCGAAGGTGGGGGGTCGCGCCACGTGTCTCTCCCGGCTCCTCCGCTGCAGACTGGATGGTGGGGAGCTTTCAGCATTGCGCACGGGAGGGAACACTGTGATCTCACGTCTATACAACACATGACACGTCTATACAACACATGACAAGCAATGCGAACGAGCCGTCACAATCCCGCGCTACACACTATTTCTCAGATCGAGGTTGGCGTTGGTGCCTTGCTCATCCTCGAGCTCTAGTGGAGAACCTGTTTCATATTCCGTACCTTCTACCCTTTCGCCAGCCAGATGAGCATCAAAACAACACGAGCTGCGATCCTCGAAGCGACCGCGAGCCGCTCCTCAGCCTCAGCACGATGGAATCAGGACTCGAGAGAAAAAAAGAGAAGATGCTATGAATACTTTTCGAGTTGTTCTTTGGTGTTTGTAGAAAGCAGGGGCAGCCTGATGTGGTGGGTGGAGGCTGTTGTTAGAGATGTGTTTGGCGGCGACGCTTGAGGGCGGTCGAGGAGGGAGACATGTTCACAAGTGATGATGGCAAAGGAGTCAAAGTGCATACTTACAGAATTTTGCCAGATTGCGTGAAAAGAGTAGTGGCATGGTCTCGAGTCAAATGGTCAAGCAGGTGCCGTGTGGTTTGCGTTGACGTGTTCCGTTCCTTCTTCCCTGAGGATGAGTGAAGTAAACGAGGTGAACTTACGACAGTCAAATGCGAGGCCCCATCCGTTAAAGGTCTGCTACAGGCATTTTTCGCATTTTAAAGCTGGAAGAGCGCACAAGTCATGGAGCTGTTCACTGCCACGTTCGTCGATTGCAGCTGTTACGCTCACCACTGTACAGAACTGCAAAGAGCACCAATGTTAGAGGTGTGAAAAGAAGTAAGAGCAGGTGAGGCTGTGTTAAGGATTTATTTTCCACTATGTCTGAGACGACTTGCTTCCGAGAACCCTCGCCAGGCAGTATGAAAAAGCGTGCTCCGACTCCTTCTCTCTTTCTTCCCTCCACACCACACCTTCCTTCTTTTGGCCACTCAAGATGAGTAAGAGGACCTTCGAAGAAGCTCCCCCACCCCACCCACTTCACCCATCCCTTCCTTCAACTCCTCCCCTCGTTCCGCCAGGGGCAAGGCGAAGGCTGCTCGCGGACGCCGCGCCAGCTCCGTTCCCCTCCCCGAGTCCGACTCGGACGAGGACTTCGAGCGACCGGCTCAGCGCCAGAGAATCACCTTTACTATTCCTTCCACTTTTTCGTTCGACAAGGCGGCTCAGCTCGACGGTGGCGACAGGGCGGCGGATCTCCCAGCGCGCGACGGAGCTTTTGCGAGCAAGGGCGGTGTTCCCGGAACCTTCGGAAAGGGGGCGCAGGAGGATTTGGCGGAGTCAGCTTCTGGCGATGAGGTGAATTTTGCTTTCTTTCTGGATGAGTTTTGGGACGCTGCCTGACGATATCGGTCTTTAGGTTGTCCCCAAGTCGGACCCGGTCGACTACAAGGCGCTCGCGGCGGAGCAGGCGAAGACGATCGCGGAGCACCAGTACACCATCGCGAAGCGCGGCTCGACGATCAAAGAGATAGAAAAGGAAGACAGGAAAAAGGTCATGGAAGCTCGCTCGCTCAGGGCCACCATCGCTTTAGGCAGGGCTCGCTACAAGGATTGTGCGAGGGGGACGAGTTACGGCGCTGCCGTCATCAATCTCGCATTATCGTTTGAAGCGGGGAAGCGTTTGATTTTGGGTGAGAATTCCTGTCACTCTTTCTGAATCCAGAGCTAATATTACTCCCCCAACCCTCTTCCAGTCACAATCAAGCTCGTTGCCGACTACGCCGCATCTCAAACGCCTCCCATCGCGTTTCCGTACCAGGAATGTGAGTTCCCCTGGTTCGGCTCTCTTTGTTTGTTTGATGTCTGACTGTAGCTTTCAATTTCAGACATAGAGTTTGGAAGAGCTCTTGAGGCCGAACACGCTCACCTGCGCTACTCCAAGGCGACCACCATCGGATACGGCCACCCTGCCAACGTGGTCATTCACCAGGCCCTCTGGCACGAGTGCGCCAAAGATCCCGAACGAATCACCGACTTCAACAATGGGGCTCAAGCTTCTCGCTGGATGAGTCGCAACCGCAAGAGGCGCAACAACACTCTACACTTCAACGGGAAAGTGACGCTGCAAGTCTTCACGTCGCAACCGTGGCTCAAGATGAAACCGGCGCAAAGGGTAGCGTGGGAGCAGCGGATGAAAAAGGAGGTTGTGGTTGTCGGAGGAAGCCCGTTTAAGAGGGATTATGGGACGGTGATTGACCCCGATCCTGCTGGTGGAGATTCGCAGGAGATCTTGGACGCGCTGGCGATCCAGGACAACACGTTCCAGTGGTGGGTCTAAGGAGCGGGGAGGGAGACACAAAAGCGCTCGTTCAGGGTATTTGAATTAATGTTGCCATCAGTACCTTCTGGTTTTTCCATTTAGTTGGTCTTGATTCTGAGAGAGCTCGTGAATGCGATCGCGGCACAGCTTCGCACGTACTTACGTGCCCTCGTCTTCCCATCGGAGCGCACCTTTCGCCAGGGGGTCAAGAGATGTAGATCGCTTGCACCGCGCGGCAGAATATACCAGCGCTGAATCATCATCTCCAAACCCGAGCGGTCTGTCCTGGCAGCAAGGGCTCTGGACTGAGACGCGTTGTAGCAAGACTCGGCAAGCTAAAGAAGTCGGGGCGACTAGTCATCTCTGGGAGGATACAATGGACTAGGCTTAGGCGTTCTTGAGGGCGCGGAGTTCAGGAAAAGCCAACCATCTTTGACAGCAAAGAGGTTCTTGATGGCCATTTTGCCATGGCTCGTCGCGGGCTACGATCTTGAAGCCGTCTTGGAGAGACCACAACCCCCCGTTTCGCTTGGTCCCCGGGAATTGAGAAGCCCCTCGCGCGGCACCAGGGGCGGTGCGCTGTGGGTTCGACCTGTCCCACACCATATCCATGACTTTTTTGGTGCCTTTTTGCTTCCTTTTTGACCTGTCAGTGTTCTCTCCGAGCCTCCGCGAGCGCACTCAATAGGCTCTAAGAGGTAGCCACGTTACGGAGTCATGCGATGCTGATCGGACTGACTGATAGCCTTCCATGTGGCTCGGATATTGACCAAAAAAGCCACCAAGAACATTTCGGTATGGGAGAGCAGCAAGGGCATCCAAACGACCAGCACAAACCTGGAGGAATCCGAGAAGGAGATCGCCGTGCATTTTTTTCGTCGGGTCGCGAGGGTCCTAGAGCCAGGCACGGTCAAAGACTGAGCGCTCCGAGTGTCCAAAGGTCATGCTCGCACCCTGCCCCTATAATAAAAGCCTCAGCAAAGATATAAATCGCAAACGGTTCTACAACCTTTGGCATTTGCTTCAGCCTCACTTCGCCATAGGTGGGGACGCAAGCGAGATCTTCTAAGGCGCCACCTGGAAGGGATAGCTATGCCGAGGACGGCGAAGAAGTACTTATCCGGCCCTTTTGGTTTCTCAGCTGCTCTTGTAGCCGTCTCTGAGAGACCAGAACCTCCCATTTCTCTTGGGCCCGGGGCTTGAACTCCCCCTAGTGTGGCATCAGAGGGGGTGCGTTCCGGGGTCGACGCGCCCTGCAACCACATCCTTGACTTTTTTGTGCCTTTTTGCTTCTTTTTGGCCGTATGGTGATCGTCCCAAGATTTCGCCGAACGCAAGTGATTGGCTCTAAGAGAGAGCTACTATTCACGGAGTCGTGCGACGCTGATCTGACTGATTGCCGCTGACGTGGCTCGGAAGGGGCGAGAGGGACAGAGGGGCACAATCATGGACTAACTCAGGTATAAACTGGCCGGACGCTTTTCTTTTCTCAGTGGTGACGATTCAAAAGACTTTCGAGAGCCAGGCACCGGGAGACGAGACGAAACGAGGATCACGTCGGCGTCGGAAGCGTTGAACTTCCACCTCGACTGGATCGCTATCCCGAGCAGAGGTGGAAGCTGGGTCCGGAACGGCGCTGTGACCTTCACTGGACATTTGTGAAGGTATCGCTCAATTCTTGGAAAGGAAAGAAAAGAAAGAAGGGGGCGGAAGGGCCGAGCGGTGCGAAGGGAAGATCTGCTTCGAGTCAGCATTTTACGCCCACAGTCTCAGATTCCGGCGGTCGCTCCTGAGCTGCTGCTAGATGATGCCACAGTGAACGCATTCGAGATTTGAGTATCTGCCATCTTGCCCTCGAGCAGCACCTCTAGAGCTACGAGTCGAAATGTCCCCGGCAACGTCGAACACGTATCCCCCCTCCGATGTCCCAAGAATCGCCTAGCGTTACACCTCCTGACCGACCCACACTACTTCAAAAACAACTCCCACAACTCCCTGTCCGTGTCTGGTGAGAACGCAGACGCGATACTCGGGTCCGCCACGATCCTTCGTGCGAGGACAGCCGAGTTGGCCTTGGCTTGTAGGAGTGCTGCCGCCGACGTCGACTTTGACGGTGAGCCGAATACCGAGTCGGTGTCGTCGTCTCTGAGGGTTGTGACGGATGGAGATGGCGAGGGGAAGGACTAAAGAGAGGAGCGAGGGGGCGCCAGCGAGAGGAGGTGCGAGGTCAGCCCGGTCCGTCATGCCTGCGTTCGACGAGGTAGGCGGTAATTGTGGGAGGAATGAATCGCACCTGTTTCTGACCAAGCTGTGATGGTTTGGCAGGTGATGAGAGGAACGCGTTTGAGCTGACTGAACATGTGCAACGAATGCGATCATCAAACAATGCCTGTCAGCCTCGCACTTCTTCGTTATGATTACACTGCCGCTGAGCAAGGAGCGCACCTCTGTTCAGACCTGGAGTGTTTCTACTTGCACTCGCAAACACACGGTCACGCTCGGGCAACGAGAAGCGGGATGGCGATGGCGAAGGAGCATCGCTTCGGAGGTGCGAGTCCTGTGCAAGAGGCGTGCCGAGCCTGGCTGGTGCTTTGCCCTTGTCCATGATGAGCGGTGGTGATTATCGATAGAAGATGATGCAAGAAATGATGGTCGAAAGGGCAGGAGGTCAAGGGCTCCTCGGCCTCCAAGTTGCGCCTCGAGCGTCGATCACAAAACTTGGGCAGGCCAAGTCCGCCGGAGAAACGAAGCTGGCCGCGAGCTCTGCTTCCTTCCATAACCTACCGATTTGGCGACAACTTCAGCTTCTTCCCTCGCTCGGCCCATTTCTTTCACGACTTTTCGCTCCACGTCCACCAGCCCACGCGCCGTTCGCTTTTCTCGCCTCGCGCTTCGCCCGCTCGCCTCCGCGTCTGTGCTCGCTCGTCTCGTCGTCAAGCATCCCCGCCACGAACAGGGCACGGCGCAACGAGCAGGGGAGCAGACCGTCTAGTGTTTAGCTGAGGAGCCTCACTGGCGAGAGCAGGGGCGGAGTTGGGGGCGTTTGACTTTGTACGTCGTCTGCCTCGAATCACCCCGGTGTCGATCGCTTCTTCCGCGAGCTCGGCACGGACATCTGCAGCAAACGCTGACAATTTCCCATGGATCTGCAGTAGGAGCAAATTAGGTTGCGATGAACAACTACCACCACCATCATCAACAACACGCGCCTCTACCACCGCCGAGCGTCGTGCGACCGCTACCCTCCCCACATCCCTCATCCGCGTCCGCCTCGTCCTCCTCGCCCTCGCTCAACTCGTATTCTGCCGCCAGCATCGGCTACAACGGCTCCTCTCAAGGCACTTCCGTCGATGATGGGTCCGCCGGCATGCGCAGGAACGGCGGCGCTGGCCTGGATCCGCAGGGGAGGAGCTCAGGTGCGGCAGGAGCGTATCGAAACCCCTCTTCCATGACGCAGCACGCGTTTAGGGAAGCTTCCAATGTGAGTCAATTGAGTGGAATGTATGATGCTTTTGATTCATGCAGCATGCTGATGTACGGGAACCCACGCCGCCACAGAGTATTGCATCAACAGGCCGCGCGCCCTCACCTCTGCCGCCCGTCCCGAGCTCCTACCAGCACCCAAACTACCTCCCATCCGCTCCTCCGCGTTCCCCAACCTCTCCAGTCCACTCTCCACTCCCTCCAGAAACGTTCTGCACCGCGACAAAGGACCACGACTCGTTCTCTTACGTCGACCTCTCCAGCCTTGCCTCGGCCGCCGCGATCAGGGAGACCATCCTCTCCAAGCTCCACGTCCCCGACGACGAGTTCTCATTCTGCACCTTCTACCACACCAAGATTGGCAGCAAGGGTGATGGGAGACAGATCCGGATCGACGACTTGTGGGAGGTGTGTCGGAGGGGCGGCGAGTCGGGCGTGACTATCTTCGTCAAAGTCGCGCCGAGCGCCACTGGGGACGACCTCGAGGCGGGAGCGAGTGCAGCGAGAGGGAATGCTGAGAGAGAGGGGAGGTATAGGACGACTGGATCGTCTGGGTACTCGCCGACCGACCGAACTCCGTCGGCAACGAGGAGAGAGAAGGCCGCTTCGATCTCGTCAAGGTCGGATCGGTCAGGCCATCTTTCGCCAGTCGTGGATAACCACTCGTTCGTCAACGAGTTCGGCGAGGTGGGGACTTCTGCTGGGAGGGGTGGACAAGGGTACTATTCGCAACCGGGGCACGCGCGGAGAAGCAGTCATGGCAGCACCGGAGGGCTGAGCCCGCCGATCGATAGGAGGAGCGGGAGTCTGACACCAACGGCACCGGAGGACTATCTGAGGAGGGGTGAGGAGTGGGATAGGCCGACAGCGGCGATGGAGCGGAGACCGTCGCAGGGGCAGCCGCTGCCGCCTCCATCCGTGTCGACTCACGGACCTCAAAACGTCGTGGTGCTCCAGTCGGGGCAACCGGTTCGACGACTTCCAGGACCTCCGCCACAGGGCTCCTCTCAAGGCCCGCCGAGCGAGTACGAGCCGAGGACACGAACGCATACGGCGCCGGGGACGACGGGGCCACCTCAGCTCCCTCCAGCGACGGCGCAGAACTGGTCAAGAGGGATCCCCACCTACCAGAACCCCCCTCCTCTCGTTCGTCCGTTACCGCCGACGGACCCTCGGATGTATCACCACCCGCCGCCACTCCAGCATCAGGCGTCCCAGCAGTTCAACATCGTTCCCGCCCCCAACTCCCCCTCCCCCTACCACAACATGCAGGTCCAAGCGCTTCAAACAAGCTTCCAATCCCAACCTCCACAACCTACCCCGCCTCCGCTCCCCTCCTCGCTCCACCCCGGCATGTCGCAGCAGCAGCGCATGTTGACGAAGAGCGCAGGGAACCTCCGCGAACACTACTCGCAGGCGTTCGAACAGGAGATTCGGCCGCCAGTTCCGCCGCAGATCCCTCAGCCGTATGGTGCTTCTCACCAGCCGTCGTACCGCCCGGGACAGGGACCCGCCTACCCAGCTCCGCCAGTGCAAGCTCGGCCTCCACCGACTCGACCTCCCCAGCAACCTTCCTTCGCTCCTCCTCAATCCCCTTACGGCACCTACTCTTCCACCCTCTCCAGCACTTTCGACCCCCGAGTCCTCCACTCTCCGCCTGCTCCCAATCCTGGTCCTCCGCCACGACCCGCCACGTCAGCGTCAAACTACTCCATGTCGAGTGCGTCGTCGAGCACTCCGCAATGGAACCCACCACTTCCACGCCGACAAGATTCGCGCGAGGCATGGTCTTCCAGCGCTTCAGAGGCGGCTCCGTACGACCTCTTCGGCAGGCTCGTAGGTCCAGGTTCGGCAGACTCGCCACGTCGCCTCCCCGACGTTTCGGGACCGATCCCGCTCCAGCCTGGTCAGATTCTGCAGCAGCAGACCGCTCGACGTCCTAGCGAGCATCTTGAAGTCACGTCTCCAACTGGAAGCATGAGAGGGGTCGCGCCTCCGCCATCAGCGGCGCTCATGCGACCGAACGACCCGACGACGAGGACTTACGAGCAGGAGCGCTACCTCTCGCAGTCGAGAAGGGAGTCTGGAGGCTCGACGAAGGAGAGCGAAGGGTCGAGAAGGGAGTCTGGAGGATCGAGTCGCGAGAGAATACCGAGCAGGGAGGGCGTACCGAAATCTTTGCAGGCAGGCGTCCAGCACCCGCAGGTCGAGCGAGCCAGGGATTCGTCGAGCAGCTCGTCCTCGGTCGCTTCTGCGTCGACGAGTTGGAAGCAGAACCCTTCTCCGGCGCCTTCGGCACCTCCAGCTGCCGAGTCGGGATACGCTGGCATCGAGGACGATGGCGACGTGTACCAGTCTCCGCCGTCGTCTGCCAGGAGCTCGACTTCGGCGAGTGGACCTCTCACCCCCGCTTCCGCCAAGAACTCGCTTCTTCACCCATCTGTGTCTTCTCCTCAGTCGCCTAATGGTGCTGGTGAGCAGGTCTGGCCACCGAAGGAGCCGAGGTCGCCGACGCCGGTGCGCAAGTCGAGTACCCACACTCCGGTTCTCACGCTCGATCCTGCCGTCGAGGATGGGACCGACTCCTCGACGCTTCATGCCAGCCAGTGGACGAAGATTATTGCCGACAAGTTCGGCCCAGGAGGTGATTCTGGTGAAGGCGAGAAGACGATTCCGTCTGCCGCTGCCAGCGCACCACCGAGCCAAGCGACGACGCCTACGCCGCCAGCGCTAAGCTCTCTGACGACCAACTACGACGACGATGAAGACGACGGTGAGGAGCAAGAGTCGTCGACGTACATCAAGGGCTTCGCGCCTCCTTCGGCAGCATCGCCGCAACCACCATCTCGCGTCGTCCTTCAGGACAACCCGTCGAATCGGTCTCCCAGCGCAAGCAGGACGCGGCCACCTCTTCATGTCGATACGAGTGCGGTGAGGGAGCCGGTACCTACCGTCATTCCGCCTAGTCCTCATACGAGTCCCCTCGAGTCTTTGAAGTCGACCGGCAGCGATGCAGCGTCCTCCGTGAGCCACTTCCAAAACGACCTATCTGAACTTCCTCGACTAACCGCTCTTCATTCACAGGCAAATGCGGCCCGTCGTGCGGATCGAAGAGCTCGAGAGCCCCGCCCTCCTCGATTACCGAACGAGCTTCAACAGCCAGACCTGTCGCCACTCAGTCGCCGAGGCTCGTTCCTCGATCGCGAGCAAGTCAAGAACGACTGGGCGCCGCGTCCGAAGGTCGAGGACGTCCTCGAGAACCTGGACGCCTTCTTCCCGAAGCACGATCTCAACAAGCCTGTCTTCGATGCGCCTACTCCTACCGCCACGACTCCGTCGCCGACAGCTTCGCCAGCGAAAGAGACGCCGAGTATGACTCCGTTGAGGAAGTTGACTGCGGCTGGATTGGGGTACAAGAAGTCGATTAGAGTCGTCGCTGGGGATCGGAAGCGGAACATGTTGAAGGCGAGCGCGAGGAGGGAGGCTTCAGGAGGTGTGTTGGGCGTGTCGTCCATGTTGAGGAGGAAGAGTACGAAGTTGTTCGGAAGTCGGTTGGAGGAAGTGACGCCGGCGAAGATGAAGCAGATGGATGAGACGATTCTTGAGGCGCCACCAGAAGAGGATTCCGCCAACTGTGAGCTCTTTCTCTTTTTCTTGAGCGAGGCTGGGCTGTCACGCTGACGTGGTTCTCTTCTCTCTCTCAGTCTCCTTCAAGTGGATCAAGGGAGAGATGATCGGTCGTGGAAGTTACGGCAAAGTCTATATCGCCTTCAACGTCACAGCGGGCGAAGCCATCGCCGTCAAGCAAGTCGAGCTGCCGCGAACCGCCAACGACAAGCTCGACACTCGTCTTCAAGGCATGGTCTCGTCGCTCAAGGCCGAGATTGAGCTGCTGAAAGATCTCTCACATGACAACATCGTCGAGTACCTCGGTGAGTGGGCTTTTGAGTGACTCGTTGATTGTGATGCTAACGAGTGGGGATTTGCAGGAATGGAGGAGACGGTCGAGTACCTGTCGATTTTCCTCGAGTACGTGCCGGGTGGATCTGTCGCTCGCATCATCCGAACGCATGGAAAGGTGAGGCTACGCTTTCTTGTTCTTTCCGAGCTTTCTGCTCACGAGTCTCGTTGCAGTTCCCCGAGGAGGTCATCAAACACTTTACGTTTCAAATCCTGCGAGGCCTTCAGTACCTCCACAGCGTCGGCATCCTTCATCGAGATCTCAAGGGAGACAATATTCTTTGCGACCACGAAGGCATTTGCAAGATCTCTGATTTTGGAACGTCGAAGCGAGCTCGTGCGTCCAGGCTTCTTCCACATCACGGCTGGAAGGGGGTGAGCTGACGCGTCTTGAATCTTTGTGCAGAGGACATTTACAACAATAATGCCGAACACTCGATGCAAGGATCGATCTTCTGGATGGCGCCGGAAGGTGCGTCTGTCTCCGCTCAACACTCAAATGGACCGTGCTGACTGGAACATCTTCATCAGTCGTGCATCAGAACGAACAGAAGGGGTACTCCGCCAAAGCCGACATTTGGAGCTTGGGCTGTCTCTGCCTCGAGATGTTTGCTGGTCGCCGGCCTTGGGACCAGAGCCAGATGGTCGCGACGATGATCGCTGTCCGTCACCTTCTTCACTCATCTCTTCCTCAGCATATCTAACCTTTCATGACCGCATCAGTTGGGGGCAGAGAAACGAGCGCCTCCTGTCCCGGAGGATGTCATTCTCTCCGATACCGCCAGCGCTTTCTTCAAGGCTTGCTTCCAGATGTATGTGTCTCGCTGAAGAACGCTGTGAGCCCCACCTTACACCCTTCTTCTTTTCCTAGTGATCCCGACCTCCGCCCTCGAGCCGAGCAGCTCATTCGTCACCGATTCCTGGAGCTCGACCCCGACTACAGCTTCGCCAATACGAGCCTTGGCCGTGCCATCGCTCAAACGAAAGGGCCGTCGACCGACTTCCGCGTGTCTCCGCAATAATCATTCTACACACGCGCACATTCTTTTCGCCCATTTAATTCTGCTTGTCCGTCACCAGTACTTTTCTCTCTCGATCTCTACACCCTCACAACCGCAAGCATACGTTTTGTAGTAATTGTTTTCTGTAGTCGCCTGATTTCCGTGCCCCCTCGAATACGATACCTCGATTACGTGCCGTTTCCAATGTCTCTACCTGCATACTCTGAGTGAGAACCTAGGTAAAGTGCGTTCTCAGTGGTAAGCTCCCCCGACTATCTCCACAAAAGTTCAAACTAACCACTTTCGGCTGCAGAGTCGTGCACCGCCCCCAGTTGAACCGAGCTCAAAGGGGCTCAGGGGCCTGCATCTCGTCCTTCTTCCTCCGCCTTCCATCCCTCGCCCGTTCTACCACCGCCGATAGTGCGACTTTTGGTGTGCGACGATGTCAGACGACCCACTTGTTCCTCGTGTGTACCAGACTGAAGCGCTCAGGCGAGCTCTCGAAGGGTGAGTCTCGCGTCGCTGTTGGGAAGCTGGCTGATCCTCGTCGCTGAGAGAGCTGAGCGTGTGTTGGGGTGGATGCAGAAATGTGGTTATTCGTGCCGATACTGGCAGCGGTCAGTTGCTTTCGTGTCTGGAGGTGCTTAGAGCTGGTTGTTGATGCTGGTGCTGGGGTTCGGCGACAGGCAAGACGCTCATCGCGATCCTCCTCATTCGACACATCACTTCGACACCTGTCAAGGCTTCGGACCCTCGCAAGCTCATCTTCTTCGTCGTGCCTTCGGTTCCGTTGGTCACTCGTGCGTCTTGCTTCCAGACTGTCGCGACGATGGGAGCAGAGACGCGTCGAGCTGCTGTACGGATCGTAGGGGGAAGCTGGATCAAAGTCAAGGGCAAAGGAGCTAATTTCTTTGTGAAAAAAATGTGCAGAGCAAGCCAACGTCCTCCGACAACAGACCTCTCTACGGGTGAAGCAATTCATCGGCGCCGATGGCGTCGACTTTTGGCAGCGCGAAAAGTGGCAGCAGGAGCTCGAGCGCGCCGACGTCGTGGTCTTGACGGCTCAGATCCTTTGCGACATGTTGCGGCATTCGTATTGGTCTATGGACAAGGTGAGGAACTTATTTTTCGAGGGGAATAGGGAGGAAGAGGTGGGGCTGGATGTTGACGTCGCCGCTACACAACAGATTTCGCTCATCGTGTTCGACGAAGCTCATCATTGTCGCAAGAGGCATGCTTTCAGTAAGTCAAAGTTTTTAAACCTGTGAAATGCGATAAGTTTCCACTAACCGTTTGTTTCGTCCAGATCAGATGTGAGTGGTTTCCAGGCGCACGAGCAAGCCCGAGCTCCGTTGCAAGCTGACGTGTTTTCTCTCAGCATGGCCGAACACTACCATCCGGCTCTAGAGAAAGGGTCGCCAGTCCCGAAAATTTTAGGGCTTACTGCTTCTGCCGTCTTCAATCCCACCAACCCCGAGAAGTCCCTCAAGTACGCACATTTCTGTTGGCTGGCGCTTGCACGTTGCTGAGACCTTGATCCATAGGGAACTAGAGTCAAACCTTGCTGCGAAGATTGTCGAGTTAGAGACAGAGGAGTTTTCGAGTAGCGCGCCTCCGACGACAGAATCCCTCGTCTTCTACGAGCAGGAGGAGACGCTAGACCTTACGCCGACACGGGTCGAGGCGCTGGCGCAGGCGTCGGGGATCGTGGAGCTTCGGGGCAGCAAGTTCTTGAACAACATTGAGCTCACCAAATCTGTGGGCATGTTTTCGATCCTTACTTGCAGACCCATTGCTAACCAAGCGGTGTTTGGGGTCATCAGGAACTTGGCCGCGCTGTCTCCGATATCTTCATCACCCAATTCATTCGCGATCTCGCCCAACCACGTCCCGGTCAGGATCCAGACGATCGCTCCCAGCTTCTTAAACTGCTCTCTCTCATCGGCCCCGAACTTCCATTTTCCCTCGACGACGCGTCGACCCTTTCACCCAAGCTGCACCGCCTCATCGAAGTTCTGGTCGAGAGCAGGGAGTGCGACGATTTCCGCGCGATCCTTTTCGTGGATAGGAGGGTTCATGCGGAGGCTATTTCGGAGGCTTTGAGAAAAGTTCCGGTATTGGCAGGGTGGACAAAGGTGGAGTCGTTGTTAGGTCATGGAGGGCGAGAGGGCGAGGATAGGTTCGGTATGACGCCGAAGCAGGTGAGTTGCTTCAATGCTCTTGCCAGCTATCAAATTACCCGTGCTCTTCATGCTCGCTTTTCCTGCAGCAAGAGGAGACCGTCACCAAGTTTCGCTCGGGTGAGGTCAACGTTCTGGTTGCCACGAAGGTGGCCGAAGAAGGTGCGAGACCGTGCAGTTTATTCTTGGACTTGAGACATCTTGTAACTAACAAGTCTTGATCAGGATTGGACTTTAGACATTGCTGCCTGGTGGTCCGCATTGATCCGATCCAGACGCTCGTCGGGTGCGTTTTTCCAGAGCCTGCTTAAGCCAAGCGAGCACTCACGCCTAGGGCGCTAGTTACATCCAGAGTCGTGGAAGAGCTCGCGCCAAAAACTCAAGATTCGTCGTCCTCTCCGAAGAAGGTTCCGAAGCCGCTACACGATATCGCAGCTACCTCGAAGCCGAGCCGGAGATGAAGAAGGCGACACTCGGTCGAGAAGACGCCGACGTCGACGAGCCAGATCTTCCAGGACTTCCTACTTTTGTAACTGCCACCAAGGCAATCCTTACCTACGCCAGCGCCATTCCTCTCCTCAACTCGTTCCTCAGCCTCCTCCCCTGCGACGACTTCTCCGCTCAGCCCAAAGCCGAGTACGCCGTCGTCAACGTTGGGTCGAGCTTCCAAGCCACCGTCACTCTTCCTATGATAGCAAGTCTCCCGACTCTTCGAAGCGCCAACGGCCAGTTTTTTCCAACAAAAAAGGCGGCCAAGCAGAGTGCGGCTTTCAAGGTGTGCAAGGCGCTCTACGAGGCGGGCGGACTCGACGATCACCTCCTTCCCGTTCGCGAGCGACGAGGAGAGGGAGCTCGAGACGCAGATGGAGCGACGATTTCTTCCGACAAGTGCCGCAAGTGGGTCGAGACTTCTTTCGACAACGTCTTTGGCGATCCGGAGCAAGAGGACCTGCCGTTGTGGCTCAGCGTCGTGCAGGTTGCCGAACCTGGTCGCCCACCCTTCCACGTCGGACTCGTCAGCAGCTCTTCCCTTCCGACCTTCTCCGACGGGCACTTCTTCAAGTCGTCGCCTCCGGCTCCCGAGATCCAAACCGTCGACGTGGCCCTCATCAGTTCCCGTCCACTCGCGCTCGAGACCGACCTCCGACGCGAAAGAATCAAGAAGCTAGTCCAACTCAACCGCGATTGCATCATCGTCTGGCTCAACCGACGACTTCCGGAGGCTGCGAAGCTTCATCCTCTCTGGGCCCCTGTCGTCCACGTGTCGACTTCGGCGTCGCCCTCGTTCTTTGACGTCGACTGGGCGCAGGTCGACTCCGCATTCTCAAACCCCTCTCCGACCGACCTTATTCCCGACACGGTAGTTCACATCCGTCTTCCTCGCGTTCAAAGAAGAGTCATGCGAGTCGTCAAAGTCAGAACGGACGTCAACTCCCTTTCGCCCGCCCTCGAGATCGAGCCCTCGGCGGACTCGCATCGGCAGAAATTCATGGCCAAGTACGGCGGTTTCGTCGCTCTCGTCAAGAAGTACTATCGCTACGACGCAAGCGAGACGACGCCGGAGACGATCGTTCACCTGCAGGAAGTGCGCGAACCGCCTATTACGACTCAGCTCGTTCGTCGGCTTCCTCCCGACGAGATGCCCTTGACGAGGCCTATCGAGGAGCGAAACTACCCGATCGGAATGTTGAGCCTCACGACTCTCTCGCAAGACTGGATCGACTTTGTCAGGCTCATGCCTTCGGTCCTTCGTGTCGTCCATGATCGAGCCCGAGCGACGGCGGTGGTCGACCACTTCAAACTTCCTTCGATCCGACCCGATCTTCTCATTAATGCTCTCACGAATCCTGCGTGCAACGTTGGCTACGACTACCAGTCGTTGGAGACTTTCGGGGATTCGGTCCTCAAGCTCGCGACTACCGTTCATGTTTACTTGCAGCACCCGACTTTCGACGGTGAGTGCGTTTCTAACACCAATACTCTCCTTCACACGACTGATAATGCTTATTTTATAGAGGGAAGAATGGCGACAGTGCGACAAAATTCGGTCGACAAGTCAGTTGTTCCCTCCTTTCGCTTGCCTACTTGTTCACTGACACGTCTCCCAGCAGTCGCTTCCTTCGACTCCGATCCCTCGCCATCGGCTTCGCAGGCTTTACCATCAACGAGGTCTACCGCACCAAAAGCTTTATCCCTTGCACTTCCGAGACCGCAGTTACAAGCGACAAAGGCACGACGTTCACTCGGATGGTCAGCCGCAAAGTCCTCTCCGACACTATCGAATCGACGTTGGGAGCGGCGTACCTCACCGGAGGATTGAGAACGGCCCTGGAAACTGGTGATAGGTTGGGACTTTGCTTTGGTGGAAGTGTTCCGTGGGGAAAGAGGCAGGCGGCGAAAGCTTTGGTTGAGGAGGGAGCGGGTGGGACGCCAGCGGGGTTCGTGAAGATTCAGCAGGATTTGGGGTATGCGTTCAGGGATGCGAGGTTGCTGTTGAGGGCTATGACGCATAGAAGTTTTGTGGGTGCGGACAGTCATTGCTATGAGCGTGAAGGTGCGTTTTTTGGTGGAGAATTGGGGCGAGAGACGTGCGAGTTCTGACTGATACCTTCGTTCTGACAGAGCACCTTGGCGATGGTGAGCTCGCCCACAAATTAGGCTTGGCTGTTTTCTGATCCACCACCTTTTACGAGCAGCCGTGCTCGACTTCTGGGCGACCTACCGCCTCTTTGAGCTCTTTCCCGACCTCACTCCTCGACGCCTCACTTTCCTCCGTGCGCTTCTCGTGAGCAACGTCACGCTTGCGTTCTTAAGTCTGAGAGGTGAGTTACCTTCCTTCATAATTCCACAGGGGTTCAGGTTGATCTCACATGTGATTTCTTAAAACAGTCCTCCGAGTCGATAAGACCATTCGTCATTCGTCGTCGACTCTTGATGCCGCCATTGTGAGCAGGTCTTTTCTGAGCCTTCAATTCATCCAGAACTCAATTTTTTCCATTTTCCATTTCAGAAAGCAGCTCTCGCTGAGATTGAAGGTGAGGAAGGCTACACGTGGAGCAAGATTCTCGAAGACCTGACTTGGACGTGGGACGCACCGAAGGTCAGCAATTCCCATTTATTAATGAGGGTGGTTTTTAAGAGTTTTTCCCCACTATCGATACCTTCAAGGTCCTCGGAGACGTCTTCGAGGCCGTCCTCGGCGCCATCTTCGTCGATTCCGCCTTCAACCTCGAGGCCGTCTACAAAGTCCTCGACAAGATCTACGAGCCTATCCTGCCCCTGCTCCGAGATATCGAGAAGAGAGATCCATACTCCGACTTCCTCATGCTGAAGGATGCGAGGCATTGTCGATGTCTTAAGATTCGGTGAGCTTTCGCCTTTCCTTCTCCCTTCTTGGTGAACGCCACAGGCTTACGATCTTGAGTGCTTGCTACCCAGAGTCACTCCCATCAAAAACTTTTTTGAAGCAGTCGCAACGTTCCACGACAATCCAATCGCGACTCAGCGCGCCTCGACTCGAGCAGTCGCTCGCCAGGTCGCTGCCCAAGACGCGCTCAAAGTCCTTCGACCGGGGTCAGACTCGGACGACGACGGTGTTTGGGCGAAATGCGATTGTGGGTCACCGGAACCTAAAGTTGAAGTTAAGGAGGGTGGGGATGAGGAGATGAAGGATGGTGGGGAGGGGGAGAACGAGATGGAGGATGTTGAGGAGGGTGGGACCACGTCAGCTTTGAAGGGGAAGAAGCGGTCGTTCCAGGAGATCTCGCCGGAGAGCTCGGAGGACGGGAGTGCGGAAGAAGACACGGATGAAGGTGAGTCCAGCTCAGTCTCACGTTTAGTCCTAGAGGTCTTGCTGATGTTGAGCTTACGCTATCGCGCCAGGTGTTTCCGGCGGTCTGGGCAGCTTAAGGGTTCGCGAGTATTGATTGCTTTGAAGCCTTGTTTTGAGGATGTTTGGAAATATCAAAATGTGAATAGATCTTCGGCTTTCTTCCATTTTCGCATTTGCTACAACTCTACAAGCCCGCGATTGAACGAACACCGTGGGAACGCTCTGTCCGTCCCCCTTTCCTCCGCCTCACGCCTCCGCCCTCTGTTTTCGCGTTCCGTCCTTCGCGCTCGGCTACATCCCACAAGTCACACGAACTCATCAGCAATGGCGAGCACCAGCACTAGTACTCCCCTCCAGCCCTGTACTGTCCTCTACTGCGCAGGTCTGTCGCCTTTCTTCTTCCTTTTGCTGGTGCCGTCGTCATCCCATGCTGACCCCATCCTCGCTCACTCGAACGGAACGCAGTGTGCTCCTTCCCACCCGAGTACTGCGAGTTCTCGTCCAAGTCGTCGAAATGCAAAGAGTGGCTCGAGGACGCTCACCCTGACCTGTTCAAGAAGTATTACTCGGAAGGTCCGCATGCTTCCTCTCCTCCTGCGCTTCGCTTCCTCCTCCGAACTGACGATGGTGTGTGATGGGATGACAACAGATGCGTTGGAGGACAAGATGTCTGCTTTGACGGTCGAGCAGAGGGAGCAGTTGGACAAGGATCTGGCGAAGAAGGAGAGGAAGGAGGAGGCAAAGGCCGAGAAGGAGAAGGCGAAACTTGCGGTGCGTCTGCTGTTCCTCTCAGAGACGTAGGAGGGAAAAGCTGATGTGTTTTGTGGTGGTTTGGGGAGTGCAGGCCGCAAAGGTGATCATCACCCGGATCGAGCGCAACAAGCGCAAGTATGTGACGAGCGTCAAGGGTCTCGAACTCTTTGGTTCGTCCCACCCTCCCCTTGTACACCCCCTCAGAAGCTGATCATTGGGTATGACTGCAGACATTGACCTCAAGAAGGCGTCCAAGTACTTTGCGACGAGGTTCGCTGCCGCCGCTTCCGTCACCAAGACGCCGCAGGGCGACGACGAGATCCTCATCCAGGGTGATGTGGCTTATGATGTGAGTGAGGTTTCGGTTGACGGAAATTGTTTGGAGAAGGAGAATGGCCGGAGGATGAGGTGGTTCCCAAGAGAGCTGTTGGATCGGAGGGCGGTTCGACCGGGACGGCGTGAGCTGACGCCATCCTCCTTTCTGCGCAGATTGAAGAGATCTTTGAGGACCCGGAAGAGGACAAGAAGGCGTTCGCTGTGTTTGGCAGCAAGATCGGGGAGGACCAGTACGAGACGGTGGAGCAGAAGCTCAAGAAGAAGAGCGCGCAACCGCCAGAGGTCCCCAGTCAGTTCTGAGAACTGGCCAGTAGGATTCCATTTGATCTGCAACGTTGAGAGCTTATGCGTTTGTTCTGAGTGCTCGAGAGAAGGGAGCAGGAACAAGAAGGCCACGTCAGTGCGGTTGTTCGGCTCTACTTCCCGACGCACTGTTTTTGGGCGCCACTTTGCTTCCCACTACGACGAGCTCAACGGGGCTGCAAAGACAGACAGGCTCGTTCAGAGTTGGGCATGGTGAGAAGTCAGCAAGAACTTGCACGAATAGCGCTACGCCCATCTCGTGAGTCCTTTCGCCTGCGTGCTCAAGCTGCCCTTGCTCGCCCTCTTTCAAGTGGCGTGCCCATTCTCGGAGCTAACTTTACATCCCTTTGTCTACAGAAAATCAATCACGACAAGCCCGTCAAACGCCCTCACGACCTCCTCCTCCATCATCAAACCCCACTTCCACACCCCTCAGCCCAACCCTCCTCCCCCTCCTCCCTCTCCTCTCCTCGCCACACCTCCACAACCCAGAACCAGCAGCAACATCCTTCTCTCGGGTCCCGACCCAGAAGTTATCGCCCGAAGCGGCTTGGGAGGAGTTTGGGCGGAGAAAGGACCAAGAAGCGGACGAAGCGCTGAGGAGGGGGTTGGGGACTTTGGAGGCGTTTATTGACGAGAGAGTGAAAGAGGAAGTTGGGAAGATGGATATGAGTCGGAGGTCGGTCGTGAGGGAGCCTAATGGTTTAGATGTGGTTAGGGAGGAAGGGGAGATTACGATGGACGTCGAAGCGGAGGCTGGTGGAACAGAGAGGAGAGGGGAGGAAGCGTGGGAGGTCCAGCTACTCCGAAGGGAGTTGGAGGAAGAGAGGAGGGGGAGGAAAGAGTTGGCGGATAGGGTGTTTGTGCTGGAGATGACGATGGCGAGCGGAGGCGATGAGCGGGAGGATACTCCTATGCAGGACATGCGGGAGAGGGATAGGGGAAGGAAGGAGGGAGAGGAAGAGAAGTTGGTGCAAGTTTGTGAGAAGGTGAGGGCTCGAATGTGTCTTCGGGTAGTGAGGACGTGGTTCGATGCTGATCAGACGATGCTGCACGTAGATCGACACGCTCGCGACACGACTTGCGAAACTTGAAGAAGCTTTTTCGGCACTCGCTCTTTCACCCTCCTCCACCACCACTGTTGCTCCATCCATACCTCCTTCGTCCCAGCCCAAACCACCCCCATCCTCCTCCTCATCCACACCATCTCACCACTCCCAAGCTCAACTCCCTTCCTCCGAGCCACCCTTCCCCAAACCCACCCCCCGCGCCTTCCACGACCTCCAACTATGCGTCGACTTATGGCGAAACGAACTAGCGAGCCAACGAATCGAAGTCGCGGGGTTGAAGGACGTCGTGGAGAAACTGAGGGACGGATCGGTGGCGACGAGGAGTGATGGTGAAAGTGGAGGGCAGGGGCGGGAGAGACTGGAGAGAGATGTAGAAGACTTGAAGCAGGTTCTGAGGTGGGTCGTTGGGTGAGCCGGGTCTTCTTGGGCTACGAGGGGACGGGTTGGCGGTGAAGCTGACGTGGCGCTTTTTTGTGAGGGGCAGGGAGGTCAAAGGCGGAGCGATGAAGAACGAGTGATAAGCACGACTCGCGGTAGCGTCTTGATGGAAGCTTGTATCGTGATGACCATTGCAATTCGGTGCTACAGAGAGGTTTTAAGATGACCCAACGAACCCCCTCTCGAAGACGCTGAGATTCCTATGCAATTCAGGCCACCGCCTATGACCCTCGCTCTAACTTAATCTAGAGCGTCTTACGGTCTTCAAGCAACATTTTTCTTCTGGCCCAACTGTCTCATCAACGTCAGCCCTGAAGCGCACCAGAACCCTCACGCATCTGACCCACCTCGTAAACCCTGTGCAGGGCGCCCTCCAGATCGTTCTTCAAGTCTTCAAAGTCTTCGACTCCGACCGAGAGCCTCACTATATCCAAAAGAGTCAGGACATAAGGACGTAGGATCGAGGTCGGGAGAGAGCTGTACCGAGTCGAGGGTCACTGCTCGGGTCGCTGACGAGCCTGTGCTCCATCAGACTCTCGACGCCTCCAAGCGAGGTGGCCGCCTAGTTTCAGTGCATCAGTATTTCATTTTCTCTCAAAAACAAGAAAGAACAGAAAACGGCACGCACGATGAACAACCGACACTCATGAGGCAAGTACTTCGCGTACTCGTCCTTCTCCAACAGGATACTGAAACAAGCCGCACCGGCTTTCATCTGTTTTCCTTCTCCGATAAACTCTTCCCCTTGCTCAAGGGAGGTGTGGAACACGTGGTGAACGAGTTTGGGTGACGCGGTGGTGAGAGAGTGGAGCCACGTTGCGAGGGAGGTCGCGGTTTGGGATTGGCGGGTGATTCGCTTGAAGGGGAGGAGGGAGGTAGGGAAGTTGGTGAAGGAGAAAAGTAGTCAGCTCACGACGGATAAAAATGTTTGTGAGGAAGAAGGCGGCTCACGAGTTCGAGAGTGCGGAGAGAGCGGAGCGTGAGCCACGATTCGAGGGAACCGATGTTCGCGCCCGTGTAGGTGCGGTTGTGCCAGAGCTAGAGGGGGGCAAACGCTCGTCACAACGGTCTTCACGCCTTTGAAGCTCTTCAAAAAGGGTTGAAACCAACCTCCATCCACTCTTCCATTTTCTTGACCGACACCGTTCCGGCCAAAGCGTCCGCTAAATGGCAACATGTCAGCTCCGCTCAAAGGTCCAGCCGCGGATTTGGCTTACAATGTCCACAGAAGTACTTGGTAGCGGAGTGCATCACCGCGTCGGCTCCCCAAGCGAATGGATCCTTTGGAGTATGCTGTCAGTAAGGGTTTCCAATGGTTACGACGAGAAGCGAACTGACCTGGAGAGGCGGCGGCGCGAACGTCGAGTCGATCGCGAGCTTTCCTCCCACCGCATGAGTTTTTTCAGCATCTGTAATGCGCATCCAACTAATTCAGTGTTTTGAGCATCGAGCAAAAGAGGCAGAAGACGAACAATGCTGGATACTCCTAGACTCGCCCGTCGGGTTCAGCGGCGTCTCCAACCAACACACAAAGCTTCCCTCGGTCGGGTACTCGTCATCGAGCTCAATCAATTTCTATGCCCATCCTTTCTTCATCAATTCTGTTTTCTCGAAGAAAAGAAGGGAAAAACAAACGCACGACCGCGTCCTTGCCCCTAATCTTCTGGTACACCTCAATCGCAGCGTGCACGCCGTGGTAGCCTCCAGTGATGGCGATCACGTCAGGACGGTAGAGGATCAAAATCGCGAATGCTGTTTGTTGTCGTTCGTCAAAGCCGTCAGCTCAAGGCCTAGGAGAGAGCGAGGGGGGGGGGAAGGGTGGAAACACGTGGTGTGGTTCGATCAGAAGGGACTCACAAGCGGCCAACCCCGAGGGAAACATGATGGTCCTTTCTCCGATCATGGCTGACAAGACTTTCTCGGTGCGGTTCAGCGTCGGTTGGGTGTACCTACAATCCATTCCTCTGCCAGCGTTAGCACGACCTCGACAGTGACGCGGTGGGGGGACGCACCTCGAGTACTCATGGTGCGAAGGGTCGGCGGCGTCCCATTCGCCAGTACTGGGCGCATCTGGATGAGCATGCCTAAAAGTGGTCGTCACACTTCCCTCACATGTTCCAGGCCATCAGCAACCTCTCACGCCTACTGCTTTTTCGGACGGCCTCGAGACGCACCTCATGTACGGGGCGACTTCAGCGCCGGTGACATTGACGGCTGGTGCGTCGGCATGGATGGCACGAGTCGAGAGAGAGTTGTTGGTGGCTGGAGGGGTCATTGCTGATGGTTATCTTTGGAGGCGAGGGACAAAGCGTCGACAAGTGATGAAGGAGGAAAGCGAAAAAACCCCCGCCCAGATCCACCTCGATCTTTTTATGAGTGCACCCGCGGGGACGGTAAACCGTTCGCGGCTTCCTTACGGGCGGCTTCCGTTCCAACATCTAGACTCGACACATAATTCTTTGATCACGAACGTTCTCGAAGCCCCGCCCGGACCTAAGGTCTGGGAGCTGCTAAAGGCCCGGAGAACGCTTCGGCGACAAGCGACGCCGGCGGCTACGAGCGACGGTTGGGCCGCGCGCTGAGCTCTCGCCAAACTGCAAAGCTTCAAGACGCGAACGGGCAGACCAGCACGATTCTCCGAAAAAACACCCTGGGGCACACGAAAGGACTTGCATTCGAAAGGGTACGACTCATAACGCGTGTGGCCACCGCGCACCCAGTCAAGCCACGTCACCCTCCTCCACAACTTTGTTTTCCTGACCCCTATGAAATCCGACTCATGCACCCAAACCGCGCTCCAAAATGCCGAAAAGAATAGAGTGAGTTATGAATGATTGATTTCACAGGGGAAATCTTTTCAGTTTGGAATGCAAAAACATGCTATGCAAATGGGTCCGTCCTCCCCTCCCTACCACCAAAAAACGCATCTCAAGCCCCAACCCCAACAACACTACTAGTCGCCACCCCTCCTCCCACCGCACTACTCCCGACCCCTAAATCCCTACTCATCCTCCTAGCACTGACACTACTCCTAACCCTCCCACTCCCACCCGCCACAAGTCCGACACCCGGCATTCCCAATTTCGGGACCTCGACCGGAGGGCCTCTAGGGACTCTGTGATCGGCCGCTTCGAGTTCTTTCCCGTGTTTTTCTACCATTTCTCGGAGGGAGGAGTTGCAGAGACAGCGACGGTGGAATGGACGGACGGGGGTTTTCGCGGGGGTTTGGCGGACGTAAGACGGGAGGAGGAGGTTCTCGATCAGACAGCAGCACTGGAGCGGAGGGTGGCGTCAGTGTCCGTCCTCAGGCCAAGGTACGAGAAAGAGGGGAGGGGCGAAGGAAAGGAGGGAAGAGCAGGAACTCACGGAAGCGATGGTGACGTCCGTCGACATGGCGAGGACCATGTCCCTCTTGCTGCCGGGCATGCGGTACTTGACTTCAGCGACAAGGCGGTGATTCACCCGGATCTTCGTGTCCGTCATCGCGAGGGTCGAAGGGCGGACATTATCGTCGTCGCCTACTCTCACAATCTGTTCCCACCGCCCCTCAAGCCACGTCAGTCTATCAATCCCTCCTCCTCACCCACGACGAAGAACAAGTTCTCAACGCACCCTGGAATAACTCCACTCCCTGCCTCCCTCGATCTCGGCAAACGGTTTCGGGTTCAACCTCCTCCCCTCGTACGCCAGCGGGAGACTCGCTCCCCTCCCAATGTTGCCCCGCTCAATCAGGTTGTCCGTCGAGTGCGAGGTCTCGCGAGCGGTCTGGTCGACGTAGAAGAGGATCTTCTTTTGTGGTGGTGGCGTCGCGGAACCGAGGTCTGGGTCGTCGTCTGGAACAAGTTGGTGGGAAAAAAGGGGGAAGGGGAGGGTCAGCACCGATTTTTGGATGAGGAGGGTGGAGGGACCCGCGTGTGCATTCAGGCACGTGGGAGGGCAGTGCCCGCGCGGGGCCAGGAATGATGAGGGCGGGGTGACGCACATTTGATGGTAAACTGTTGGAGGATGTAACCCGTGACGGAGATGACGGAGAGAGCGGGCGGGGCGAGGAAGGAGATGTTCATAAACAGGAGCGACGCGACGGTCAGGTGCGACGACGAGACCCTGAACGCGAGCGGCTGTCGGAGAAGCCCTCGGTCGGAGGTCAGCTTCCGCTCGCGTGACATTGGGACCAGGAGGCGGAGCTCACGCCAATCTCGGCACCAAAGTCTTGCACTAATACTTCGAGTCCTATTGGTGGGAACACGTGTGAGTATTCGGTGCGCGCCACTCTAGGGGAGAGAGGTCGCCGCCCGGGTGCCGCACCTGAGGGGAGTTCGCCCTGAGCGGACGGGTTGGCGATGAGCCAAACGGGAACATGTAGCGAACTGATGCCCATTCCGAATGACCCTAATCCCTCACATGATGCTTTCACTGCATTTTGAATCGAAAACGTAAACCGCGTGGTGTCAGCCCTCCTCGGTCAACACGCCGCTCGCGCTCTCCGGAGGGAGGGACAGGAGCAACTGACCGGTATGACGAACTGTGCCGTACTTTGAGCGTTCTTGTACGGCAGTCGTGGAAGGAATGATGAACGAGAACGAATACCTGCGCACACACACTCTTCCCATCAGCTCCCTCCTCTAAGCCCAGGCAATCCCCGCCGACAAGGAGCAGCCAACTCACGAATGCTGGCCCGCGTCCAATCTCTCTCCGCCGAGGTCGATCCGCAATTCCTTGAACAGCGAGACACTCGTCTCGTACCGATGCGTCTCGCCACCACCATGCATCGTCGTCACGCCCTTGAGCTGCACCCGGATCACCGTCACCCTCCGCGGTCTGGTCAACTCGAGCGTGCACACGCCTTTGAGGATCGGGTCGTCCGTCGGTTCTCCCGGGTTCACAGAGGACGGGTGGAGGAAGATCGTGTCCTGGTCGAGGCGGACTTGGAGCGTGTCCTTTTTGCGCACGAGGATGCCCATCGTTGCGCGGCCGGGTTTTTGGGGGGGGGGGGGGAGGAGACTGTGGGCCAGCGCCGAGGCTGGAGGAGGGAGGAGGAGGAGGAGGGAACGAAAAGTCACAGAAGAGGCCGAGCTGGGGGGGTATATATAAAGAGAACGAATTGGAAAGTATAGAGAGAAAAAGTTTTGATGCAAGAGTAAGCAGGAGAAAGGGAGAACGGGGGCAGCCCAAGGAAATTGAGGGTTCGTCGCTTCTCGGCTGCCGCTCCGCACACAAATGGCGCGACCGGCGGCCGGGGCGGGTCCTTCGGCGTTGCGTCGCGTCAAACTCCGCCAGTTTCCGGTCCCCTCGTGACACAACCTCACAAAAGAGTGTGTCATACGTGTGTGTGTGCTCCTTTCTTTTAGTGACCCACTCCGAGCACTCCTTTCCTTGCCAGGTTCGTACGCGAGAGGGGTGTCCAATTTGAGAGCACGTGTTTGCTCGAAACGCGGAGATACGCGTCGCTGCCCCGACGCGTTTCGCAAGGCGAAAGGCACCTACGTGGCCCCGGCACACAACCAAGGACACAACTAAAAAAAAAATGCACATTCCCATCTAGAACACCTCACACTCGACCTCGAACCCACACTCTTCGCACCTCTGCACCCCATCCTCCCCATCCCCTTCCTTCGGAAACACGTGCTTGTGCTCCGCCTCAACCCTCCGATGCCACACGTTCGTCTTCGTCTTCTTCCTCAACTCCTTCAACTTTTTATCAAACTTTTTACTCTTCTTCTCCTTCTTCTCCGCTTCCCTCCTCTCAAACTCGGCGTCGAGCGCTTCCGGGGACCCCCATTTCGCGGGCGAGAAGGCGAACGCTTCGACTTGGAGTCGGAGAAAGAGCATCATGTTGGAGTACGTCGGGCGATGGGGGTTCGGGCGAAGGAGGTGAGGAAGGAGTTCTTCGTCTTTGAGTTCCGCTGTTGTCTCGTTGTCAGCTCTACGCCCGAGACGAGAGAGAAAGGGAAAGGGGAGCGCACGATCGGTCAACAAGTAATCCTCTTTACACTCCGTCTTGGTCAACAACGAGTACTCCTCCGGCCTCTCCGTCTTGCACGACGAGCACACCAACACTCCAAAGATCTGCTGAAACTTTTCGTCGACGGCGCTCGAGCCACAGTGCTTGCACTTTGGGTTGTCCCGCGGGTCCGCTGAGATGCCTGCCTCGTCGTCGTCCGCCCCATCAGCTGCCTCTCCTCCTCTCCCACAAGAAATGAAAGGCAAACGCACCAGGTTGCCTATTGAACAACCCCTGTTTCCTCTGGTTCTCCAACCTCTTCCTCTGGTTCTCCTCGATCAACTGCCTCTCCTTGATCCTCCTCGGGTCGTCCTCCTCACTCTCGACCAAGAACCCTCCCTTCGAGTTCTTGAGCGTCGCGAGATCGTACTCGACATACGTTCCAATCATGTTCTTCAGCGGAACGTTCGGATCATCCCGCTTGAAGTGGGCAGCGGACTTCGCTTGAGTCGCGGTGCTCGTACTGGCTCCCGAAGGGCCAGAGCCGGACGCGACGGCGGATTGGAGGGCAGAGGAGGCGGAACGGGTCGAGGAAGAGGGTCGAGTAGGGACGGTGCGGGTGTTGGGAGCGGTAGGGGACGTCGAGTCGAACGGGATCGTTTGGAGCGGGCGTTTGTGGTTGGCGTTGAGGACGGAGGAGGGTTGGCGTTGAGCGGCTTCGCGCGCGAGGCGGTCGCGTTCTTGAATCTTGGCTTTGGCTGGTTGACATAGATCATCATGTCGGGGAGAAAGGTGGGAGAAGCGTAAGTCGATGCAACGACAACGGGAGGCGGTAAAAAGGCAGTCGCGTGAGCGGGGATGACGCACCCTTCAGTCGGTTGGCAGCGATGAGCTTGACTTGCTCTGGCGTGAGAGGGAGCGAAGCTGCTGCTCCTGGTGGTGGTGTGCCTGGCATGGCTGCACGACTCTCTCTATCGTCGGAAGGGCGGAGCGAGAGGACGCGAGCGCGAGCAAAGGGCTGAGAGTGGCGACTTGGATGACGCTGAGCGCGTGAGAGGACGACAATAGGGCGAGGAGCGAGCTTGTCGGGTGGTGTGGTTTGTTTGTTACTATAGTGAAAAGTGAAGGGAAAAGAGAAAGTCGTCGATGGTGTCGATGGTGTCGATGGACGGAACGCAACCAGCGGCTCGCCTCGCTCGCTGACTCGGCGCGGCAGGCGCCGAAAGAAATTCGATGCCTGGAAAATCGAGAAAGTCGCAAGGACCACGTGGGCTGTGCTGTTGGAACAGTGACTCGATGCAGCAACTTCCCTTCCCACCGTCCGGCTCTTCTACATCTTTCATTCCTTCCTCTATCTTCTCGACAGCTTCTCATCTCTCCAAAAGTTTTCACAAATGTCTACAAACCTGCCTCAGATCTCGTCCAAGTTCAACGCGGCCGACGCCGATGTGATCCTCGTCTCCTCCGAGTAAGCTCCCTCCCTTCCCCCATCGTGAAAGCGCTTTGAGCTACAGCTCTTTTTTGGTTTCTCAAGCGAAATTCACTTCAAAGTCCACCGTACCAACCTGATCGCCGGCTCCCCCATCTTGAAGGACCTGCTCGAAGTTTCTTCTACCAACTTCAACTCGGAAACAGTCAAAGTTGAGATGAGCGAAAGCTCTAACGAGCTCCTCCAACTTCTTCCATACTTCTACCCGTCGCTCGTCCCACCAAAGAAAGTGGTTTTGCCTGGAGTGTGGACGCTGGTCAAGTTGGCGGACAAGTTCGAGGTGTGTCACAAGCTGTGCCTTGTCTTCCATCAAGCCTTATCCAGCTAATAACGTGCGGCACTGGCTTTATAGGTATACCGTGCTTTCGATGCTTTGGCTCTAGGCTTCTGGTTTGTTCCATCTCACTCGAAAGCCCGTTACATTCTGACGTGAAGCTCACAGGGAGGTCATCTCGGAGAAGAACGTCTCGCTTCAGAACATCGTCGCGGCCTTTGTCTTTGCTTCTCAGCTCAACTATGCCTTCCTTCGCACGCTTTCTTTCAACGCTATTCTCAAGACTCCCTCGACTTGGGACGCGCTTTCCTCCACTTTGTACGAGATTCAGGAATCATTTGACGTCTCGGCGCACCGGACCCGTCTCGTAAGCTGCGACGTCTACTCCACAGCTCAATATAGCTTACCAAAACTCAAATTACAGGTCACAGCGCGGATCAAGCGCAAGTCGGAAGTCACGCAGTACCGTCGCAACCTGGACACCGTCATGGGACTCCGCCTGCATTCAAGCGATGTGGGCCATTCCAAGCTTCACAAGAACCGCACATCGTGCGGCGATAAGTTGGCTCCGGCTCTCAGTTTGTGGCTGCAGACTGAGGACATGGTTCATTCCGCGTCAATCGAGGCGTTCCTCGAAACCAAGTCGAAGTGGTATACTGGGTGCAGTGCTTGTGTTACGATGATTACCGTGAACCTAGAGGAGTTGAAGGACTTCATGCTGAAGAAGGAGTCCGAAGAAGGCTAGTCACACTCTTTTCCTGTACCGCAAGAGCGCCCCACTGATTGAGTCTTGCGTGTCTGCGATAGCAGTCTGAGAACGACGCGACAGAGCCAGAGAGCTACGGATTTTGGCTTGGTAGAGATTGGAGTCTGATAAGTTTTTACTCAACTTTGAGCGGTTTCGCGGCCTTCCAGCCTTGATGAGCACGGGAAAATGAGAGTGACACGTGGCAGTGTGCTCGCGTCTGCACTGCTGCAAACCCCTCGGCACGCGGGCGCCCAAGGTTGGCTTCCAGCCACTCGCTTCGAACAACGACGACGACGCTAAAAAAAATCCAAAAGAATACACAAAACTCTTATTGCTTTTCGCACTCGCTCTCGCAAACGACGACGGCGACGATGCCAGGCCTCGACAACCTCCCGCCGATCCCTTCGTCGGCGCAAGCCAGCTCGACCGACTCGAACGCTCACTCGCCCGGTCTCGCTCGCCAGCCGTTCGCACCCTCCTTCACGAGCTCGACTACCAGCACTCCTACTCCATCAGTCGTAACCAAGTTCAAGATGCGCGGCGGGTCTCAGCTCGGCGACGCGGGAGGTGCAGCTGGAGGAGGAGCGACGACGACGACGGAACTCGGCGGAGGGACGGACGCGAACGACAAGCTCTGGCTGAGCCAGAAGAAGTCGAAGGGACTTGATTGGCTCAAGAAGAAGTCTCCCAGCTTGCAGCAAGCGACGGCGCCCGCTCCTCCCTCCAGCCACGGCTCGCACGACGAGATGCCTCCTCCTCCCGTTCCCGCTCGCTTCTCGCTCGACCACCAGCAGGACTCGCACGCGTCGAAGCCCAAGAGGAGTGGATCCGCTGAGAGCACAAAGAGCAAGAGCGGGAAGAAGGACGGAGGGAGGTCGTCTCGTCGTGCGTCGCCAGGAGACCAGCTAAGGGCCAGTCCACCGAGTCACGACGACGACGAGGACGCGTTCAACATCGAGAGCTTCCGCCTGCCGAGGAATGCGTTTGTGGATAGGTCGTCCGAGTCTGAGGAGTACGAGGAGTACGACGTTGCCGTCAAGGGAGGCGACGGCGAGTTTGAGCAGAGCCAGGACGTCGGTGGGTGGGACGATGCGGGGTGGGACGAAGACGACGCGAGGTCGGGTGGTGGAGAGGAGCGCTCGGAGCATGAAGATGAAGTTGATGGTGCCGGTGGAAATTCTTCTGATGGTGGTGATCTCGCTGTGAAGAAGTCGAGGAAGAGGGGCAGGTCGTTGGAGCGTGATGGGAGGCCTGAGAAGAGGCAAGAGCTCGCCCATGGTTACTCCATCGTGCGTTTCTCTTTCCAATCTCAATTCCAAACGGCCAGAATTTGAGTTCGCATCTACTCAGCGCCAACACAAGTCTCACCAGCACTTGCGTCCCCCCACTCCAACTCCCAACCACCACCTTCCGCCACGTCAGTCCACTGTTCCACAATCCGACGACTCGCACTCCATGGATGAGGAGCCGCGCCAGCCGGGATACATCCCCACTCAAGTCAATCCTCTCGAGACCATCGCCGATCGCTTCCCCGACGAGACGCTTCCTTACCGTCACCACGCCCAGCTTCGCTTGAACGCGCTCGGTCCAGGCGGCAACAAATGGGAGGGCGCGACGTTCGAAGAGTGGAAGGCGGGTGGAGAGGACCTGAAGAAGAGGTTCTCGGAGTTGATGGATAGGGCCGTGAGCCTCGTCATGTGCGTCCAACCCTCCTTTTTCTCTCGTGGCAGAGGTGGGCAGCAGCTGAGACGTTTGGAACGCGTGGCAGGAAGAAGGCAGAGAGAGTTGTCCAGGTCCAGCAGGAGGTTGACGGACACAAGGCCGAATTGACAAAGAGGCAAGGCTTGATCGATAGGACGACGGAGAACGTTCAGAGGTGGGCGAGTGGGGTTTGGGGCGGCGGTACGACCGGAGGAGTTTCGGGGTCGACGTGAGCAAGGAGGGGGAGGTGGCGCTTGCTTCAAGTTTGTGTTCTGCGCTCTGCTTGTTTAATATTGTTACATCGTTTTTACTCACATCTTTGAGGGGAAGGGAAGGGACGCGTGCGTGACATAGCGAAAGAAACACGTGACGAGGCCTTTCAAGACCTCATGAAGTGCAACCGCCCGTTCTTGCTCGAAGGAGAATTTGAAGAAGATATGTAACAATGTGAGACTGCTTCTGTACAGCCCGTCGACCCCTGCTCCGAACATGAATCAGCGCTCGAGCTCGCGGCAGCCATCAACCCTCCACCCCGACAACGAATCGAATGGAGTTACCTATACACACCACCTCGGCTTTTTATCCTCCATTCAACAGTATCAATACTCCCTATCGGCACCCAACGCACTCATCTCAAACCCTTCTGACCCTCCGAAGCCCGCCAAATCCCTCCCACTCGTATGTACGCCTCGATACGGGTTCGTCGTCGTTCTTCGATTCCGGGTCGCACCAGAATCTCCGGTTCTGATGTCGGAGATCCAGGAATTGAGAGCTCGGAGGATGGGCTCGCCCATGCATGTTGATAGGACTGTATTCGGTGGACAGGAGGATCGGTCAGCACCCCTCGGCGAGCGTGGGGAAGGAGGATTGGCTCACAGAGGTAGATGATGAAACTTGTGAATAGAAGAGAGCAGATTATTACGAGCCATGTTAGTGAAGATGGCATGGTTGACGTGTGTGCAGGTTTGCGAGTGGACGGTCAGAGCCACAGAAGCGCTCAGCTCGGACGCGCGCCAGAAAAACAATGCGCTTGCAGTCGCGTCGGAGGAACGAGAGCTGGAAGGCGGTGGGCCCGACTAGATCTAGTCAGATTGAGATGTAGCTGTAGTATAAAAGTAATAAATGAAGTAAAGCTTGAAGGAACGAAAGTGATGCGAAATTGTCAGAGCACGCGTGCGCGGTCCCCTCTCTCCCGCCCAAAACAGGAGCTTCCTTGCCTCTGCACCATCACCTCCAGCACCCACGCTCCCGCCAGGCACCCGCTGGAGTGCCACCACCCCTCCACCACCACCAACGATGGAAGAGGCGCCCGGCCTCTCCCGCTCGACCTCGTCCCAGCTGCTCGAGCCCGCCGGCGCGAGCTCGAGCACGTCCACCGCGACGGCGACGACGTTCGACCTCCCCGTCTTCACGGCGTACCTCCGCTCGCTCCTCCCACTCGTCCTCGATGCCGACCCTCATGCTGCAGAGCTCGAGAGCTTGTTCCAGAGCGAGGCGTACGAGCAGGCGGCTGCCAAGTGGAGCGCGGATCCGAGTGTCGGCGTGTGTTATGTCGTCAAGAGCAAAGTCGTCGACGAGGACGGTGCGCCCCTTTCCTCGTGTTTCTCACTATATCACAGAAGCTGATGATTGTCTCTGGGACGGGCAGAGGACTCGCCACCGACGTTCACCTACGCGCTCACGCTCGCGCTCTCGTACTCCCCTCTCCAGTCCTCCACCCTCGCGCTCATCAAACGCGTCCCAGCCCTCGACACGACCCTCCCCCTCCCCTCCCAGCTCCAGTTCCTCAACATGTTTGGCCCCTCTTCTACCGGTGAAGCCGGGGCAGGCGTTTACGAGGGCCTCCACCGGCTCGTGCACTGGGGAGTCGCGCCGGCGTTCGAGGCGTTCGTTGAGAGTAAAGGGGGCAAGAAGGGGAGGAGGGAGGAGGGCAAGGATGATGGAAAGATGGGAATACCGATGACAAAGAAGAAGTTTGCAGAGCTCGAGCTGAGCTTGCTGCATCGTGCGTACTCCACTCCCCCCACACCCCCATTGACGGGATATCATTTTCGCTGACATTTGATCACGCGATTCTTTTCTCTCGACAGTCCAACAAAACGTCGAAATCCCCGAAATCACCCTCTCGATCCACCCTCTCATCCTTTCCGCCATCACCACCGCTCGCGCCTCCAACTCCCGCGCCTCTATCGAATCCCTCCCCTCCCACCTCCTCTCCGACACCGCCTTCCTCAACAAACTCCAATCCGAAGTCAACTCGTGGATCAAGGAAATCCAGAACGTCACGAAACTCTCGAGGGACGTCGCGAGTGGAACGGCGAGTCAGGAGGTCAACTTTTGGTTGAGTATGGAGAAGGCGCTGGAGGGTATTGAGGAGCAGTTGAGGAGTGAGGAAGTGCAGTTGACGTTGGAGACGCTGAAGCATGCGAAGAGGTTCCATGCTACTGTGAGCTTCATTGCCGATACAGGCTTGAAGGAGGCGACGGACGTTGGTGAGTCGCGTGGCCCTTTTTCTTTCGTTTGGCATGGGGATAGGGAGGCGGGGGTGCTGACTTAGTTGTACCGCAGTCCACAAGTACAACCAGCTCATGAAGGACTTCCCCCTCAACGACCTCCTTGCCGCGACCGACCTGAGCAAAATCCAGGAGAGCGTCGTCGTCATCTTCCAGCACATCAACAAGAAGCTCAAGGTCTCGTGCGTCGTCTTTCTCCCCCTCGGTGTCTCTCTCACTCAAGTCCCTCTCACTCGTTTTCTAGGCCCTACCCCGTCCGTCGAGCTCTCCCTCTCGTCGAAGCCATCTCGCGCGACCTCCTCTCCCAACTCCTCAAAGTCCTCTCCACCCACCGGTTAATGTACCTCCCCTACGCCTCTTTCGAATCCGTCCTCTCTCAAACAACCGCCATCTTCGTAGCATGGGACGACTCGATCAAAGAGTTCACGAACGTCGCGAGGGAGGTTACGAGGAAGAGGAGCGAGAAGTTCTTGCCGATCAAAATCCGGGCCGCGCATGAGGAGGTTCGGAAGAGGGTCGAGTACCTGAGGGGCTTTAGGAAGCAGCATTGGAATCTGGGGAACATGGTTGGGCCGTTGGGGAAGGAAGGAGGGAGTGGAGAGCTGGATATGGATGCTGAGGTGCGTTTCAGAGGGTTTCTTTAGTTTGGAAGGCAGTGGAGCTGACGTGGTCTTTTGAGCGAACAGGTTAAGCAGGCGTACGAGAGCGTCAGGAACGTCGACGTCTTGGATGCTTCGCCCGGTTTGTCGCTCTCTTTTTTCCAGGAAGAAATTGCGAGCTGACTTTCAGTTCAGAGGGAACGGACGTGTGGTCGACCGCCGAGCAGGCGTACAACGAGCGAGTCGCCCGCGTCGAGAACCAGATCATCGCGCGGCTGAGGGACCGGCTCGGGAGCGCGAGGAACGCCAACGAAATGTTCAGGGTTTTCTCCAAGTTCAACGCTTTGTTCGTGCGACCCAAGATTCGAGGTCCGTCCTTGTTCCATTGGGATTGAGAGTGTTGCTGATGATGATGCCGACACGCGTTGCAGGAGCCATCGCCGAGTACCAGTCCCAGCTCATCGACTCCGTCAAAGAGGACATCCGCCGCCTCCACGACAAGTTCAAGATGTCGTACCAGCACTCCGAAGCCTACCACATGTCTCAACTCCGCGACCACCCTCCCATCTCCGGCGCCATCATCTGGGCGAAGCAGATCGAGCGCCAACTCTTCACCTACATGAAGCGCGTCGAGGACGTCCTTGGGAAAGGATGGGAGCTTTATGCCGAGGGTCAGAAGCTTCAGAGCGAGAGTCAGAGCTTCAGGAGGAAGTTATATACCCGACCGATCTACGACGCGTGGTTGCACGACATCAATCGGAGGAACATGCAGATCAGTGGGAGGCTGTTCGAGATCTCGAGGAACAGGGCAGATGGAGGAGCGATGGTGTTGGAGGTCAACTTTGATCCGCAGATCATCACGCTGTTCAAGGAGGTGAGGAACTTGCATTGGTTGGGGTTCCAGGTTCCGCATACGGTGTCGAACATCGCGAAGGATGCGAAGAGGGTATATCCCCATGCCGTGAGCTTGATGGAGACGGTTAGGACGTATAGTCAGACGGTCACGAAGGTTCACAAGGTGGGTGAAGTTTTATTTGGGAGTTTGGGGTTGAAAAGGGAGGCTGACGAGACTCGTTGCGACGACAGAACCCTGGCATCCTCCCTCTCGTTGCCGAATTCAGGAACAACGCTCAGCAGCAGATCACTAAGGGTTCGTCGTCTTTGTTGACAGTGAGTTTGCTCTTGACCTAACGTAAACTGCGCTCAGGAATGAGCCTTCGCTGGGAACACTTCGTCAACGCGTACGACTCCCGCCAACAACTCCCCTACCTCCCCGGCAGCGGCGCGGAAAGCTCGGGCGGGAAACACGGCCTCTACGTTCGCGAGTTTGCCTCCGTCGTCTCAGTCTTCCAGGACCGCACCGACTCCCTCATCGACACCTACACCGAGATCACGAGGACGATCGACCAGCTCGCGACTTGTCCTTATACGCACGAAGCGTTCGCCGAGTTGTTGGGAAGTATTCAGAAGACCATCGACAAGCTCAACCTTGAGGGGTATGCGAATCTCGATGAGTGGGTCGGGCAGTTGGACGCGAAGATTGAGAAGGTGTTGGTGGAGAGGATTCGGGCTGTCGTGGAGAAGTGGTGTGAGGAGTTTGGGATGGAGGGGGAGGTCGCGAATCGCGATACGGGGAGCAAGAAGAAGGCTGCCAAGGATGCGAAGGTGAGTTGCTGTGTTTTTGAGTTTCGTTTCTGGTGGCGTCTTGTTGATCGCCATTTTCCCGCTCAGTCCGCCGTCGACGCCGGCCTCGAGCTCAAGACCCTCGTACACGAAGTCAGGATTCAGAACCAAGTCATCTACCTCGACCCTCCTATCGAGCAGGCTCGCGCCAGCTGGTACGGCCAACTTCACTCGTGGCTCGGCGTCGTCTGCGGCCTCAGTCGGATTCAGAGCTCGCGGTACGAGATCGGCCTCAAGATTAGGACGTCGGTGCAGGAGAACGTCAACTACAGCTCGCTTGTTCGTTCACTCCCTGTACTGAAGTTCCAGGTCGAGGCTGACGGCAGTTTTTTGACAGCTTACAACTCTCGTCGACGGCACGCTCGAACGCCCCTTCGCTCTCGTCGAAGACAAGCTCCGCCAAATCGGCGCCTACGTGAACAAGTGGCTCTCCTTCCAGGCGCTCTGGGACCTCGAGCCCGAAGCAGTCTACAGTCGACTCGGCGACACGCTCTCCTCGTGGCAGCAGCTCCTCCTCGAGATCCGCAAGACCCGCGCGACGTTCGACAACTCGGAGACGCAGCGCTCGTTCGGAGTCGCCGTGATCAACTACGAGCAGGTCCAGAGCAAGGTCAACGCAAAGTACGATACTTGGCAGCGCGACATTCTCGGTCGGTTCGGAGGCAAGCTCGGCCTCTCGATGAAGGAGACGCACGCGGCGATCCTCAAGGCTCGTCAGGACCTCGAGCACCACTCGATCGAGGGGTCGTCGACGGCCGCGACGGTCACGTTCATCACGTTCGTGCAGGACCTCAAGAGGAAGGTCAAGAAGTGGGCGCCGGAGATCGAGATCTTTGGGAGCGGGCAGCAGACGCTGCAGCGCCAGCGGTATCAGTTCCCGGGCGATTGGCTTTACGTCGATCAGATCGAGGGCGAGTGGAGCGCGTTCAACGAGATTCTGGCGAGGAAGAATCTTTCCATCCAGGATCAGCTGGGTCCGTTCTTCTCCCGTTGATGTCAAAGCTGCATGCTTGCTTACATTCCCTTTGGTCTTTGCAGCGGGACTCCAGCTCAAGATCGTTGCCGAGGACAAGATCGTCAAGAACCGCATCCAGGAGATTGTCGCCGAGTGGGAGGCCAACAAGCCGATCCAGGGCTCGCTCAAAGCCGACGTCGCGATGAACGCCATCGGAATCTTCGAGGGTCGAGTCAACCGCCTGAAGGAGGAGTCCGACGGCGTTTCGAGAGCGAAGGAAGCCCTCGACCTCGAGCTCGTCAAGGACGACCGCCTCGAGCCCGTTCTGGAGGAAATCCGAGACCTCAAGGCCGTCTGGACGGCGCTGTCGGGAGTTTGGGCGCAGATCGGAGAGCTCCGCGATATGCTGTGGTCGTCTGTCCAGCCTCGCAAGCTTCGCCAGCAGCTCGATGGCCTCCTCAGCACGACGCGCGAGATGCCGAGTCGGATGCGCCAGTACGCCGCGTTCGAGTACGTGCAGGAGACGCTTCGCCAGCAGCTCAAGTCGAATGCCGTCATTGGAGACCTCAAGTCGGAGGCTCTGAGGGAGAGGCACTGGCGCCAGCTCTTCAAGGCGCTCAGGATCGCGAACCAGTACTCGCCTTCGTCGATGACGCTCGGGTCGGTGTGGGATCTCGACCTCAAGCGGAACGAGCAGGTTATCAAGGAAGTCATTGTGCAGGCTCAGGGAGAGATGGCACTCGAGGAGTTCCTCAAGCAGGTTCGTCGTCTTTTCCCTCCCGTTTGATAGATTTGATCCTGACTCTTCGGTTTGCTTCAGGTCAAGGAGACTTGGACAAGCTACACGCTCGACTTGGTCAACTACCAGAACAAGACGCGACTCATCCGAGGCTGGGAGGATCTTTTCACCAAGTGCGGAGAAAACCTCAACTCGCTCACAGCGATGAAGCTCTCGCCGTACTATAAGGTCTTCGAGGAGGAGGCTTCGTCATGGGAGGACCGTCTCAATCGCATCCACGTGCTCTTCGACGTGTGGATCGACGTTCAGCGTCAATGGGTCTACCTCGAGTGCGTGCATTTCTTTCCAAGCAACATCATCATCTCTGACTGACAGCACTTTTTGCTGCTGGGTTCTAGGGGCATCTTTTCGGGTAGCGCCGACATCAAGCACCTCCTCCCGATCGAGAGCCAGCGGTTCAGCAACATCAACGCCGAGTTCCTCACCGTCATGAAGAAAGTCTTCAAGTCCCCGTTCATCCTAGACGTCCTCAACATCCAAGGCGTCCAGAAGAGTCTCGAGCGCTTGGCCGACCTCCTCTCGAAGATTCAGAAGGCCCTCGGAGAGTATCTCGAACGCGAGCGTTCTGCCTTCCCTCGTTTCTACTTCGTTGGTGACGAGGACCTCCTCGAGATCATTGGAAACAGCAAGGATGTGAGTTGCTTTGCTTTTTGAGCGCTTCTTTGTGTCGAGCCCCGCTGATTTACGTGGCCGCTCAGATCGTTCGCATCGGCAAGTTCCTGAAGAAGATGTTCGCTGGACTGGCGGCCATCCAGCTCGACGAGGACGTCACGAGGATCGAGGGCATGTCGTCGCGAGAGGGAGAAGAGGTGCCGTTCACTACGCCGATCGTCCTCAAGGACTTCCCCAAGATCAACGACTGGCTCACCAAGCTCGAGTCGGAGATGAAGGTCTCGCTCGCCCAGCTCCTCGCTCGCGCCTACGCCGACCTCGAGCTCTTCTACAACGCCCCCGAAGGACTCGACCAGGAGCGCTTCCTACATTGGATCGACCGCTACCCCGCCCAGCTCGTCGTCCTCGCCGTTCAGGTCGGCTGGACGAGTCTCGTCGAAACCGCCCTCGAGTCCCGTCGAGACCTCAAGGATGCGCTCAGCGTCGTCGAGCGTGGCCTCGACGTCCTCGCCGACACCGTCTTGACCGAGCTCGCGCCTATCCAGCGTCGCAAGTGCGAGCACCTCATCACCGAGCTCGTTCACGAGAGGGACGTCATCCGACTCTTGATTCAGAACGGCGTCTCGTCCGTCAAGGATTTCCACTGGCTCTACCAGATGAGGTTCTACCTCGACCTCTCTCGGCCCAACCCGCTCGAGCAACTCGACGTCAAGATGGCGAGCGCGTCGTTCGCCTACGGCTACGAGTACCTCGGCGTTCCCGACCGTCTTGTCCAGACCCCTCTCACGGATCGATGCTACCTCACCCTCACTCAGGCTCTTCACTCGCGACTGGGAGGATCACCGTTTGGCCCCGCTGGAACCGGTTCGTGCACTTCCGTTGTTGATAGCAAGCATTCATTAATTTCACGACTCCTTTTCGTTTCATAGGCAAGACCGAATCCGTCAAGGCGCTCGGCGTGGCTCTTGGTCGATTCGTGCTGGTCTTCTGTTGCGACGAGACGTTCGACTTCCAGGCGATGGGCCGAATCTTCGTTGGACTTTGTCAGGTCGGCGCTTGGGGATGTTTCGACGAGTTCAACCGACTGGAGGAGCGCATCCTCAGTGCCGTCTCTCAGCAGATCCAGAGCATCCAGCTCGGACTCAGCGCTGCCGTCACCAACCCCAACGTCGAGATCGAGCTCGTCGGCCGTCAGCTCAAAATCAGCCAGGATACCGGCATCTTCATCACCAGTGCGTTTCAATTTCCTTTTGCCGTAGACAATGTCAGCTAATATATCGCTACCTTTCTACAGTGAACCCCGGATACGCTGGTCGGTCCAACCTGCCCGACAACCTCAAGAAGCTCTTCAGAAGCATGGCCATGACCCGACCCGACCGCGAGCTCATCGCCCAAGTCATGCTCTTCTCGCAAGGTTTCAGGACAGCCGAGACGCTCGCTTCCAAGGTCGTCCCCTTCTTCAACCTCTGCTCCGAGCAGCTCTCGTCCCAGCCGCACTACGACTTTGGTCTTCGAGCCCTCAAGTCCGTCCTCGTCAGCGCCGGTCACCTGAAGCGAGAGCGCCTCCAGGCCACGCTCGACCAGGGAGAAGGGAATGTTGCGACGCCAGAGTCGATCAGCACTTCGGAGCAGGAGATCCTTATCCAGAGTGTCACGGAGACGATCGTGCCCAAGCTCGTCGCTGATGACGTTCCGCTGCTCACGAGGTGCGTTTGCTTTCCGCTTCTGCTCTTTTCCAAGCTGGTGTGGCTGATAATTTGTCCTCGAATTCTTTCAGCCTTCTCGCCGACGTCTTCCCCGGCATCGAGTATGTTCCTGTCAACCTCGACAAGCTCAAGGAGCACATTCTCGCCGTCTGCGCCGAGCGCCACCTCGTCGCCGATGAAGTCTGGCTGCAGAAGGTCGTCCAACTCTACCAGATCCAAAACATTCAGCACGGTTTGATGATGGTAGGACCTTCGGCAACCGGGAAGACGTCGGCTTGGCGCGTCCTGCTCGCCGCTTTGGAGCGCCTCACTGGAGTCGAGGGAGTCTCGTACGTTATCGACGCCAAGGCCATCTCGAAGGAAGCGCTTTACGGCACTCTCGACTCGACGACTCGCGAATGGAACGACGGACTGTTCACTCATATCCTTCGTAAGATTGTGGACGACGTTCGAGCCGAGAGCTCGAAACGGCACTGGATCATCTTCGATGGAGACGTCGACCCCGAGTGGGTGGAAAACCTCAACAGGTCTGTCACGGCTTTTTTCCCACCCTCTGAGATGAACATTATTTGCTCAGCTCTTTTCGTCTGCTTCTTACAGTGTTCTGGACGACAACAAGCTCCTCACCCTTCCCAACGGAGAGCGACTCAACCTTCCCCCCAACGTCCGCATCATGTTCGAGGTCGAATCCCTCAAGTACGCCACGCTTGCGACCGTCAGTCGATGTGGTATGGTCTGGTTCAGTGACGACGCCGTTTCGCCTTCGATGCTCTACCGCAACTACCTCAGCACTATCCGCGCCGTCGCTCTCGACAGCGCCGACGACGACGCTCTCCTCGAGGTGCCTGCTCGTCGGAGCGAGGAAGAGGAAGTGTCGGCAAACCTTGTCACCCAACGAGTCATCGCGACGAGATTGGAGGAGTTTTTCGAGGCCGATGCCATCGTCCCGAAAGCACTCGAGTACGCCGCGACGGTTGACCACATCATGGACTTCACCCCCATCCGTGCCATCACGACGCTTTTCTCACTCCTCAACAAGACGATTCGCAACGTCATCGAGTACAACGCCCAGCATCCCGACTTCCCCCTCCAGACGGAGCAAGTCGAGGCTTACGCGACGAAGCGCCTTCTCGTCGGCCTCGTGTGGGCCTTCACCGGCGACTCGAAGCTCGACACGCGTGCTTTGATGGGCGACTTCCTCCGCAACCATTCCGGCGTCGATCTTCCTCCGCTGGGACCGGGTGGCTCGCTCATCGACTTCGACGTCCAGGTCAACAGCGGAGAGTGGTTCTCGTGGCAGAACTCGGTGCCGACCATCGAGATCGAGACGCACGCCGTCCTTTCCGCCGACGTCGTCATCCCGACGATGGACACCGCTCGTCACGAGGAAGTCCTTTACTCGTGGCTGTCGGAGCACCGTCCTCTCCTTCTCTGTGGACCTCCGGGATCAGGAAAGACGATGACGCTCTTCAGTGCGCTGAGGAAGCTGCCCGACCTCGAGGTCATCGGCCTCAACTTCTCGAGCGCTACGACACCCGAGCTCATCCTCAAGACTTTCGAGCAGCATTGCGAGTACCGCAAGACCCCAAATGGAGTCATCCTCGCTCCCGTCCAGATCGGCCGATGGATCGTCCTCTTCTGCGACGAGATCAACCTCCCCGCGACGGACAAGTACGGGACGCAGAAGGTCATCTCCTTCCTCCGTCAGCTCGTCGAGCACGGAGGGTACTGGCGCACGTCGGACAAAGCGTGGGTCAAGCTCGAGCGCATCCAGTTCGTCGGCGCCTGCAACCCTCCCACCGACCCAGGACGAGTGCCCCTCACCCATCGTTTCCTCCGCCATGCGCCACTCGTCATGGTCGACTACCCTGGAGAGACATCGCTCAAGCAGATCTACGGCACCTTCACTCGAGCGCTGCTCAAGGTCGTCCCCACGCTTCGTGCGTTCTCCGAGCCGCTCACGGCCGCCATGGTCGAGTTTTACCTCTCGTCCCAGCGTCGCTTCACCACCGACATCCAGGCCCACTACGTCTACAGTCCTCGTGAGCTCACTCGATGGATGCGAGGAATCTACGAGGCCATCCGGCCTCTCGACACCCTTTCTGTCGAAGGCCTCGTTCGCGTTTGGGCTCACGAAGCCCTCCGACTCTTCCAAGACCGACTCGTCACCGAGGAGGAGCGCCGCTGGACCGATGAGAACATCGACGCCGTCGCTCTGTCGCACTTTCCGTCAATCAACTCCGACGAAGCCCTTTCGCGACCGATCCTCTACTCGAATTGGACGTCAAAGAACTACGTTCCCGTCGACCGCGAGCAGCTTCGCGAGTACACCAAGGCTCGTCTTCGCGTGTTCTACGAGGAGGAGCTCGATGTGCCTCTCGTCCTCTTTAACGACGTCCTCGACCATGTCCTTCGTATCGACCGGGTCTTCCGCCAGGTCCAAGGACATCTCTTGCTCATTGGTGTTTCTGGTAGCGGGAAGGTGCGCTGGCTTTCCGTTGAGGCTACTTCTTCTCTTTTCATTCTAAGCTGATCCTCCGTTTACAGACCACTCTTTCTCGCTTCGTCGCTTGGATGAACGGTCTCAGCGTCTTCCAGATCAAGGTCCACAACAAGTACTCGGCTGACGACTTCGACGACGACCTGCGAACTGTGCTCCGCCGCGCTGGATGCAAGGGCGAGAAGATCGCCTTCATTATGGACGAGTCGAACGTTCTCGATTCCGGCTTCCTCGAGCGAATGAACACCCTCCTCGCCAACGCCGAGGTTCCGGGACTGTTCGAAGGCGACGAGCATGCCGCGCTCATGACGGCGTGCAAGGAAGGCGCTCAGCGAGACGGCCTCATGCTCGACTCGCACGAGGAGCTGTACCGCTGGTTCACTCAGCAGGTCGCCCGCAACCTCCACGTCGTCTTTACCATGAACCCGCCCTCCGGAGGTCTCGCTTCCCGCGCTGCCACCTCGCCGGCGCTCTTCAACCGTTGTGTGCTCGACTGGTTCGGCGACTGGAGCGACCAGGCCTTCTACCAAGTCGGCATGGAGTTCACCAACACCCTTGACCTCGACATTGCCGGCTATTCCCCTCCAGCCAACTTCCCCATCGCGTACCGCCAGCTCTCCCTCCCTCCCGTCCACCGCGCCGCTGTCGTCAATGCGCTGGTTCACGTCCACCAGACGATGTACGAGACCAACGCCAAGCTCGCTCGTCGCCAGGGTCGGACAAACTACGCCACGCCTCGCCACTACCTCGACTTCATCAATCAATACGTTCGCCTTTTCAACGAGAAGCGCGACGAGCTTGAAGAGCAACAACGTCACCTCAACGTCGGTCTCGACAAGCTCCGCGCGACCGTCGTCCAAGTCGAGGAGCTTCGCAAGACGCTCGCCGTCAAGCGGACGAAACTCGAGGCCAAGAGTGCCGAAGCCAACGACAAGCTCAAGCGGATGGTGTCGGACCAGCAGGACGCCGAGCAGAAGAAGGTGGCCTCGATCGAGATCCAGGCGGCGTTGGAGGTTTCAAAGAAGGAGATCGCCGAGCGTCAGGCTGTCGTCATGGGAGAGCTCGCCGACGCTGAGCCCGCCGTGCTTGACGCTCAAGCCGCCGTGAGCAACATCAAGAAGCAGCAGCTCACCGAGGTGCGTTCGATGCCGATGCCGCCCGACGGAGTCAAGCTCGCGATGGAGTCGGTTTGCACGATCCTCGGTTTCAAGATCGACAGCTGGAAGACGGTCCAAAGCATCATCCGTCGCGACGACTTCATCACCAGCATCGTCAACTTCGACACCAAGTCGATGTCGAACGCCCTTCGCGAGAAGATGAAGAAGGAGTATCTCTCTCGCCCCGAGTACAACTTCGCCAACCTCAACCGCGCCTCCAAGGCCTGTGGACCGCTCGGCCAGTGGGTCATGGCTCAAGTCAGCTACTCGTCGATTCTCGACAAGGTCGGCCCTCTTCGCGCCGAAGTCGAGTCGCTCGAGGATCAGGCCGGCGAGAAGGAGGAGCAAGCCGCGACCATCATCACGATGATTGCAGAACTCGAGAGCCGCATCGCCTCGTACAAGGAGGAGTACGCACTTCTCATCTCGGAGACGCAGGCGCTCAAGACGGAAATGGAGCGCGTTCAGACTCGAGTAGACCGCTCCATCACCCTCCTCGACAGTCTTGGATCGGAGAAGGAGCGTTGGGAGGCCGGCAGCAAGACGTTCGAGGCGCAGATGAGCACCGTCGCGGGAGACGTTCTTCTTTCGTCGGCTTTCCTTGCCTACGGAGGCTACTTCGACCAGCAGTACCGCGAGTCCATGTGGCAGGGATGGAGCCACCACCTCGCCGACGCCGGGATCAAGTACAAGTCGGAGCTTTCCCTCGCCGAGTACCTTTCGACCGCCGACGAACGACTGGCCTGGCAGGCTCGTTCTCTCCCGGCGGACGACCTCTGCACCGAGAATGCCATTATGCTTAAGCGATTCGACCGGTACCCGCTCATCATCGACCCTTCCGGCCAGGCCACGACCTTCCTCCTCAACGAGTACCGCGACCGCAAGATTTCCGTCACGTCGTTCCTTGACGAGGCGTTCCTCAAGAACCTCGAGAGTGCCCTTCGTTTCGGAACTCCTCTCCTCATCCAAGACGTGGAGCACTTGGATCCGATCCTCAACGCCGTCCTCAACAAGGAGCTTCGTCGCGCAGGAGGTCGAGTGCTCATTCGGCTTGGCAGTCAGGACATTGACTTTTCGCCAGCATTCACGTGAGCCTTTATTTTTTCGTCAGTTCCCAGTTGAGCTTGAGCTGACACACTTCTTCTTTCCCTGCTTCATTTAGGATGTTCCTCTCGACGCGTGATCCTTCGGTCGAGTTTCCTGCCGATTTGAACTCTCGCGTGACGATGGTCAACTTCTCGGTGAGCTTTTTATTTTCCTCATTTGCACAAGTCTCAGTGCTAAACAGCCCCTATTACAGATCACTCGAGCAAGTCTCCAGGCCCAGTCGCTCAACCAGGTTCTGCGAGTTGAGCGACCAGACACCGACCGCAAGCGCTCCGACCTTCTCCGTCTCCAGGGCGAGTTCCGTGCTCGCCTTCACTTCCTGGAGAAAAGTCTGCTCGGCGCCCTCAACGAGTCAAGTGGCAACATCTTGGACGACGACAAGTACGTTGCATCCAGGTTTGCATTCGCTACGGCGAACACCGCCAGCTAACATCTGCCTGGTCCCACAGGGTTATCGAGACGCTTGAGACTCTGAAGCGAGAGGCCGCCGATGTCACTCGGAAGGTCGAGGAGACGGACGTCATCATGGCGGAGGTGGAGCAGGTCACGAGCGAATATCTTCCACTCGCCCAGGCGTGCAGCTCGATCTTCTTCGTCCTCGACGAGCTCAACCTCCTCCATCACTTTTACCAATTCTCCCTCCGCTTCTTCCTCGACATCTTCGACTTCGTTCTCCTCCACAACCCCTCGCTCAAGGATGTTACCGATCCTCATCGCCGACTCGCCATCCTTGTCAGCGACCTGTTCCTTCACGTCTTCAAGCGAACCTCGAGGGCCCTACTCCACTCCGACCACATCACTCTCGGCGTCCTTCTCGCACAGGTCAAGCTGAGAGGACTGGATCGCGACTACGACGAGCTCGAGTTCAACTTCCTGCTCGAAGGAGGAGAGAGCGTCGTCGGCGATGGGGTCGCCGCCACGTCATCAGTCCTCGACGCTAGTCAGAACGCTCGCGTGCAGGCATTCACTCGTCTTCCGTGCTTTAAGGACGTTCAAACTCATATCTCGAGCCACGAAGCCGACTGGAAGAAGTTCTTAGCCTCCAGTGCGCCGGAGAAGGACGTGCCCGAGGTGTGGAAGGACCTCTCTCGTAAGTAAAGCTCGTTCCAGTATTCCGTACAGAATCTCACTGTTCGTTTTTTCAAAACAGCACATGTTCTCGCTCTCCGTCGCCTCTTGGTCATCAAGTGCCTTCGTCCCGACCGGCTGCTTCCGGCCTTCGGTGACTTTGTCGACACCGTTTTCGAGCGCGACTTCTTCAGCGAGACGCCCTACGAGCTGAGCAACATGGTCGCCGACGAGGTACAGGCTACTTCGCCGATCTGCCTGTGCTCCGTGCCGGGCCACGACGCCGCCTTCCGAGTCGACAACCTCGTCGCAGCCGCCAAGGTCAAGTGCACCTCGGTCGCCATGGGATCGCAGGAGGGCTTCACGCTCGCCGATCAAGCCATCGCGGCAGCGTCCAGGACCGGCAATTGGGTCCTGCTCAAGAACGTCCATCTCGCCCCGACGTGGCTCAGCCAGCTCGAGAAGCGACTCCAGAGTCTAAACCCTCACCGCTCGTTCCGTCTCTTCCTTACCATGGAGACGAACCCGTCGATTCCCGTCAACATCCTCCGCCAGGGACGAGTCCTCATGAACGAGCCGCCACCAGGAATCCGTGCCAACATCCTCGAGTCGCTTAGAGGTATCTCGCCGGCCCGCCTCGCTTCTGGTCCCGCCGAGAAGACTCGACTCTACTTCCTCTTGGCGTGGTTCCACGCCGTTGTACAGGAGCGACTCCGATTTGCCCCTCTCGGATGGAGCAAGACGTACGAGTTCAACGACTCGGATCAGGAGGCCGCCTTCAGCACCATCGACGAGTGGCTCACGATCGCCGCCAAAGGCAAGGCGAACGTTGATCCTGCTGCCATCCCGTGGGACGCCCTTCGCAGCCTTCTCCGCGAGTCGGTTTACGGTGGAAAGATCGACACCGAATTTGATCAGATTTTGCTCGACTCTTTCGTCGCGTACCTCTTCTCACCACGCGCCTACGACGTCAACTTCCAGCTTGTTCGTGCCAGCGATGGAGAGGAGGGATTGACGATCCCCGACGCAACGCGGATGGAGCAGTTCATCGCGTGGGCTACGAAACTTCCCGAGCAAGAGCCGCCTCAGTACCTCTCGCTTCCTCCTTCGGCCGAGACCGTCATCGCCACTGCTCAAGGTGCGTCCCCTAAACCTTCTCCTTCCCCTACCATGCTAATCAACCAATGTTTTTCCACAGGAACGACCTTGCTGGCTAGGCTTTTGAAGATGCGCTCCCTCACCGACGATGACGAGACTGTCGTCGTCAATTCCAAGAAGGGCTCAGCCTCCGCTCAACCCGCCTGGATGCGCGCTCTGGCCGAATCGTGCTCCGAGTGGCTTCAGGTCCTCCCCGAGGTTTGTCGAGCCTCTCTCGCTGCTCGTGGCTGTTTACTCACTCCTCCCTACGATCCCAGACTGTGGAGAAGCTTCAGGGATCTCCCACCGATCCTCTCTTCCGTTACTTCTCTCGTGAGGTTTCGACCGCCAGCAAGCTTCTTGGTACAATCCGCGGCGATTTGACTTCGTTGATCCAGGTCTGCTCCGGTAAGACTCGACTTCCTCAACCCACTTCTAACAGCGTACCTAATTTTGTACTCTCTACAGGCTCAATGAAGCAGACCAACGATCTCAGGTCTCTCATGACGGATCTGACAAAGGGCACCGTCCCTGCCTCGTGGCGCAAGTACAAGGTTCGGAAGAGCATGAGGTGCGTTCAAGCTTTTCTCTTCTCTTGGTTGAGCATGACTGACGGAACTCTTTCTCACAGCGCAAGCGCGTTCATCTCCGACCTCGTCAAGAGGCTGAGCCAAATCTCGAGGATGTCCAAGTCCGACTTGCGTACCTCTTCGATCAACCTCGGCCTTCTCCTCCAGCCATCGGGCTTCCTTACTGCGAGCAGGTATGTCAAGTTGTTTGAGATGATGCTCATTTCACGGCTGACGGTCGGTTGATCTCCAGGCAATTCGTTGCGCACTCGACTGGCGCGTCGCTCGAGCAGCTTCACCTGCGCGTCGACCTCGAGGTCACCGGAGGCAACGACTCGTTCACGGTCGAAGGTGCGTCTTATAGCTGTAGCGTGCTTGATAACCATCGCTGACTTCTTTTGCCTCATAGGCCTCGGCCTCGTCGGAGCCAACTGGACGAACGGCACGCTCGTGTTGAACGACGGCTCGACCTTCATCGTCAGCCCATCTCAGATCGCCTGGGTCCGCAGGGAGGAGCTCCCGTCGAGTCAAGGACGAGTCGAGATCCCTTGCTGGGTCGACAACACGAGGGCCGACGCGCTGTTCAACGTCCAGCTCGCGTTGCCAGGAGACGTGGACGCGAGTATCGTTGCTCAGAGGGCTGTTAGTTTGGTCGCGACGCTTGATTAGTTGTAGTAGCTTTTGGTTTAGTCTCAGTAGTTTGTACAAATTCTCAGCAATTTTGATACCTTTCTCTTTGGGCAATCCTGCGCTGTTTGAACTGCTTACCTGTTGTCCGAGTCGGACACGTGGTGCATATGCGGCGGTGCTGGAACGTGAGGAGGAAAACACTCGAAAGGGAGCTCGCGCATTGAGCGGCTCGGATTCGTAGATTGGGTGCTCCACGAGCCCTAGTGTGCTTGGGGCCGGTTGAGAGCTCGAGGCAGGGCTATAGCTCTCTCTCTCTCACCGCTGTCGGTGCTTCTTTTCGACGCATCACCAGAACACATCCAATCCATCATCTACGACGCTCTTACCCCAGAGCAATCTGTCCCTCAACTCCCGCCGAGCAGTGACAGCGTCATCCCTGCACCCTAAGTGACCTGCCCCACCGAACTCGCGCTCGTTCTCGTTCTCACAAATGTCGGCAATCCAACGCTTTCCACCAGAAATTATCATAAAAATCTTGGAGCTCACCGTTCAGCTGTACGGCTGGGATAAAGCAGGGCAAACGCGGCAGCTTCTCGCGACAGCTCTAGTCGCTCGCAACTGGACTGCGCCATCTCAGATGCTGCTGTGGCGGGAGATAGAGCTCACAGACAACTATGTCCTGAGATTTCAGTACGAGAAGTTTCTGGGAGCGACGAAGCCCAGACTTCATCGTACCGCCAAGCTTCACCTGCGCTCCTGGTCCTCGAGAGAGACCACAGCTCTCCTCGATCACCTCAGAGGTATTGTCTACCTAGACCTAAGAAGCTTGGAGATCGTGCCCGCCATGTTTTTGTCGGATTCCTTAAGCGGTACGTGGCACCTTTGATTTGCGCGAACAACGAGCTGATAAACTTTCCTAGACAGACCTGAAAACGCTCGTCCTTGACAACATCGGAGATTTCGGTCCGCTCACGCCTTCCAAATTCACCATCACCCTCGAAGCGCTGCAACTCAGCTGGACGAATACACAATATGTCGGACAAACTTTTGCCTCACTCATTGAGAGCAGTCAACACTCGCTCACCGACCTCGATTTTTACTACTCCGAGCTAAACGACCAGCTCCTCGCTACCATTCAAATTGCGGCGCCCAGCCTCGAATCTCTTTCTATGATTGGATATTCCGAGCACTTTTGCCACACACCCACTGCGCTCACGCATTTCTACGACTCGTGCGGTTCTCTCGATCTGCTTTCATTCTCTCCGTTCGCCCTCCTGATCGAACCTCTCTTCTCATCGACCATCCAAATCTCTGAACTATTCCTTATGGAGCTACCTTCTGAGCAAACCATTCGATCTGTGTGGCAACTTGTGGCCAAAACGGAGGTCTTGCGGCAAGGCAGTGTGCTCGAGGTCGCCACGTCGGCGTATACTCTGACGCCACCGGGGTGGGATGACGTGAAACATGCGTGCATCTCAAAGGGCACACATTTATTGGAGGGAGGAGATACAGGTAGCAGGGTGAAGAGAAAGCGGTGGACTAAGGAGCAACGCCGTCTCGGCATAGTGGTTGGCGCATTCGAACAACGGTGTAGCAAGGGGGGCAAAGGGGAACGATTAAATGATTTCCTTCTTTCAAGACTGTTTTAGCCGTCTGCATGACTCAGCCAATCTCATTTGAATACAATTCCTTGAAGCCGCGAAGCAGGAGCAGGCCACGTCATGGGTGAGGGTCCAAAGAACCGTCGTCAGGGCTCTGATGCCAACGCTCTCGAAAAAAGGGGTGCTCTCGGTGTGAAAAGGTCTGCATGGTCAAAGTTGGACGGGGTGGGCTGAAGACTGCGTCCCTGCTCCAGGAGGCCTGGGCCGAGAGCACAGCTTGGCGCAGGAAATGGGCGGTCACAACCCTCTGCTTTTGACCACTTCCAGGGTTGAACCCAACACATCATCACGACCGCTCGAATCTTCTATCCAAGATCTTTTGCGCCCAGCGCACGCGTACCCTCGGCTACCGACAAGTAGCAGCCCCGTCGAGATCTTCCTCGAACGCCTTGCTTCGTTCGAGGAGCTCCCTCTCGTCTACCCTCTACAAGCTTGGAAATGTCCGCGATCCAGCGTTTCCCACCTGAGATCATCATCAAGATCTTGGAGTGCTCCGCCCACCGGGAGATTTGGAACCACTACCTTAATGATAGGGCGCGAAGAGATCATCTTTGCTCGACTGCCTTGGTCGCTCGCAACTGGACTGAGCCGTCTCAAATGCTGCTGTGGAGGAGCATCGTTATCAGCGACATGGAAGACGAAAAACGGATCGACATGCTGCTGGAAGCGACGGCGCCCAGACTTTATCGTGCGAAGAGGCTCTTCATCCGCGACGGTACTCGGGAAAGGATGGGTGCTCTCCTCGCACACTTGAAGGGGATTGATCATCTCGAGCTAGAGTGGCTTAGGATCTCTACTTCGTTCTTTCTTGCGCCGGCCTTGAGTGGTGCGTACTTCCGTTCACGTCCTAAATGGCTCACTGAGATCTGACGGGGTTTCCCCCTTGACAGAGCTGAAGACGCTCGTCCTAACAGCTGTGACCATTGATCATTGCACGGAACCCAAGATTTCAGTTACGCCATGGGAGCATAGCTCAACTAGATACCCAGACGAAGGAGCCTGTACCTTATTTGCTGAGAGCAGTCGACACTCTCTTACTCATCTTAGGCTGGTTCACACCACGACCACGGACGAGCTCTTCACCACTTTTGGAACAGTAGGACCAGGTCTCACCTCTGTCACCCTTTCAGCACCATCACAGCTGGTCAACCATACCCCAAACGCGCTCACGTGTTTCTTTGATGCATGCGGGACTCTCGAGCTCCTCCAACTCTCTCGCTCCCGCTACTTCCTTGAACCCCTTCTCTCATCTACAATTCAAGTGAAGAAACTAGCTTTTCATCAAACGGCCTATCACCAGCCGGCGTGGCGTGATGACGATATTTTGTTTTTCCAGCGATTGGTGTCCGAAACGAGTGTTTTGAGGAAAGGGAGTGTCTTGGAGGTGAAAATGGACTCGTGTGTCAAAATTGGGAGAAATTTGCAGGAGCTTGAGCGGTTGTGCTCTATAAAAGGGATTCATTTAGGATGAAATCCGCTCAAGAGGGAGACGGAGAGTTGGTAGATCGGAGTCGAGACCTTGGGAGGGCGCATCGGGGGAGGACGAGCGTAAAAGTCTGCTGTACCTTTTGTTTTCCTGACTTCAAATCTTCGATTGCTGTGCTTCCAGTCTCTATAACACAAATCAAGCGTTTATCTCAATGACACCGGCCCACCCGAGTCCCAAGCACATGAGTGACAGAGCGCTGGTGCCCACGATTCCTGCTTTTACCCACAGGGCCAGTCTTCCTATTCTAAAAACAGCTAAGTCTAAATACTGTTAGGTTACCCGCCCCTTCTTGCGTCTGTGTAGGTCTGCGAGCAAGTGACGTGTCACCGCCGGAGAAGCGGGCGGTGCAGGCAGCAAGCAGTGCGTCTCAGGCCTGAAAAGCGCAATTGCTCGTCTTTCTTTCTGAAATGTAGTAAGCAGGTGTCTGGTACTGAAATTAAATGGATCGCCGGCGACTTTGATAGACTTTTGTCGGAACCCTGGGCTCACCTCCTATGCGCCTCGAAGAGAAGGCGAGGGAGGGTCAGAGCTCGCCCGGACTTCCTTCCGACGCCATTGCTTTAGCTCCATCCAAACGATCACCATCACATTTCTATCACGACCTGTTTGCGTGCGTGCTTGCTCCGACTTCTCGGACGACGTCTACTTTGCTCCGCCATCCGTCGTCCCCGAGCTCCGCGATAGAGAGGTCGGGATGAGCAGCAACAACAGCTGGGGTAGTAGGCCTCCGTCCCCGCCACCCCCGCTTAGAGCTCGCTCTCCGCTGGGGTTGCATGATGATGGTGTAAGTCTCCTCACTTTTTACTATCTTCCGCTTTCTTGGGCCCCTCCGGAACCTGTTGGGCGAGCGAGCAGAGCATCAACGCTGACGACAGCTCCGAACATTGCAGGTCAAAGTCGGCATCCCGGCGTCATACTATTCACGACCTACATCATGTCCACCAGCACAACAAACAGCAAGTAATGCTGTTCGCCCGCCATCTCCCGTGAGCCCCTTCCCTCCCTGCTTGCTGTTCGGAGTCGCGAGGGTCGTCCGCGGTGATATCCCTCGCATCAGGCAGCACGCGAGCTGACAAAGCTTGTTTGTGGGGATTTGGGGAGGTTTTAGGGTGCAGCAACGAGGCCACTCAGCCCTGGAGTCGAAGTACGCTCTTCTCCTCCGGCTCCATAGGAACCACGTTGCTGACCGGGCTTTCGACAGATCGCACGACGGACATCACGCGTCGAGCTTTCCAAAATCAACTGCAAGGCACTTCAGGTGAGGTTTTACTCTTTTCTACAGCTCTATATTCAAGAGCTCGAGGCTGATCAGGGGAAAAGCGCAGATCCTGATTGCGTACGTTGCTTCCGAGCTTGCGAGGGTCGTCAGAGCGGTCGGGAGGATCGCAGCCAGGATCATGCGAATGTCAGTCAGGGAATTTCCATGTATTCGAAAGGTTGCGGGCTCTAGATGGTTTCCGCTGACGCTTGATCTGCCTTCGCTTCTGCTCCAGGTGGAGCGTCCCACAGAAAGCCGCCCGAGCAGCGTTCAAAGACATCGCTAATGGGTAGAGCTTTTTTCTTATAGGTAAGATAAGGCCTGGGCTTTGACCAATATTCCGCAGGTTCACCACAAACGCGCACCACCTCCTCACCTACCTCACCGCCATTTCGCTCGCCTCGCGACGGATCCTCAACTTTGTCGCGACCCTCATCAAGGACACGCATGGCTTGAAAGACTTTACGGCTATTCAGGATGTGCAGTGCGTTTTTGATTTAAGGAAATGTAGAGGGAGAGAGGAATGGAGACGCTGACGTGGTTGTTGGTTTGGTAGGGGCGTGGTGGACGAGCTGACGGTGCTGAGGAGGAATTGGGAGCGGCTGGTCAACGTGCGCCTTGCTTTCCGTCCTTCCTTCTTCTTCTTTCTGATCTTGTATCCCCATTGCAGCTCGAAAACACGCTCCTCACCTCCCTCCTCCCGCACCTCCCCGCTCTCGAACTCGCCATGGACCCAGACCACTTCTCCCCCCTCACGTCCCCGCGCTCCTCCTCCATCACCGAACTACTCGACGCCCAAGCCTCCCTCACTAGCTGCTATTCGCGTACGCAGAAGTTCTTCGAAGAGCTGACGGTACAGGAATGGAGGCCTCCGGTGTTGAGTCCTGATGATGTCAAGATCGCCGCCAGTAGTTGGAAAGAGGTCGAGCTGAGCGCTTTAGGGTACGTTTTTTTCTTGCTCCTTGTTTGGAATTGAGACTGAGAATGCTTACCTCAATAGGGCCGTCGCCAAAGTCCGTTCCTGCACCCGCATCCTCCTCGACACCGCCCTCGAAGGACAATTCATCACCAAAGCGGAGAAGGAAACCGCGTTGGAGAGCTTGAACGGCCCTTTACCGACTCCTGCTCCCCCTCCGTCCACATCGACAGCTGTGAATGGTGCTGGAAACGGAGTGGGAAGGTCTGCAGGAGGAGGAGCGGGAGGGTTTCCGGGGATCGTTAGGGCCGCGACTAGCTTAGGGCGAGGAAGAGGGTTTTGAAAAAGTGGAATTGCATTGGTTTGTTTGGGATTGGGAGGAAAGGGAAAGGACTTAGTAGCTCCCCATGAGGCTTATGTGTAGATTGATTGGCATCATCTCGAGGCGTTCTCTTCTTGTAAGTTATCCCATGTGTTCCGACACGTCATTCGTGCAAATCCTCGTTACACTGTCAATGGCGGATTTTGGGTCTTTATCTGTCTGAATCTCTTTCTCGTTGTGTTACTTTTGTGACCGTGAAGTCCGAGGGGCAGCCTTGCGAAGCGCAGGACTTTTTGGGGGCGAAAATCGGGGTGGCAACTCTCTGCTTCCTACCACTTTTTTCTCTCTCCTCGAAATCTCTCCAGAGCAGCGTGAATATACCACCAGAACTTTGCTACACTACAAAAAGTCTCTCATCATCCCCCGCCGAGCGGCATCAGTACCTCCTCGCGCCTTCTCCGAGCCGTCCCACGCCGTCCCCACTCTCGCACCAATGGCCACTATCCACTCCTGCCCACCCGAAATTATCATCAAGTTCCTCGAACACTCTGTAGAAGAGTACTCCTGGCAGGATCGGTTTGAACACAGGGAGCGAAGGCGGCAGCTGCGTTCGACGGCACTCGCCACGCGTCGCTGGACTCAACCATCTCAGATGCTTCTCTGGAGGGAGATGGACTTCGACGGCTACTACGAGGCGGCGATTGACAAGTTGATCCGTGAGAACGTTCCTCGTCTTTTTTGTACCGCTAAACTCTGGCTGTGTCTCGTCTCGGAGGAGAAGATCACCGCTCTCTTAGGCCACCTCGAAGGGATCGAAAGCGTGAAGCTCAGCGACTGTAGTATCCCGCCTGGTCTGTTTTGCTCACCAGCTCTGAGTGGTAAGTTTAGAATGTCTGTTCTTGACCTTCAGCTAACATACTCCATGGTGACAGGACTGAAGCGCCTTCATCTCTATAATGCACCCGATCTCTCGCCGCTCCCACCACCTGTCCTCGACGTGAAGCTCGAGGAGCTGTCGATCTATAGTAGCACCGGGCAGGCACAACAGTCTCTCGAGAGGATCCTCAAGTCAATTATGCCTAGCAGTCAACACTCCCTCACCGACCTCAGCCTCTTCTGGATTCCGCTGCACCCACCAGTTTTCTCTCTCCTTCACCTCCTGGCGCCGAATCTCGTCTCCTTGACCCTCTACGATAAGATACGCAACGACAACAACCATCGAGACAATCTCATCACCTTATATAACTTTTGCGACACCCTTAATCTACTCTCTCTCACGGCCAGCCCGTTCTTGCTCGAATCACTCCTCATGTCAACCGTCAGGATCTCAAGGCTGGTCGTCTTTGTCACTCCCTCCCAGCTATATCGGGAGTATATTCGCCCATCTACCCAGATATTGGTTGAGCTTGTTAAATCCACAAACATCTTGAAAGCTGGGACGCTCGAGGTGACGTATCTACCAAGCAGGGAGGAAGGGGAGGAGTTGGAGCGCGTCTGCGAGGCTCGAGGGGTTTCTTACGTGTTGACGGATTGTGGACCTTTTTGATAGCAATTTCTGTTTGTAAGACTATTTGAAGTTGCGAGTTGAGTGGAAGAAATCTTCCGGATGTGAGCAAGGCCTTCATTTTCGAGACATTCTGCGCAAGCTTCGCGCGGTCACAACACGTGGCGGCTCGTTCATCTCTAAGAATCGTTGTCCACGTTCTATTGCCGTTCAGCTCTAGGTCTACCAATATACGGTCTCTGAGGCTTTTTCAACTATTTCTACTTTCTCACAATCCCCAACACCTTCTCCACCTCCGCTGCAGGCGCCTCGTCAATCCAGAGCTGGAACGCGTCGTACATGAGGTCGAACTCCTCGCCGCGCCTGTTACGGGGGGCATCAGCTTTCTTGTCAGAATTTGTTAGTCGTGGGAAAACGCAAGGATGAGTGCTCACGCCTGAGGCAAGTCCATCTTGACCTTGTGGCCGGCAATGTACTGCTGAGCGTACGCGAGGTAGCGGTACCCGTAAGGCAGAGGGGCGAGCTTCTCGTCGTCAATCTGTGACAGACGAGCTTGGGTAGGCTTTAAAACTTAATAGTTGTGAGGGGGGAGGAAAAGCGGACCTTGGGAATGCGACGAGGGTCCACGGGGATCGCCTTGTCCTTCTCGTAAAACACCTTGTAGTCTGCCAACCTTCCGTTAGCTTCTCATCTCCCTCTCTCAACCACGACAAAGCTCTTAAACCCTCGCCTATACTTACATTCACATTTCCACTCCCCAGTCTCAGTCTTCACGACGAAGAACACGAACCTGTTCTGGCACTCGACGTCGACCTCGACCGTTCCCTCACCGTCAAGAGCGGGGAAGTCGAATCGCTGAGTGATGACAGTCTTGAGCTTCCCGATACCGCGAGTCCCAGCAGCGTTGGTCTCAACGGTGCAGCCTAGGCATTGGTGCATGATTCTCTCGCCGTCACTGCGAAGTTGTGGTCGGTCATGCACGTGGTTCGTCAGCGTCCACCTCTTTGCTTGCCCGTCTTTCCTTTCGAGGGAAGGCATTTGTCTCAAAGGAAGACAAAGAGGGAGACAAGACTTACTAGAACCCTTTCTTGCTAACCCTGATGAACTCGTCGATCGAGCACCCGTCAGACCACGTCGTGAAGACGTACGCCGAGTTGGTGAACAACGCGCGGAAGGGCTCCCATTCTTGCGCGTCGCGGTGCTGTTTCAGCGGGGCGAGCATTAGCAAAGTAAGGAAGGTGAAGAACAAGTCAAGTGGGAGGAAGAATGAGAAGGGGTGAAACGGGAAGGGGACGAACTGTAGGCCACCCTTCGCAGAGCTCGCGGATGGCGAGGCGGTCAAGCTTCTGCTCTGTCGTGCCGTTCACTGCGGAGAGCAGGGAGAGGCAGAAATGATTTAGTTTAGGCTCCTCACAGCAAAGCTTTGTAGACGGAGGAAAAAAGGATCAAGACTCACGGTTGATGGTTCCAGTAGGGAGGAGAGGGGATTCTCCCCAAGGAGTGTTTTGGCGAGGCATGACGAGGTTGTGTGGTGGAATGGAGGGAGGTCGAGTGCAATTGCCGCTAGCAGTTGAGGAGAGAAAGAGAAAGAGAAGGAGTAACACTTCCGTCTGATGCACTTTATATACAGACGCGAGGCGCAAACTCGGCCTCGTCGCGAGCACAGCCTTCCCCGAGCAAGCAGTTCCGCCGTACCCCCGGCCCATCGTCAACGTCATCTTCTCGCGTATTCGTTCAACTACCTACCCTATTTTCAGACCAGGGATACCATTTTCCGTAGATTGAGGGAGGTGGAACAAAGATGGTCATTGTAGGGTGACGGAGGTGCGCAGGACGCGCGCTCACGTGACTAGACTGGTTTGTCGATGGCGCCAGAAAGTGCGAAGGGAGCGGCGGCAGCAACGCAGTGCGAGCTCTCACAGAAAGTGAGAGGGATCTCAGCTATATGACCAATGGAGAGAAGAACTTGAAGTAAAGGCTCGAGATGCGAACGCGTTGATGCGGATTCCAGCACTTGGGTTGTTCTGATGCCCTCGTTCGATCTATTCCCACGCCTCGTTATCCACTGAGAAGCTCGGGACAGTACGAACTACCTCTGTTGATGTTTCTGCAGGAGCGTCGCTTGGCGTAAATGCGAGTGTGGACGATGGAGGGAGGTCGAGATTGAGGCGCTGAGGCCTGGCGGGGAGGCAAGGCGAGGCGACCAGTCGTCGCTCTTTCGCTGGGAGAACTGGATGGCTTGGTCGAGCGATGTCGCGGGCTCTCTAATCGGTCTCCATCTTGTCCTGCTCCCCGGCACCAGGGATGAGCGTAGCGAGGTGAGCGACGTCCCTCCTGCACCATCAACCGAAATCAGGATCGTCGGTCCAGCTCAGACCCTCCCAGCCAAGACTCACGTTCTCCCCTCGAGCTCCTTCTCTAGTTTCTCTATGAGCCATTCCTGGTCCTCGAGACTGAGGTTGCCGGACGGGAGGTGTCCGACCTGGGCTTTGAGCGTTGCGAGCGTCGTGCGGAGCTTGGTTGCCTAAGAGCCTTTCTTCCATCAGTTCTGCTCCCACCTTGGCATCAGAAGAAGGACTGACGTGTTTGCCAACTTCAAGTTTGTTGAGCCTCGCTTCGTGGTCCGACTCGTGAGCTGGCGAAGCGGACGCGAGCGAGGTGAGGTGCACGAGTTGTGGGTGGAGCGACGCGGCGAGCTCCGCGCTCAGCGTTGTCGTCGTCGTCGTGGCAGAAGGTAGAGGAGTCGAAGCCATCACAAACAAGTTGATGTAACTTATGAGAGATGGTTGTCGGAGGTCAAGCGAGCCCCTGCCCCTCGCGCGCCGGACTTTGGCTGGCGACTTGGGCGGGGGCAGAAGGCTCGAAGTCCAGGGGCGAGCGAGCGCTTGCCCTTCCACCGCCAACACCGTCCGACGACGAGCAGAAGGAGCAGCGCGATGGGGAAATATTACTGCGACTATTGCGACGTCTTCCTCACGTACGTCTCTTCTCCTGTCCCTCCGTCCCAGCAGCGCTTCTCGTGAGGCCAGGAGCGCAGAGCTGACTTCGTGCTCTTCTCGTGGTTCCCGAACGCACAAACAGACACGACTCGGCATCAGGTAAACCTCTTGATTCTGTTCGGCTCACTTTGAGCTCGATGGCTTGGTTGGGAGGAGGTGTGACGCGGGGATGTGAGAGTAGGCGACGGCAGGCGACTAAGGCGGCGGGAGCGGAGCGCTTGATGGAACCCTCGCAAGGCGGAGCATCGGCGAATGGTGAAGCATGAGTGAAGCATGAGTGATGGCTGCTGGAGCAGATGGTCGCTGGATGATGGAGGGCGACAAACGAGGGTTACGCCAGCGCGAGCTCGTGAGCCCGTCGACAGAGCTCGCCGTATGCCAGAGCGGACCGGCGACGAGGTTGTGGGTGGGAGATCAAGTACGGAATAGCGGAAGGAAGGAAGGACAAGGGCGGCGTCCTGGTCAAGAGCGGGCTTGCTGATCAACGACAGCGAGAGGACCACACACACGATCGCTAACGCACCTCCCTTCTCCTCGCGACCCCCTCCACAGTCCGAAGAGCGCACAACGCCGGTCGTAACCATCTCACAAACGTAAAAGACTACTATGCTTGTTCGTCTCACCCTTTCTCTCCCCTTTCTCCTCTCACTGACCCTCCCCTCACCCTGTCCTGCTCCCCTTCCCTCGCTCCGCTCGCGCGCCAAAACAGCACTAGGCCACGACAAAGCCCAAGACCTGATCGACTCGATCACGAAACTGTACGAGAACGGACCGCCGGCGGGAGCGAGGATGCCGAATGCGCCGAATGGGATGGGGCCGGGGCAGCAGTTGCCTCCGCCGCCGATGGGCATGGGTGGTGGGATGGGAGGTGGGCCTCCGCCTAGTGCGTTCTTTCTCTTCTTTGTTTGGAGTGGGTGGGAGCTGATGTGGTGGTTTGGATAGTGCGGTTTGCGGGACCTCCTCAGCCGTTCAATGGTCCGCCTGGTGGTGGACCTCCTCCCTTCATGCAGGGCGGTTTCGGGTTCGTTTCTGTCCTTCTTCATTTTCAATGAAACCGTTGTTAACGATGATCACGCATTCAGTGGAGGTCAAGGGCCACCACCTCAAGGTTTCCCACCTCAGGGAATGAACGGCGGTCCGTCTCTCGTCCCTCAGTCTTCCTGCAACCTCGCCTGACTGAAACCCCTTTTATAGGCTCCCCAATGCAACCCCCACCAGGGTTCCGACCTCCACCAGGTCCGTCTTCTTCCCTTGCTTCTTCCTCCCAACCCTCACTGATTCCACGTGTTTCTCAACAGGAATGGCGCCTCCTCCAGGAATGGCGCCTCCACCAGGCTTCTTCAACAACGGTCCTCCTGGAGCTACGATCTCGAACATGGGTGGTGGTGGTGCACCTGGTGGCGGAGCCCCTCCAGCACCAACTGGAGCGAAACCAAAGTTGGTGAACGGCATGTCGGAGGAACGGGCGAGGATGCTGGGTATGATCCCTTGAGTGGAGCATGGCGCGGCGCGGCGGGGAGGGGAGGGAGGGGAGAGGTCATTGTCTTGTCATGAAAAAACGTACTTTTAGGAAATCGAAAAAAGACGATGAGTGGTGTAGATAGGGAGAAGAGAACACGTGGTCGTTTCGGGGCCGAACTCCTGAGCCAGGGGGGGTACCGCCACTCCGCGCTGCTCCATGGAGCCGCTCCGCCCTCTCCTCACCTCCTCACCGGTCTCCTGGATCCACTCTTTCTTCCTGCTTCTGAACTGCCTATTCCTTTGCCTGCTCCCTCCGGTCCCCCTCCAGAGCTCCCGTCTGCGAGCTTTCCCTCTCACACACGTTGCTCACCAAAGCCGGCCGCGCACCGCCCTCCTTTTCCGACTGACCCGCCCAGACCCGAAACCATGAGGAAACCCCATCTCCCGAACTTGAGGGAAGCGAAATGGATCAGTCCTGTCGAGATATGTGCTGTTCGTTCCCGTTCCCTTCTCTTTTGCTCTCTTTTCTCCCTTGCACTCCGACGAGGTTGGCTCACGCGATTGGAACGCGGGGGGTTTGCGGGAGACCAGAAAAGCATCATGGGCGGAGTGTGTTTCGTCTTCTTCATCGTCGTCTTGTGTCTCGATTTGGGTTGCGTGATCGCAAGGACGGTGAGCTACATCCGTGCGTCCTTTCCCTCTTTCAATCCAACGTTTGACGCGGGACCGGAGTCCCCCGGAGCTTTGGGTGTGGTGTACCAGAGATCAAAAAGCTGACCAGAATGGGTTTGGGGGGAGAAAATACAGGTGTCTCGCAATGGGCTGTAGATCCCACCGTAACGTCCATGATGATCTCTGCTCCCATCCTCGGTCCGTCCCCCCTCCTCCTCCTCCTCTCTTCGTTCGCTCTTCGCTAACGCCCCCCCGCACCGCACGCACGAGCCAGCACTACAATCGTCGCTCCTAGCGAGCATCTTCTGGTTCTGCATGCAGATCTGTCTCGTGTTCGACATCATCCTCTCCATGTGTCTCACGACGAGAGACTTTCAGGAAGGTACCGTCAGGTCGTATGCCGTGAGTTGTAGATTCGAGGAAGGGGTTGAGGGAGGGCTGACGTGGTGCGACTGGGGGGTCTAGGTCGTGGCGGTGTTCCAGGTCCCTATCGTTGTAGGGTACTTGATGTGAGTCTTTCAACTCAATTTTTCTTACAAGGCCCTCTGGAAGCCGCTGATGAAGGAAAGCCATAGGTACGAGCTAGGCGCAGAGAACGAAAGCTGGATGCTGTCCGCTTGGTATGACGCCCTCTTCGAGCCCTCCCCACGCAAACTGACTTCCCCCAAACCCCCTTCGTAGCACCATCACTCAACTGACGGACGACTGCACCTCGTGGTGGACCACGATCAGAATCAGCTCCCTCGTCCCGTCCATCATCTCCGTCGTCCTCCACCTCGGTTCCGTCCCCCCCTCTCCCTCCCCCTCCTAACCCTCTCTAACGCATTCACGCATTCCCCCTTTCACTTTCATCTAACAGTATCCACCCTCCTAGCCTGGCACTACTCCCAAATCGAAACTCGACGAACCGCTCTCCTCGCGCACACGCACCCGAAAAAGAAGAGCAAGAAGCGCGTCAAGACCCCCTCGCTCCCTCCTGCCGCAACGACAACAACTCCTACCTTCCCTCCACCACTCGGAACACCAAAACCCTACTCCCCATCACCTCCTCCTCTTTACCCCCGACCTTCTTCCAGCGACAAGCCTTACAACGACTTTCACTCGTCCGAATCTGGGTCCGGGTCGGATTCGGATTCCGATGCGTCGTCCGACGGCCTTGCCGCTTCCTCAGTAGCAGGGAGACCGGCATGGAAGATCCCGTTCACGGGAGGAAGACAGGGACGTACGACCGTTAGTGGTAGTGCTCCTCTCCCTCCCTCCTCATCGGGACCGAGTTGGAGGTCCTTCATCCCCGGAGGCGTAGGAGGAGGGGAGAAGAAAGGGTCCTACGCGGCGCCAGGAGCTGCTGGAGCTCCAGAGGGACAGCCGAGCGAGGGTTCCGCTCCTCCTCTTCCTCCTCCGACGATGACGAAGGGAGAAAGAAAAGCGTACGTCGCTCCATCCGTAGCGGACCTCAACTCGCTTTCGCACCCTTCCTCCTCCTCCTCTCGCAAGGGAGCCGAAGGATCAGTCGACACGTTCGGGTCCCTCCCTAAACGCCTTCCTAGGACCCGGGGGCACGAGAGGAGGGAAAGCACGTTGAGAGGGTTTAATGAAGAGTTGAGGGAGAGTGATGATGAGGTTGATAGACTTGTTGATGTTGAGGAGGGGGAAGGGAGGAAGAGGGGGGAGGAGGAAAGGGAGAGTAGTAGTGATGAGAGTACGGAGTGAGAGGTCGGCGTAGTGGTGAGGGATGGATGAAAGGAAAATGGAATAACGACTTTTCACTGAATATTACAACCCTTTCCATGGTTCTACATGTTCGCGGCGCGAACGACGCCCTCCTGAGTCTGCCACCACGAGAGGGGCGAAAAAAGGAAATCAATCCACCAAGCTTTTCGTCGAGGAAAAGAAAAAAGGGGGAACGCTCGGAACGCACACAAAGCACAGCCAGAGTTCCATCCCTCTTATAAATCCTCCCACTAACGACGCCTCGACCACTCCTGACAACAGGACACTCCATGAAAAAGAGGAGGAACTCGGTCGCGTCGACCGAGTCGTCGTAGAAATCTGCGCGTCCAAAAGAAACGAGTGTTAAGCTCGAAGGGGGTAGAAGGAAAAAGAAGAGGAAGTGAAACGCAACACATGGCGTGATCGAGGGAAGCGAGCATCCCTAACGAGGGTTTCGTCCTCGACCCGAGGTTGACCGCACGCGCGGCCGTGCCGATGAACGACAAGCTGGTTGGAAAAGGGAGGCGATAAGCACAAGGGGGGACAGAAAAAAATAGACGCTGTGAGGTTCGCTTGCTCACTCTGATGCGTAGGCCAGCACACACTAGGTAAAGTAGACACGTTGATCACCTAAAGCGGGCAAGAGGGAACGGGGGACCACGTGCTCACCTTCTGAAACGCGGGATCTTGCCTCACAGGCGCACGACTCCTGAACCAACAGGCTTGACTAGAAAACAAATCAACGGGGGTTTTCTCGGTCAGTCTTCAGTACGCATGGAAAAATCAGGAAGGGGGGGGGGGGGGGGGGGTGCGAACGACGACGAACTGAGGTTGACCGGTCGTGTTGAGCCTGGACGAGATGACGTCTCCCAACTCGTTCTTGTCGCAATTCCTCGTCTCGATCGAGCTCTGCAACCTCTCCGCTTGATACCTTTCCACACTGCCCACAAAACCATCCTGTCAGATCTCGAACGCTCCAACCCTCACGAAAGGAAAGAGAAAGGGGGGCGGCAAACTCAACTAATCGCGAACTTTCTCGGGCAACTCCCTATCCAACACCAACTTCAACCTATCCTCAGTCGGCAACACCTCCTCCGGTTCCGGGACCTTCCTCTTGACTCCACCCCTCTCAAACATCGGCATGGGGTACGCCGTCGTCGGCTGGTTCGGTTCGGGGAGGCAGAACGACGCGGTGAGACTGAAGATCGGGACGCCGTTCTGAGTCGCTAGGACTGATCGAGTGCTGTAGCTTCGTCCTGCGTGGGGGGAGGAGGGGGGTTGGAGGGAGGCTATAGTACGGGAAGGAAGGAAGAAGGAAGGGAGGGGGGACGCACCATCCCGTAACCTCGACACGGCGTAGATGATGGGCAAGTCCGCGTTCCCGAAACTCAAGAAGTACGAATGCAATGAATGCAACCCCCTTCCCCCCTCTCCCGCATCAGCTCTCCCTTCCCTTCCCTTCCCTCAATCAACGCACGCGGACAAACTCACTA